>BSYO01000006.1:18478146-18871188 GCA_033239525.1 Nepenthes gracilis
GATTAGAGAGTATTCGGATTCCTCGTCATCCTGAGGCGATCCTGGAAGGGTCTGGTCTCCGTCTCTGTTAACTTGGGACCTATACAATACAATCAAGAAACAAGAAGTCAGAGGTCCGGTAGAATTTCTCCCATCGAAGATACTTCGATACTCAAGTCAGCAAATTCCTGCAATAACCCGAAACGTGGCGCATGCTTAATGGTGCGTGGAAATATGCTGCGAATGCGTGGGTAGTGCGTGAATACTTATGTGTGAGAGTAATGAGCGGGTGGCAGGAGGCTTGATTCCCTATATGCATCGCAATGGGTGGCTGAATTCCTGTTGCCTGAAAAGGCTGAGGAGTTTGGATCTGGAAGGTAGCTGTAGAACTTAAGGTCATTGATGCTGAGTTGATTCTCTAGGATCCGATCCCTTTATTCGTAGAAGAAGAAGGTATTTATAGGCCATCTAGCGAGAGGCTTTGGGCACGAGAACCCCTGTTGTAAGGGTTCATTGGCCGCTGATTGCTGTTGGTGATTGCTAGCATGTCGGTTGTCGTTTAGCAGTGGCAGGTAGACTGCCGGGTATTGCCGGTCACGCTTGGTCTCCCCCTTGAGTTGGGATTGGTAGAGTGATTGTGGGTAGCCACCTGAGCTGCGACTGGCAGTACTGATCATTTCCTTATTAGCTAGCTTCTTCTGCGTTTTCGCCGTTCCCTGGTAGCTGCATTAATGAGCCGCAGGCAACGTCCATTGGCTGCTGATCATGAGCTACCACATAGGTCGTCCTGCAATGTTTGGCCTTAACGGTCCATTAGGCAGCCGTTTCGTGGGCTAAGTTTCGAATCTCTTTGGGCCTTTGTTTCGGACCCAACGGCTATAAAGTTAATAATTATTTTATAAAACTTTTCATTTTGTTTTAAAATCATATTTCTATTGCAAAGCATGTCAAATATAATTTTTTTATTTTAATCAATGTATATTCACCATTTGTCTCACACCATTAAAAAATATAAGATACCAAAAATAGAGACAATCTAAACCCCAAAAAAGGTTCTAATTTTGGTGCTTTAATTAGTAATTATCCCACTTTCGATTTATATGTAACTAATCTAAAAAATGGAATGTTATTCAATTCTAATTATTAAATGCCAAAATTTTATTAGATTTTTTTAATAGATGTGGCATTTAAATTAATTTGAACTCTGAGCTAATTTGTCCGGTGAGTAAGTGCTTCCTCTGTAGTTATCAGAGATGATGGATTATCGGATGAGTTAAAAAACTCGAAAATAGTATCCTTGCTTCGGCAGATTGATCATGGCCGTCCATTGTGGGGGTGCAAAGTATTTTTGCTTCATGATTAAATAGAGCCACCAGCCAAAGAATAATAATAACAATAATAACAATAATAATAATAATAATTATTATTATTATAATTAATAGGTACGGTAGCCCATGGGCTGATCCAAAATCCAGTATGCAAAAGGAAAAAAGATGCAAACGATAACGGTACAGTAGATGACCTTCTAGGACAAATATCTAGAAGATGCAATGGTTGACCCAAGTAGTCTAACCCGAGACCATCTAACAGTATATGGGCAATTAGAATCAATCAATAAGTTGTAATGATCGACAATCATTACAACTCAGTGAATAAATACTTGTGACAGTTGTAAGCATAAAGTCCCTCATGATGATTGGCGCACTAAATATAGCTGGCAATTACACGAGCACTGCCACATATAATTGCATAGCTATAACGCCCAATGACAACTAAAACCAGCATCCTCTTTATAAATATACCCTTTCCTCCGGAGGAAAAAGAGTCCCCAATCAGAAGCAAACACTTAGATAAATAAAATCCACTCAAGCCCTTAGAACGCACCCATCGGAGCCTAGTTTTCCACAAAACCCCAATCCCCATACATTCTTGCATCCACGCATTCATTCTCATCCTTCTATCATTATCTTTGACATAGAACGATTACTAATTTGTACGTTAGAAAATATACCGAAAAGTGAGTCTCGTATTTCTCTTACCTTTTATTTATTGGTTGTGGTATATAGGATCCAAATTTAGAGTAATGAAGACCGGACCCATACCAATCGAACTCCCAAATAAAATGATTCTCTAAGTTGTTCGATAATTCGAATCTAGAAATGTATAATTGATATCGTTTGTGGGAAGTGACAAAAAGTCTGACCACACAATCAAAGAAAGCGAATATAGTGAATACCAGGGATCAAGCAAGTTCGTTAGTAGGAGACGCTGTCTCCCATAGCGACAACCCAATCGAAAGTAGTCATGGAGAAGTTTGTCCGGCCACCAACGTGGAGACGCTAGCCACCTGGGCGGACAGGTTTTCGAAACTGCTCCAAACTATATGCATCTGTCTGGAGGTATAACTGTTGGGGGTTTGTTCTTCCAACTCCCAGATTTCGGTGTCCAAAAGGAGAAATCGGAGGAAGAGAGCCCACCAAGGAGATGATCCAATGGCCTAATGACCTCGAGACTTGAGAGGCCACGAGTGATAAGGCCAAAACTCGGCTAGAAGGCTGTTTAAGTCTTGGAGCACATGATGAAAGTTTAGAGTGGCGAAATCCTCATTGCTCTCGATACCATTGGAGACCTTCAACCCAATAAGAAGTATTGTATAGCACCCTGTCGATGAAGGCTCATAGCCGACCAATCCAGCATGTCTTTCAAAACTACTTAGAGTTGAAGATTTTTCTTAATACTAAGAGGATTGCGTCCACCTCCTAAGTGGAGGAGAGGATTTGGAAGATCAAGTAGTAGCTGTTTAGATGAAACACCAACAAATACTCACTCGACCTTGGAAGGTCACCATTTACAAGGGAGATCTAGATGCAACAACTCTCTCGCAAGTACAAATGCCAACCCTAGAATCCTATGACGGAAGTTTTGATTCCATGGATCACCCGGATTACTTTTGCACTCTGCTGGGGCTCTAGGGCCTAGACGTAGCAATGTGTCTATACTTTTCTCTGACCCTTAAGGAGGACATTCGAATTTGATTCTATTAGTTGTAGGCAAAATCGATCAGAACATTTCAAGAGCTAGCCGACAACTTTCTATCACAATTTGCCTCCATCCAAAGGGAGAAGAAGCCACCTTGGCACCTTGTCCGCATCCAACAGGGGTCGAACGGAAGTCTAAAGCACTTCCTAACCATGTTCAATGCAGAGACCCAAAGGCTATCCAAGCTTACTGATGAAGTGAAACTGAACTCCTTTATGGTGACCGTGTAATCAAGTGATTTCTTTAAACACCTGATCCAACAAGAACCCTAGATTTTTTTCTTAAGGCAGAGACCATCACTGCGCGTACATAGTTACCAAGGAGGCTAATAAAGCAAAGACGACGGACCGCACAGACCACCATCCGAGATCAACGAATGGGAAGAAGAGAAATGGAGACAACGCTAACACCCGAAATCCCAGGAAGTAGATAAGGATAGAGTCGAGTGTTTGCAGAGAATTTAGGCCCCTGAACCTAACTCCAAACAACACCTCAATAAACATCATCATGCAAATTCAAGATGAGAAGTTCCTGAGGTGGCTCAAGTAGCCTAAGAACCCAAAGGGAGGAGATCAATCTAAAAACTATTTCTACCATTGATCTTCGAGTCACAGTATCGACGACTACAAAATGCTGTAGAAAGAGATTAAGGCCATAATCCAGAAATGGTACCTCATAAGCTCTTGAAAGACTCAGGACAAAGCTTTGGGAGAGTAAAGGATGATGAGTCAGGCAAATGGGAGCAGCCACATAATTGGGTTATTACCGGAGTAGTTAATATAGTATCCACGAGACCACTCGAAACAAATGCTGGAGACCACCCAGAGAGAGTTTTTAGCAACAAGAAACATATGGAAAAAGTTAGGAATGATATAATTAATTTTAGCAACGATGATATGACACAAGTAATAACTCATCATCCAAACCCTCTTGTTATATTTTTGCTCATCTCAGATGGTATTCTCAACTGCCAATTTAAACAAGTATTTATTGATAATAAACATTTAAGAAATTTACTGTATCTTAATACCTATTCAAGCTCGAACAAAAAAAGAATCAAATGAAATCGGTCGAGGGACCCCTATACGAACCCGATAACAAACCCATTTTAGTTTAGGGAACCATTTAATTGGAGATTTACCTAGGACTGTATCCAAAGACAGCATCCCGCATACTTATGTTCCTGGTAGTTAACTTATCTTCGATCTATAATGTTATTCTTTGATGACCCTACTTAATTACATTCGGAGTAATGACGTGGATTCCCCACCTCAAGATAAAGTTCGTGACAGCATGCGGCATCGGGGAGGTCATAGGTGACCAAGTTACTAGCCTGTCATACTACTTATCTCAAATCAACTAGGTAGTTCTGAACCAGCCGATTGAAGACTTCGATCTCTGAGACAAAGTGACACTGTAATAAGGACAGTCCGATCAATCAACTCATCATATTCTCCTAGATCCTAGCAAGCCTTAGAAATGTGTACATATCAAAAGTTCACTACCTGATCTCCTGAGCAAACAATTGATAACCTTCCTCCGTAAAACTCTTATATGTTTGCATGGACTCTTGTTGATATGTCAGATATACCAATTGGAGTAATGGTTTATACATTGGGTCTTGATCCTGATCGCAAACTTGTTGAGTAGAAGTGGAGGAACCTTTCTATCGAGAAATTGATTGTCATGAGAAAAGAAGTCAAGAAGCTACTTGACGCAGGTTTCATAAGGGAAGTCCAGCATTTAGACTGGCTGTCAAATGTAGTACTCGTCAAGAAGAGAATAGAAAAATAGTGAATGTGTGTCGACTTCATTGATGTAAATAAAGTATGTCCAAAAGACTGCTTTCCATTTCTAAGAATTGACCTATTGGTGAATTCGACAACTGAACACGAGCTATTAAGTTTCATGGACGCCTATTTAGGTTACAATCATATCTGGATGAGTCTTGACGATAAGGAGTATACTTTCTTTATGATGGACCAATGAACATATTGTTACAAAATTATACCATTCGATTTGAAGAACGTAGGAACCACGTACTAGAGACTCATAAACAAATTGTTTGAGGTACAGATCGGTTGAAATATGGATGTGTATATAGACATGCTCGTCAAAAGTATAGTAGCCGACGACTATATCCGCAATCTCAGAAAAACTTTTGAAGTGCTCCAAGCACACTAAATGAAGTGTGTATTCGGAGTAATTTGGGTAAGTTCCTTGACTTTTTCGTATTCCACTGGGGAATCAAAGTGAATCCCAAGAAGATAAAATCCATCATATATATGAACCCACTTTGATTTATAAAAGAAGTCCAAAGGTTCACCGGGAGACTCGCAGAGCTCTCTTGGTTCCTAGTGAAGTCAGTAGAAAAATATCTCTACTTCTTCAATGCCTTGAAGGAAACGAAGTTGAGTGGTTTCAATGGACTACCGACCGCCAAGCGGCCTTCTAAGAATTGAAGGAGTACATTGCCAATCCGCCACTCTTGACGTCTCCTAACGAAGGAGAAGAATTATTCCTCTACCTCGCAATATCAGAGACAATGCTAAACTCGATCCTGATCAGGTAAGAGCTTGAGGTACAACGACCAGTCTATTATGCCAATAAAATTCTGATAAACACCAAGACCCGTTACTCGCATGCTGAAAGGATCGCTCCAACACTAGACTACTCGGTCAGAAAATTATGACCATACTTCCAGGTTTACAAAATCGTCGTCCTATCAGATCAGTCATTAAAAGAGATTTTTAAAAAATACAACATGTCTGGATGACTAGTCAAATGGACCATCGAATTAGGCGAGTTTAACGTGAAGTTTCAACCGCAGCCAACTATAAAAGGTTAGCCTCTCGAGGATTTCATAGTCAAAACAATGACCCTGATTTTCGATGTCTTCGATACAAGAGAAGGCACCCGCCAGCAAGAAGAGGCTCCGGTCTGGATCTTGCATGTGGACGGGTCATTAACACAATCCGGAAGTAGAATAGGAATGGTCTTGAGGACTCCGTACTGGTCGGAGATAAAATACTTGATGACTCTTGGGTCCCTGGCTACCAAAAATATTGTCGAGTATGAAATCTTATTGCTTAGATTCAGGCTAGCAAAGGAATGCTCGATGAAGAATTTAATTGTCCACAGCGACTCAAAGCTAACCATCAACCACGTTAACGACTATTTTGAAGCATCTAGCTCATTGCTCGCAAGGTATCTTGCTAGAGTAAAGGGCCTAACCGAGGCATTCGATAAGGTGAAAATACTCCACATCTCGAGGGAAAAAAACTGGAAGGCGAATTAGCTAGCGAAGGTGACAACAACCAGTAATCCCGAGCAGTACGCCCATGATATGCGAGAAGTTCTAACAACTTTAAGCATCGAAGCCCCTGAGTGAGAAACACTTCAGATCTTAGACAAAAATACCTGGATGACACCATGTAGTCTATGGTGTTTCAAAAGAGGGTAGGAAGGATTCAATAAGAGTGGCATCATGAGATTAAATAAATCAGAATAAAATATGAGATAGTTCATTCCCAATATATCTTCTCTTTCTCCTTCTAACTTCTTGATGGACTGATACAGCCGGTGTGCACAATTTTTCATCTCCAATATAGTTTGGTGGTATCAAGGATAGACCTTTACAAAATGAGATGGTGTAGAATGCATCGGTGAATTTGTACAGTTCATATGTTTTTCACTACGGAAACTAGCAGTTTCCCGTCAAGGTTCAGAATGACACTACATTTCACTACATGCAGCAGTCTATTGAAGAAGTTGTTCTACATTTTATCTGGAAAGAGAATAGCAAAATGTTCATGTTGTTCTGTCGTCCTACATTTCACGAAGAAGCGCCTGCTCTGTGTTTGTGATCTGATAATTCTTATTTTCTTCAGTTCATTGAAGGTGACTGCTTGCGATCTTGCCAAAGGTTATGCTAGAGGTGGCTGTTCCTATCCAAGCTCAGTAATGATGCGAAGTGATTCCAAAGCATATGGCATTCCGTATGATGGGCACAGGCTAAACCTAGAGGCAGCAGTTCCTAACCAAGCTAAGTAACTGGCATTATTGACAAGAACATTAAAAAGCCACGGACATCAGATTTTTTGTTTGAGAATAGATGTGCAGAGTAATTTGTCTTTGTTGGCAAAACAGATTTGCCTAGAACTATCTGGACTGCAATTTTAGAACTATACAGAATGCCTTCTCTTTCTTTAATTCAGCTATCAAGTGTGTTCATATCTGAAAATCAATTATTATTTAGGGGTAACGCAAAAATTCTGGATCTGTTCCAGGTAGGGAAACAAGCCATTGATATCTCAACTGATCCCAATTCAGTTTCTATGCCATTCCTATCAAAAATCTTCGCATGATCTTCGCCATCTTATGCTGGGTGTAACGGCACTTTGTACAAGTGCTGATATATGTTTTTTATTGTTTGCTAGGTGAAGTGTTGAGACACGTGTTTGCTCAGAGTTGCAGCCTTTCAGTTGCATTGTCTCCTCTCTCCTGTGCAGAGGCAAGCTATGCCGTTGGCCCAGTCGAGAAACTGAAACACTGCGAATAATTTGGAGTGCTGAAGCGGCACAAGGCCAATTATACTTCATAATCTGTCGCAAACAGGTAAAAAGACAATCCTTGTATGGTATTTCTTTTTGGGATGCTTTTTCTTCCTGATTCAAAAGGATTATTTGAAGCCCTTTGCAGTTAATTGAGAAAGGCTTATTGGGATTGGTCATTTTCTTATTGGTGACTCAATAAATGGACATGTTATTAGATTATACAGAATTTGTGTGATATTCAAAGTACTGCAAACTGGCTGCAACAAAGTCCAGGAAAACCATTTGCCGGTGTAGGCAATTCTTGAAGAAGACCATTTGCCAAGGTGAGCAAATCTCGGGGAAGACCATTTGCCAAGGTGGGCAAATATCTGAGAGACTGTTTGCCGGATAAGGCAAATAACGGAGGTGACTATTTGCTGGAGTGGTAAATCTCAGAATGACTATTTACTGAAGAAGACAAATCTTGGAGGTAACTATTTGCCGGAGAAGGCAAATCTCGGAGAAAATCATTTGCCAAAATAGGCAAATCTCATAGAAGACCGTTTGCCAGAGAAGGCAAATGTGATGATCCGGGCCTAAACACTCAAAAATACGGCTCCATCTGCACATGCGGACTAAAAATTTAAGTAGCATATAATAATTTCATATTTCTAGACTGCCTTATCATTGATTTAGCTATAATATGATAAGTTCATTTAATATCCATAAAAACATGCTAAAGGAAAGATAACTCCAACAAAGGAAAATACATTAAATTCTATAGCAATCTAAACTCGGATGACTCCACGGAATAAGTCTGCTGACCATCAGGACGGACCTTCCCCTCTACTTGAAAATTTCTTCCTACGGCAACAGATATTTTTCCCACCAAGCTAAGTGTTGTCTCCTCAATCTGGAGTTAAGAAAATGCAAAGGTGAGTCAAAACCCAACAAGTGATAATAATAAAAAACGCTAATAACAATAACAATACAGATATCAAATTATAAAGGTCGTAACATCACTCTAGCCATCTATTATATCCGAGAAAACCACAACATATCGTAAAATACGACTCTAAGTAAGATAGGTCACACTTGACTTGTATATCACAAAAATAACAGGAGTGCCAATAACAAGCGGTAATCCCTTGGAATTCGATGTCAATGATGAGTGGGGATTCTCTAGTCCATATATCAGCGAGAACGATCGGCATAGCAATGATGATAACCAATATGGATTCCACTGAACCCGGATATCATAGGATCCAACACAATGATACTGATAACACAACTCATGAGGTACTCACAACATAGAATATCACAAGAAACTCCCGGATCTTATCCCGCCACTGTGAATCAAATGCTGCGTATATCCCCCGATAGCTAGGTAATTACACAAGCTACCTGATGCTCGTAAGTTTGACCTCCGAAAAAAATCCATGGTCGTCCATAGAGACTTTGCCGAACAAAGTACAGATGTCTTTTGAGCATGCCCATCATCCGACTCAACCAGGCACAGATGATCCCATCACATGCTCCTCTTCTGACTCTACAAGGTACAGAAGATATCTCATACATTAAACCCAAGCATTTCTGCCATGATACTTTTGATATGATGAACTACGATGGTCACATGGCCATAAGCATCCCGCCAATCTAGGCAATATGCCTCAATCTTATAGGATACGGAAATCAATATTAGATAAGCTTAGACCACATTAAAGTACTGTAACCTCCCATTCGACTAGATATATTAATATTTTCATATACTATCCTCAATCTAAATCGTAGAAAGCCAATAATCCTAATACTCACGCGATCAAGTATAACGCAAAGAAGGCTTTGCAACTACAACGATAGAACTATCGTTCGGTACTGACAAAGACCATACTCACGCTATCAAATCTAACTCAAAGGAATTTATCACGGAATGAAGAATAGATAAACTCAAACCACGATATAATTTATTTTGCTTAATTCCACTATTTAATTATTCTTCCATACTGTTCCAGTACGATGCCTACTACTAAGGCCAACATTTAATGTTCACTTACAGATGAGCCAAAAATAAATCAACATATTTCAAACACATATAATATTTTATTTTACTTAATTTTATTTTATTTATTATTTTTAACAAGCTACCCATGAAATTAAGAAATGTTCACAGTCATGTTACAGGGTTCTTTTACACACAACCCATTTATAATTATTTGGACCCACTCTACTAACACACACCCTCGGACACATCCTTACACAATATATAAATACTCATATAGCCCACACATTTATAAATATATATTTATTTATATACAACCCATATATATATATATATATATATATATATATACACTTAGATTTATAACTATATATACATGGTAACACACACTGCCCGTAGCAATACCACACCGCCATACTGCCCACAGCAATGCCACACACACCTCTGCTCGCACACCCACACACACTGTTACGCACACCCACACACACACACACACGGGGCAACACACCCACACACAATACACACACGGCTACACACCCAGCCGTTCACACCCACGCCATCACACACCTTCCCACTGCTACACACACACGCACAGCCACACTGCCAACCACACGGTTACACTCACACACAGCACCAGCACACCCACACTGCTCACAGACAAACACACTACAGAGACAGCCGTAGACACACACACACACACACACACTGCCAGCATACAAAGTACCCCCATCTCTCCTGCACACGGCAATACGCCCTACAAATACGAGCAATACGCCACTCATACACACATTTAACGTATTATACTGTCAACAATTGCTAGGTTTATACGGTAATACTCGTTATTCACAACGTATAGCCGATTTCCAAACCATCCCTCTCAACCAAAAATCGGAATCCCAAACAGAGCACGAGACCTCTGTTATTCTCCGATTTCTAATTTTCATCGATTTCTACAGCAATCTCCAATTATAACACAATTCCAGCAGCATCGGTGGAATTTGAGAGGGAGAAGGAGCAGATTTGCAATAAGGAAGATTTAATCGTAGAGCAAAAAGAGAAGTGTCAAATATGGGAAATCACTTGCCTGATTGTATAATTACTAAAGAAATGAAGATTGCAGCAGAAATCGGCAACAGCAACTTCAAGGCGACGGAAGCAATTCACCTGAACGAAAATGTCTCGGCGCTGGCTTCGACTCAACAGCCACGTTGACGGCGGCAGCCACGAGTCACAGTGACGGCAGCAACAATAGCCCACGGCCACAGCAGCAAGACCACCGAAACGAAACGCCGCGGTGCTAGTCTCACTGAACCAACGCCTCACACTGCTCACACCCTTCCTTCCTCCCCTTGCAACCTCTCTGGACTGGGGATTAAATAGGCCTCATTGCGGAGGAGACAGAGGGGATCGGGCAGTTACACGGAGGGGGATTGGCTAGGGTTGGCTGAAGATTCGAACGGCAATTGTTGGAGCCGTTACGAGAGAGAGAGAGAGAGAGAGAGAGGAATCTGGAAACGGAAGAGAAAGAGAGAGGCGTGCGAAGCTTCGAGAGCGAGAGGGAGGGAGATGAGGTGGAACGGGGAAGAGACTATACCAGAACGAGGGAGGGAGAGAGATGGGGTGGGGGTAATTGTTATAATAATAATAATTAATTTAATCGGGTGGACCTAATTTTTAAGCGTGTGAATAAAATATTAGCATATCTATAAAAATAATAAAATATTTAAGAATAATATAATAATAAAATTCACCATAAAAAATATCCAGGTATCACAATTTCTCCCCCTTAAAAAATTTCATCCTCGAAATACATCATTTATCAAACAAGTGTGGATATCTTTCCTTGATGTCATCCTCTAGCTTCCACGTTGCCTTCCTTTCGGTGTGGTGGCTCCACTGAATCTTCACCATAGGAATCACTTTATGCCAAAGAATCTTATCTTGACGGTCAACTATCTTCACCGGTTGTTCTTCAAAAGATAGATTCTTTCGAACTTGCAATGCCGAATAACCAATCATGTGGGTTGGGTCGTATACATATTTTCGCAATATAGATACATGAAAAATATTGTGCACTCTTGATAAGGCTGGTGGCGGTGCCAATTTATAAGCAACCTCTCTAATACGCTCGAGTATCTCAAATGACCCAATGAATCGTGGTCGGAGCTTCCCTTTCATACCAAAACGAGCTACACCCTTCCATGGGGAAACTTTTAAGAAGACGCTATCTCCGACTTCAAATTGAAGATCGCAATGCCGCTAATCAGTATAACTTTTTTGTCTACTCTGAGCCTCTCGCAAGCGTACTCTAATCAAACCTATCTTAGCTGTAGTTTTTTGCACTATGTTAAGACCCATGATCCTTCAATCTCCTACCTCTTCCCAGCTAATTGGTGATCGGCACTTTCGCTTGTAGATTGCTTCAAATGAGGTTATGCCAATGCTAGCCTGATAACTGTTATTATAAGAAAATTTGGCTTATGACAAGTGCGAATCCAACTACCGCCCAGATCTAGAACTAATAAGCGCAGCACATACTCAAGGGTCTGAATGGTCTTTTTGGACTAGCAGTCAATTTGAGAATGGAAAACTGTACTGAACTTTAGTCGTATACACAACTCTTGATGTAAACTCCACCAAAATCAAGAGATAGATCGAGGGTCTCTATCAGATATAATGGTAACCGGTACTCCATGCAACTTTACAATCTCCTCAATGTAAAGTTTGGCCAAACGTTCTAGTGGCAACGTAACCCCTTGTGGCTAAGAAGTGAGCCGACTTCGTTAGGCCATTGATTACTACCATACGCAGTTGTGTCCTCGAACAATCTTAGGGAGTCCTGTCACAAAGTCCATGACGATGTGCTCCCATTTTCAACCCGGAATAGGCATAGATTGAAGTTTTCCGGCTGGATGCTGGTACTCATCCTTGACCCGCTGACATAACAAGCATCGAGCAACATAATTGGTGACATCCTTCTTCAATCCTCTCCACCAAAATAAGCTCCTCAAGTCCTAGTACATCTTGGCACTACTAGGTGAATCGTATATCTTGACCGGTGAGCTTCTTCGAGGATTTCATCTTGTAATTCCTTGACATCAGGAACACACAACCGATCTTGAAATCTTAGAACACCATCCTTATCGAGATGGAATCCCACTCAGTGATCACTGCCCAACTCTTCGCGGATCAACACTAACAACGGGTCTTCATGTTGGGTCTCTCTTATGCGGCTGATGAAAAGTGGCTACACTTGTAAGTGTACACCGTAGCTCGTGCATCCCCCGGGTGCAGTCACAGTTGGCAGTTCTCCACTTCTAACATCCACCATTCTCAAATCATCTTACTAGCTACCATCCCCATAGACTTTCTACTCAGAGCATCTGCCACAACATTGACCTTCCTTGACTTATACTAGATGTCACAGTCGTAGTCCTTCAACAATTCTAACCATCTCCGTTGCCTCATGTTGAGTTCCTTTTGAGAGAACATATATTTCAGGCTCTTGTGGTCGGTGTAAATAACAAAGGTCTTGCCATATAAGTAGTGTTGCCAAATCTTTAAGGCAAACACTATGGAAACCAACTCCATATCATGAGTTGGGTATCAAGTCTAATAATTTTTCAATTGCCTAGACCCATATGCTACGACCTTCTCGTGCTGCATTGGGACACGCCCTAAACCTCTTGACGAAGCATCACAGAACACTTCAAAACCCTCAGAGCTATCGGGAATCGTCAAAATTGGTGCCGATGTCAACTGTCTCTTAAGCTCTTGGAAACTTGCTTCACACTGATTGGTTCAGGTGAACTTCGCGTTCTTTTGTGTCAACTTGGTCAATGGCTCAGCAATGCTTGAAAAGTCTTTGACAAATCTACGGTAATAACCTGCTAGCCCAAGGAAGCTTCGCACTTCGCTTGGCGTCGTTGGTTGCGTCCAACCCATGACTGCCTCAATCTTAGCCGGGTCCACAGATATTCCAGCTCCAGAGATAACATGGCCGAGAAAAGTCACTTGACTAAGTCAGAATTCACATTTCTTGAGTTTCCCGTAGAGTCAAGCCTCCCTCAGAGTTCTCAATACCATTCTCAGATGTTCTTCGTGCTCCTCATTAGAGCGGGAGTACACCAAAATGTCGTCAATGAACACCACCACAAAATGATCTAAGTACGGCTTGAACACTCGATCTATCATATCCATGAATGCTGCTGGTGCATTAGTTAGTCTAAATGGTATCACCACAAATTCATAATGCTCATAACGTGACCTGAAGGCCATCTTAGCAATGTCGGACTCCTGAATGTGCAGCTGATGGTATTCGAAGCGAAGATCAATCTTAGAGAAAACTTGTGCTCCCTTCAATTGATCAAATAAATCATCGATCATCAGAAGCGGATATTTGTTCTTTATAGTGATTTTGTTAAGTTCTTGATAATCGATACATAATCTCATGGACCCATCTTTCTTCTTCACAAATAAAGCAGAGGGTCCCCAAGGCAACGTTCTAAGCTGAATGAAACCCAAATCTAAAAGTTCTTGCAACTGGGTTTTCAACTCCCTTAGTTTAGTCGATGGCATACAGTACAGGGCCTTGGAAATTGGGGTAGCTCATGGAAGTAGCTCAATAGCAAAATCCACCTCCCTTTCTGGGCGCAAGACTCGTAGCTCATCCGAGAATACGCCAGCAAATTCACACACAACTAGAATTTCTTTCAACTTAACCGGTGGAGCAATTTCCACAGATACACATGCTAGAAAGCCTCTACAACCTCTAAGCAGTAGATGCCTAGCGTGCAGCGCTGAAATGATCGAGGGAGAAACTCTGCTGCCAATGCCTTGAAACTCAAAAGGTGGATGCTTGGGCGTATTAAAGCGTATAAGCTTTTTAGCACAATCAATGCTTGCATGGCAAGCAGCCACCCAATCCATTCCGAGGATTGCGTTAAATTCTAACATATCAAGTGGAATCAGATCCACTCGCAAACAATGCCCATTTGCCGGAGTGACAAATCTAGGAGTAGATTTTCGGAGTGGCATTTGATGAAGTGGAAATCCGAAGTGGTATTTGTTGGAGTGACAAATGCTAGAATGGAATTTACCGGAAAGGCCTGACTGGACAAAGGCTAGTTTGGTAGGAATGGCGGATATGCAAGGATTGGCCGGTTTGGAATTCCAGGAATTCCATAATGAAATTTCTGAATAGATAAGGGTCGGATGGTTAGCAAGTTGTATTGGGTAAAGAAACTAGTGAAGATCGAGGACTAGGTGACGGCTAAAGAGACTAGACACAACCAAGGACACTACGTGATGGCCAGAGAGGCTAGTAGAGATTGAAAACACTAGGTGATGGCCAACGCAACTTGTCTGGAATGCTGGCAGCTGATTGTGCAGAGCAGTTGACTTTTCAGAGTTGGTATTTGTAAAGTAGGTAACTGTCATGCAGAGCATGCACCCATCTGTGTAGAAAATAGGCTGACCTGTAGAGCATGTGTGTCTGAAAAAGTACGAAAACTGGTAATATCGCAAAAATGATAGGTTTGGTGTGACAAATTATTTGTAAGATCAGGCCAGATGAGTAGATGGATTTGACGGCGGAGTCTTTATAAAGAGCGCACCAGGCGCTTCAGGAGATAGAGAAGCAACAATGTGAGGGTTGCAAGGAAAAAGGCGAGTGGCCGCAGCAGCGGCTGCGGGAGTGGTAGACGGAAGTAGTAGCGGCAACAGTTGTGGTGGAACGTAGAAGGAGAGTGGAATGGAGTAGGAATGCGGAAGGGAGCTCTCATCGTTTGTCATCTACTGTCACACTTACAAAATCAGAGAGTTGGGTCCAGTACCAGTAAGGCCCAAAGAAATGTCAGGCCCAATCCGTGAAGCAGCAACCCAAGCGGCCAACTCAGCCCAATATTCAAAATAGCCTACGTGGCAGCCTAGTGCTTGCAGCCAATCGGCGTTGTCTGTAACCCATTAATGCGGCTGCAGGGCGGCAGGAACAACACAGACGAACTAGCCAATGAGGAGAAGGTCAGCGTTGCCAACCACGACTCACGCCACTGCCCACAGTTCTTCGGCCAATCCCAGCGCAAGAGATAGACCAAGCATAGCCTACGACACACGGTGGTCCCCCCTCCATCACAAGGCAACAATTGACACACCGGCGACCACCACTGGGCAGCGGTTGACAAATCCCTGCAAGAAGGATTCTCGGGCCCAAAACTCCAAGCCAAGGAGCCTATAAATTTCCTCTCCTTTCATTGGAAACGAGATCAAACTCTGGACACTCAGCATAATTTTGAGCAACAAGGCTCTCCCCTCAGAGATAAAATCCACAAATCAGCACCCAGATCCCATCTCTACCGCCTTATTTGGGCTATAAGAGTGAGTCACCTTCTGCGGTGCATATAGGGAGCTAGGCCTCCCGCTACCCGCCCATCAATCTTCAACTCCTGCATTTACGTACTCTCCAAGCATTCACAGCATATTTTTGCACACCTCTAAGCGTGCTTTTCCCCCTTTCCGTTTATTGCGAAAAGTTGCTGACTTGAGCGTCAGAGTATTTTCGGTGGGAGAAATTCTACTAGACCTCTGACTCTTATTTGTTAGTTGTATTGTGCAGGTTTCAGGTTAACAGCGATGGAGATCAGACTCGCTCGTGATCATCTCTGGATGACGAGAAATCCGAATGCTCCATAATCTGTACAACAATCAGGAACCCGAGACGTAATATTGACACCGTCTGTGGAAACGAGATAAAAAGCCTAGCATCTCCTTCCCAAACTCCTTCACAACAAGATGGTGGACACTAGGGCACAAGCCAGTGCCCCTGCAAGGGATGCTGTCGCTTGCAACGATGATACCTCAGTGGGAAGTCGTGCTGACCTCCGTTAGCAGCCTAACATTCGCTGCCTGGGCACCGATGTGGGCAACATGCGGCTGATGATTCAGGCACTCTGCAACCGGACGGGTACACCATGGATGGGGCTGCTCACCCAGCATCTTAGGCATCATCTTCTAGGCGAGGAGGACGTCGCGCCAGAGCCCCCGGGGCAAACCAGATCGGCATGACGACATCAAGGCTCAGGCGGCCTCCAACAGTAGGGCCCAATCTGCGACTGGAAGCCACCCTAGCCGAGACGAGCAAGAGGAGAGCCCAGAGCGGCGTAACCCCCCGTAACGAAAGAAAGGACATAGCCGTGGACTCATATAGTGCGCGGCCTCCCCGTGCAGAAAATTGCCTCAACTGACAAGCTCAGCAGAACTAGCAGGGTCACATGGAGCTCCGCGACGTCATCAATGCGTGGAGAAGTGAGTCCGACCGATTGATGGAGGAGAAGGTGAAGGTGCTCTGGGACCTCCTACACAAGGAGACGCCAATGCGGTCCTTCGCTGACCTGCAAAGATCGCCCTTTGCCATGGATCTTTGGACCTAGCCGCTCCCTCGCAAGATCCAGATGCCAACACTGGATCGGTACGACTGGAACAAGGATCCGATGGACCATCTCAACTACTTCCACACCCACCTGTCCCTCCAGGGAGTGATCGATGTTGTGATGTGCCAGTGCTTCCCCATCACCCTCAAGGGGGACACACCGCTTTGGTTCCATGGCCTCCCGCCAAACTCCATCTGCTCCTTTGAAGAGCTTACGAATTGCTTCTTGAGCCAATTTGCCTCCAGTCGGAGGGAAGAAAAGCAGCCGTGGCACCTGGTCTGCCTCCACCAGAGGACGGATGAAATCCTGAAGTGATTCCTTAACCGCTTCATCATTGAGGTGCATCGAATCCCCCAACTCTCTGACGAGTTGAAGCTCAACGCCTTCGTTGCCACGCTGAAGGCGAGGGATTTCTTCAAGCACTTGTCACATTAGTGCCCTCAGTCCTTCAGTGAAGCAAAGGCCATCACCCAAGCCTACATCTCGGCAGAGGAGGCCAACGAGGTAAAGTGTCCCGAGCACATAGACCGCTCTCCGAAAGAGCCCAAGCTAGTTTCCGGGAAGAAGAGGAACGGTGATGGTAGCCACTTCTAAGAGCACCGTAAATAGCCGCGGCTTTCGTCGAGATCTGAAAGGGAGTACGGGCCAGCGACCCTGATTCCCCTAAATGATACCTGCGCGAATATCTTGATACAAATCCAAGATAAAAAGTTCTTCAAGTGGCTGAAGGCGCCAAAGGGCTCAAGCGGAGATGACCAGACGAAGTACTGTCAGTACCACCGCTGCCTGAGACATTCCACGGAGAACTGTCGGACCCTATAGTAGGAAATAGAAGACCTGATCTACCATAGACACCTCAAATGATATGTGAAGGGCTTGGGGCAGGCCCCCGCGGCCTCGAAAGGCGAGACGAGTGAGCCTCCAAGGAACCGTATGGCCACTGGCGTGATTAGCATAATCTCAACCGCGCCGGCCAAAAGCAGCAGGCAAGCTCAGCATGAGCAGACTTCCAACAGCAAGAGAGCGAAGATAGGGGATAGGAGTAATGTCATTAGCTTTAGCAGTGAAAATATGGCTAATGAAACCTTCACCCATTCTGATCCCCTTATTGTATCCGCGATTGCTTCAGACGGTACGATTGACTACCAACTGAAACGAGTCTTTGTCGATAATGGAAGCTCTCAAAATTTGCTATATCTTGTTGCCTTCTTTAAACTTGGTTTGAGACGAAGTCAGATGAAAGCGGCCGATTGCCCTCTGCACGAGCTGAACAATGAACCCGTGCCTGTACAGGGGATGGTCCAGCTAGAGGTCACAATAGGAACTTACCCGTGTACTACAACATGAGAGCTAACATTCCTCGTCGTTGATCCATCGTCCATTTACAATGCCATCCTGGGCAGACCCTTCCTCACAGTCTTCGAAGCTGTTACTTCGATCCCACATCTGAAGATGAAGTTTTCAACCCCGTACGGTATACGAGGTGTTTGGAGATCAGGTGACGAGACGGACGTGCTACTTGTCACAAGTCACTGTAGTGGCGCTAGACCGCCTAGATGGAGACTTGGACCTCAATGATGAAGCCATGCTACAGCAAGCCCAATCAGGAGAAGTAACCGAAGTGATTCTTCTAGATCCTATTGAGCTAGAGAAGTGCGTGCATGTTGGCAGCTCTCTCTCCTCGGCTGACCGCGACCAACTAATCGGCTTTCTACCGAAGAACTCCAACGTGTTTTCATGGGTCCCTGTCAACATGCTTGGGATATCAGCCGGAGTAATGGTCCACAAGTTGGGCATCTATCCCGGCCACAATCCTGTGCAGTAAAAGTGTAGGAACCACTCCGTAGATAAACTGATAGCCATAAGGGAGGAAGTGAAGAGACTGCTGGATGTTACATTTATTAGAGAGGTCCAATATCCAGACTGGCTATCTAACGTCGTGCTTGTGAAGAAGAGCAATGGCAAGTGACGGATGTGCATGGATTTCACCGACGTGAACAAAGCCTACCCTAAGGACAGCTTCCCACTCCCTCGGATCGATCAATTGATGGACTCCACATCTGGGCACAAGCTCTTGAGTTTCATGGATGCTTACTCAGGTTACAATCAGATCAGGATGCACCCGGACAATGAGTTCATGATCGACCAGGGAACGTACTGCTATAAGGTAATACCCTTCAGCCTAAAAAACGTCAGGGTAACCTATCAGCGTTTTGTGAACAAGATGTTCGAGGCCCAGATCAGGAAAAATATAGAGGTATACGTTGACGATATGCTCATAAAAAGCAGGCTAGCCGGCGACCATGTTTGTGATTCAGAGGAGACCTTCGAGGTTCTCCAGGTTCATAGGATGAAGCTCAACCCGGTCAAATGTGCATTTGGAATGACCTTCGAAAAGTTCCTGAGCTTCATCATGTCCCAGCACGGCATAGAAGCAAACCCAAAAAAGATCAAAACCATCCTTGACATAAACCCTCCATGAACCGTGAAAGAAGTGCAGAAGCTCGCCGAACAGTTGGCACCCCTGTTGCGGTTCCTAGCTAAGTTCGCGGAGAAGTACTTGCTCTTCTTTAAGGTGCTTAGAGGGACAAAATCGTCCAGATTTCGATGGACTGATGAGTGCAGGGAAGCTTTCAAATAGCTAAAAGCATACCTTGTCAGCCCACCTCTCCCGAGTTTGCCATGCTCAGGTGAGGACCTGGTACCTCTACCGGCCAAGTCGGACATGGCACTCAACTCAGTGCTCGTCAGACAGCACGAGGGCGCGCAATGACTAGTGTACTGCGTAAGTAGAGTATTGACGAACGTGGAGACCCACTACCCGCACGCGGAGAGGATTGCGCTGACCCTCATCTATTCAGCACAAAAGCTAAGGCCCTACTTCCAAACCCACCGGATCGTCGTTCGTTCTAACAAATCAACCCTTGAAGTCGATCCTATTGAAGCCGGAGACCTCCGAGAAGCTTGTCAAATGGGCTGTAGAACTAGGAGAGTTTGACGTGAAGTTCTGACCACGACTGGCCCTCGAGGGCCAAGCTCTGGCAGACTTCATCGTCGAGGTAGCGACCTCAACTTTAGATGACTCACACAGCTCGAGGAGCTTGGATGTGCCAAACGTTCCATCATGGACCCTGAATGTGTATGGACCATCCACCCAAATAGGTAGCGAAGCCGGGGTCGTGCTCAGGACTCCAGATGGTACGGAGATCATGTACTCCGTTACATTGATCTTCCCTACCACTAATAACGTGGCAGAACACGAAACCCTTCTTGCAGGACTTCGTCTAACAAAGGAATATTTTGCCAAGTCACTGGTCATGCGTAGTGATTCGGAGCTCGTGGTCAATCAAATCCAATGAGCCTTTGAGGCATCGAACTCTCAGCTCGTGAAGTACCTGGCGAGAGCAAAAGCCCAGATCCAGGCTTTTGAGCACTTTAGGATTGAATGTGTGCCCAGAGCTGAAAACTAGAAAGCTTACTAGTCGGCTCAGGACGTAGCTGTAGGATCTCTGGAGCAGCACGCCAGGAACCTATGGGAAACCCTGGCCGTACCTAGTGTGGACGTTTCGAACCAGGAAGTGCTGCAGATCGGCGAGGGCGACAACTAGATGACCCCATATCATAAGTATCTAACAAATGAAATATTGCCTGCAAACGCCGACGCGGCCAAGCGGATCAAGAAGACAGCAGGCTGGTACGCGATCCTCGATGGTAGGCTACACAAGCGAGGGTATTCCACTCCCTACCTAAAATGCTCGACCCCGGAGGAAGCTAAGTACGCACTGAGCAAAGTCTACCTTGGCATATGCGGCTCACACGTTAGAGGAAAAAACCTCACATTCAAGATTATGCGGTAAGGTCTTTTCTGACCCACGATGAAGCGAGATGCCTTGGAATTCGTGAAGAGGTGTGAAAGCTGTTAGGTTGATAGGACCATGGCTCATCAGCCTTGCACTTAGCTACACAGCCTCCAATCTCTATGGCCATTCGCGCAGTGAGGGATTGACATCCTTGGACCGCTATCTCTGGCCTCCCGACAAAGAAAGTTCCTTATTATCGGCATTGATTACTTCACCAAGTAAGTAGAGGCAGTTCCTCTGGCTCGGATCACAGAGCAAAACGTAACGGAGTTAATCCGTCAAAGTATTGTCTACCGTTTCAGGATTCCCGAGGTCATAGTGACTGATAACAGAACTCAATTTACCGGCAAATAGTTCACCAAGTATTGTGTAAGCCTGAACATTAGGCTGATTCATATGTTTGTAACATATCCACAAGAAAACGGGCAGGTCAAAATCACCAACAATATGCTGCTGCACAGACTTAAGACCAAGTTGGCGGACACAGGGGGCTCGTAGGTCGATGAGTTACCTTCCATACTTTGGTCGTATCGAACAACCTAGCGAGAACCAATGAGAGAGACACCCTTCAATCTCTGCTATGAAGTTGAAGCAGTTGTCCCCGTTGAAGTGGGACTCCCCTCCCTGTGGGTCAAATCCTTCGATCCGGCCACAAACTCCTAGAAATTCAGGAAATGCCTTGACTTGCTCCCGGATGTTCGAGATGTTGTCCGCCTGAGGACAGCATTCTACCAACAGCATATCACACAGTACTACAATAAGAGGGTGAAGGTACGCTCGCTTGAGGTTGGAGACCTGGTCCTTTGGAGTATAGAGACTGCGGGAAGGGGCGCAAGCAGGAATAAATTCTTCCCTAGCTGGGAGGGCCCGTTCCTTGTTTCAACAATCCTCCGGAGTGAAGTGTACAAGCTACGCATCTAGGACGGCAAGTTGGTCCTACGGACCTGGAACGCCGCTAACCTAAGGAAATATTATCAGTAGCACAGAATTGGCTCGGGTAAGGCATACACGCACACCATGAGGAATGCTTGGACGAGTATTGTGTTTTCATTTAATAAAATTGATAATTCCTGTTATCTTGTGTATTCATTCACATGAGTGTTTGCATGCATGACATTCCAAAAACCAAAACAACCTAGACTGCCCCTAAGTCGGGAGGATTACCGTCCGTCCGTAAAACGAGTCCTTGGCTCTGCGCCAAGCCGCCCAGAAGTGGCCACATCAGAATCTAGACTCAATGTCAAGAGGCCCTAAGTGGCCCTTCAGACCTTGACTCCGTGCTAAGTGGCTTGAAAGCGGCAAGGTCAGAATCTCGACTCCACGTCGAGAGGCCCTAAGCAGCTCTTCAGTCCTTGGCTCAGCGCCAAACAGCCCGAAAGCGGCCACCTCAAAATTTTGACTCCACGTCAAAAGACCTTGAACGGTCCTTCAATCCTTGGTGTCACACTAGGTGACCCGAGCAGTCAAAACGTCATTCCTGAGGCTTTTGAAATTCCCAACATACGGCCACCAAAACCTTAGGGGGCAAGAATTGCAGGCGTGCGGCGACCTTCTCTGAAAGAAGAGATCACCCTCAGTCTACGATGGTCGTGGGCTAGGACCGTGCACAAGGGAGCGACGACGCCTTGAGTGGGGACCAAGCACCTAAAACAGGTATAGTATCCAAAAAGGCCTAGACCTAGAGTTCGGCTGCTGTGGCCTAAAAACCCACTTGGCCCTTAGCGTGGCTCCACGGGAGTTGCGATGACGTCCATTTTACTGGATCGAGCTTCCCATTAAATGTGTGAGATGTGACGACATCCTCTGACGAAGGATGAGTACAACGTAAGAAGGCGCTTGATTGGGGCCTTGGCGACAATAATTTTATAGCTTAGCCTCAAAGACATGAACAAAAATTCAAGAAAGCTGTATCATGTAGCCAAAGAAATCATGTGCGAGAAAAAATAAATGCCTTTCATTTATCAAGGACGAGCGATATTATAGTGCGACACTGTGCAACGGAAAACACAAGAGCTATTCTAATCCTTCGAGTCCAACGGCCAATCCTCTCCCGAGAAGTCTCTCAAATAGGAGCTGTCAGGGACTCCGACATTCCGTGGATGCAAAATACCCACGAAAATGCCCGGAAGCGTGACGGAGACGATCCGGCGACACAGGCAGATTCCATCTCAAAATCTGACGTTCAATACGAGGTGCACTTCTTCTGGAGTGAGCCACAGCTTGAGGTAAGTGGTGAGGTGAGATATATCTTCCACTAGGGTAGAGGTCCATCCTCTCAGCTACTTGACCTCCTGCCTCAACTGCCCAGTCTCCTTTGTAAGCTATTCGCCCTCCTATACTAGTCGCCTATTCTCGTCCCTCAGTTGTTCACTCTCCTGCGATAGTCGCTTGACTTGTTCCTTCAGCAGCTCGTTCTCATCCCTGAGAGCAGCGGTCTCTGCTCCCGCGCATTGTGCCATCTCCTGCCTAGACTCTTTCCTGACTTGGAGAAAGAAGTCGAACAGTTGGGCATGCACCACATTGAGGAAGATGAACCCCTCAGAGACCTACAAGAGTAAACAATGGATCAACAAATCTCGAGTTCCCGTCCTGCGGAAAGACGCATGGACCAAGACAATCTCACCTGAGTAGAGAATGAGGTCGTGTGATTAGGCCCGCTTCCTGATGCTGGCACGCTTGGGGGCTCCAAGTGCCCAATAGCAACCTCTGTGGAACGGAGAGCATCCGGAGTCGCAAGCGGTGAGAAAATGCTTGGGGGCTCCAGCTCTTGAGCCGCTTCCACCACAATCGCCTCCGGGGCCAGGTCAGCACTAGGCGGGCTAGCGGCCCATCCGACCATAGCTTCCTTTGTAGCAGCAACTCTTCCTTGGACATGCACCTCCTGGGACGCTTTGTCAGGCGATCTCGTGAGCTCCAAAGCCCGAGGTGGCCCTGGCAAACACTTTGGGATGCTAGCCTCCTCCCCCTCTCTTGACTCGGGCGCGTCGACTTCTACTATCGGCATGTCTTTAGCGACCGCATCCGGCCACTCCTGATTGACACGAGGACTCGTGGGGGACTCCCCCTCCGAATGAAGTTCCACCACGGGAACTTCATACTCAGCCAACATCATAGCTGGAATTGGTGAGTATTCAGCCACTCCCTCCCGTGGCTCCGTGTTAGACACCTGATCTGGAGTGGAATACACAACAAGTGTGGCGGCCACCGCCGCTCATCTCTGTGACCTCCGGTTGGAGGTGCCACCAGCCTCTCTCAACCTCTTCAGCAGAGCCTCCACCTCCTCCTCCGATGTGGTCTCCAATAATGAGACACTTTCCTCCGGAAGTTCCCTTAACGGCTTGTGAAGCACAATGGCGTCAGACTTTTTCTTCTTTGGGCCAACGATTGCCCATCCAAACTCCGGCCCCCACCTGGCGGCCTCAAAAGTATAAGCGGTCAAATAATGACCCTGGTTGGAAAACGTCGCCATCTCCGAGCGAACTGCCGCAAGAAGTTTTGCGGAGTCGCTCTTCTCTTCAGTAGTCCCCGCCCTTTGAAAATACTTGAGGATTGGACCCCACTCGTTGGAAAGCTTTGAGTCCGAGGGCTCCTGCAGAAAGAAGAAATGGTTCTTCTAATTCTTCACCGAGTCAGGATTAGTTCCCGAAAGTGGAAAGCCAGCACGGGGAGACATTGAGACCCATTCTTTGAACTTAGAGAAGCGAAAGATTACCTTCTCCGCCTTCGCATTGAAGATGCAAGAATGAAGGCGGCCGAAAACGCACAAGGTAACTAAATAACGAACATCGTTCGGATGAAGCCTCGCAACGGGAACATGCAACGCTTCGACAAGAGCATATAGATCGCACACCATGGGGTTGCGAAACTCGCCCTTCAGATGGTGCTCGTAAACGGAGATGAAACCCTCTGGAGGGGCTAATACGGAAGTTTGGATCCTCCAGAAAGACTAGTTTCCGGTTGAGTCGGATGCCGTCCTGGAAGTTCCTTTCCAGTGCAGGACCCACATCCTACGGCAAAAGCATCGACCTCAGCTCAGCTTCCAATAGTGCACACTCCACGCCAAGTCCGGCCTGGACTTGCTCAAGCTCCTCCTGAAGAGCTCGTATGTGGTCCTGAGCCTGCATGTTGGCACTAACAAGCCTGGAGGCCCTAGCCCCAGACTTTGACCATGCTCATTCAAAGCGTGCTGTGCGAGCCAGAGCTCACTCGACTACGCCGGCAGTAGCTTGCACATGCATCTCCATGTCCTCCACAGCCCTGGCGACTCAATGAAGCGAGGGATCCGCCCTTCTGGACCTACGACACCGCAAGGGAGTGGACGCTCTTCCCTCTCGAAGCCCGGTGGCAACCTCAGAAATCGCGTCGGACCCACTACAGTGGCCTCCGAATGGAAGCCCTCTACTGCCGCTGCGCCAGGATCAGCTCCGCCACGGGTCCCTGAAGTGAGTCTCTCACAAATTCACCAAAGGGAAATTCAAATCCCAAAGAGGAGGGTGACCCTTCCATGGGACCATAACGTGAAGGGGGAAAGAGAAAAAAACTCAAAGGCAACGGAGATTTGAAATATAATTACAATATATATAATTATTTTAAATATATCCAATTAATCCAAAAATCATAATTAATATCAAAATAATCTAAATGGAGATTCGAAATATTACATGTCTCACATCATTAAAAAAATATAAGATACCAAAAATAGAGAATCTAAACCCAAAAAAAAGGTTCTAATTTTGGTGCTCTAATTAGTAGCTATCCAATTTTTAAGTTATATGTAATTGTTGGTTCCAAGTCAAATGTGGGCCAAGAACGACGAGGCCCAATCAAAGGGGGACTAGTCTGACCGGGGAATAGGGCCCAGACCTCCCAGTGAAGCCCAACAGATCCTAGCATACGGCCCACGTGACGCCTCAGGTCAGCAACCAATCAGATTGCCTCCGTAGCCTCCAAAACGACTACAAACAGTAGGAGCAAGCGCAGAAGATGCCAGCCAATAAGGGAGAGGTCAGCGCTGTGAGCCACGGACAGACCGTCCTCACAACCACTCAGCTAATCCCTACGCAGGCATCAGACCAGGTGTGTTTGGTACTTGGTAACGGTCCCCTAGCCCCCGCTAGGTGACAATCGACACGGTTAGCCACCACTAGCGCCCAGTGGCCGGCGAATCCCGACAAACCTCTTGTCGGGAGACCCAGCTCCTGAAGCCTCCCAGAAGGAGCCCATAAATATCTTCCCCTGCTAAGGAAAGGAGAGAGAGGAGAAAAATCCTTAAGCAAAGAAAACAGTGAGCATAGATCAAGGAGCAAGAACCAGCTCTCCGCCCTCAAGCTACCGCCACTTCCCGACGGAGTTAGTAAGGCACCCACAGTGGTACAACCAACAAAGCTTAGACCTCCAAACCATCGCACTCCGGCATCCTTATATTCCTATCATGTTTATCTTTAGACGTGCATTTGTCCGTTTTTCGTGGAAGATATCTGATTTGAGCGTCAAAGTATTCACAGTGAGATAACGTCCTGTCGTCCTCTGACCTCTCGTTTGTAATTTATAGTGTGTAGGTTTCAGACTAACAGTGACAGAAATTAGACCCGATCCAAATTAACCGGTAATGGAAGATCGAAAGGCTCTCTAATCCGTACAACCGAGGACTAGAAACGCATCAGTAATCAATATCAAAAAAATGGAATGCTTTTTAACTCTAAATATTAAATGCTCAAATTTTATTAGATTTTTTATTAGTTGTAACATTTAAATTAATTTGACCTCGAGTTAATTAATCCAGTAAAATTCTTCCACCGTATAGTTATCACAGATGATAGATTATTGAACGAGTAAAAAAACTTGAAAATAGTATTGTTGCTTCGGCAGATTGATCATGGCCGTCCATTGTGGGGGCACAAAGTATTTTTGCTTCGTGATTAGATAGAGCTACCTACCAAATAACAATAACAATAATAATAATAATACTATGACCACTACGACGACTACGACAATCATAAGATAGCTGAATTTCAAGAACACATGCATCACGTTCCAAATTTCAATAGAAAATATCTTACTGGAAAAACAGCTAATATCTCACTGGAAAGACAGCTACGTTTCAACCGCTATGTATTAATTGTATTTCCCATATATATATATATATATATACACATGTGTGTGTGTGATGGTCATCCAAGTAGAACTGGATTGGTGCTTTAAATTTTATAATTTAAATTATATACATCATAATAGTTAGTAAGAGGTTAAATAATACAAAATTTACTCTCTAAAATATTCTTCGACTTTTAAATTAAAATTTTTTTAAGACAATAAAAAATTATAAAAAGTTAAAGACTAAAAAGAGTATAAGAAATGGAGGATTTCACTCCATGATATTCAAGATTCGTAAGCGTATAGAGGATTGGAGTTCTGCACTTGTGATTTTTATAAGTGATTCGGATTCCATTCCCTTATTTAAGATAAATAAGTGTATTTTAACCTTTCTATCAAACAGTATACCATTTCTAAAGAGATATAATTACGTATTAATGGAGAAATTATGTTAGTTAAGAATTGAATGACTCAATTGTTATTTAGCGTTGAATCTAATGCTTGTCTATTAGATGCATTAACTATTCATTTAATTTGACTGTTTATCACTTGGTTTATATAACATTTTATCAAGATTAACTATTTGGAATTATTAACTGGGCAATTATTTGGTACCTCAGTTTTGGTATTACTTGTAGTTCGATCATTTGGATATCCGATAATTTAATTAGATTTCTTTTTGTTCCAGACCAAATAATTCGATTGGTTCATGTTTTTCTATGAATTGACAATTTATGGGCTCCTTATAGTAATGGATTAAGTTGATCCCATTTTAGATCGTACCGTTCTTCCCACACACATATAAATGAATTAACAATCCCAAAAACTCATTGGTTAAAATGGGTTAACTTAAATTTAATTATAAATTTATTCCTTGATTAAAATGTTTCAATTTAAATTTAATCATAAAATTACAAATGAAAAATTTGTAGTGATAATTCAAAAGTTATTTGTATAAATCCAAAAAATTATTGATCAAATGCCTCAACGTAATTTTAATTACTGAATTGCAAATAAATGGTTTATAGGATACAATTGAACATCCTAATTGGCTGAATTGCAAATAAAATTTACCCAATTATAAATTTTGCTTTTTTAACAAATATAAATTTACATAACCTAATACGTCTCAAGAATCTGAATTAATATACAAATTAAGAAGCTGCCTTGCTATGTCCAAACATTCCAATAGAAATGGGTCCAGTTTTTATAACTTCGAATTTGGAATTTTCGCACCACAGCAAAACATAAAGGAGGCAGGACAATAATCTAGATGACAAAATCCAGTTGCCACCTCTCCAGAGTTACAGAAGCATAGTAACCTGATGAATATTCAACTGGAAGTTTATTTACCAAAAAATCCTTGGCATTTGGGCATCAAGCTTTCAATCTCAGTATCAAAACACAAATGCTTGTATGAAAAAAAATTAAATGATCTTCTCCAGTGGTAGAAGAGCATCACGATCAATTCAAGAACTTGGCCTGTAATAGCCATAGACGCCATAAAAGCTCTGAAGAGAAGTAAGGGACAACAATAAAACAGCAGCTATGAACGAAATAACAGCCCAAGGACTGTTAAAATACTTGTACTTGAGCATTGTTAGCCAATGATGCCACCTCTTGTCGTAGTGCTCTTTTACATCCTTGTGCAATTTTAAAAGATAGCTGTGGTCTCTATCAAAAACCACCTCTTGACATATCTTATTGAACAAATTTGCAACTTCAGTATCATTTTCTAGCCAATGCGCAATTATCCCATGAGAATGAAGGTACGCCACATCCTCAGCCGAGTTGATAAAGTTATCCATAAAAGTCAAATAAGAAGTGATATTTTTAGTGCAGTAGGGATGGCACTGCTCAAACGCTACAAGATTGAAGAACAAAGGCTTTGTACCGTCATGTACCAATAGCCGAGGAATCTTGAGCACCCCATTCTCAAACTCTATGTCACAAAATCGGTGAGTCTGCCTCTCCTCGAATTTGATTCCAGCATTCTTCAGGTCGATGGCACAATGAACTAGCCGCTGTTGTCTCTTATCTGCTACTGTATTGGTTGGTGGCTCCCGCTTGAACCAGATTTCTGGGGCCGGTGGAGCCCTTTTGAGTAAGAGGCTATTTCGGAAGACATCAAGGCAATGCAGGGCTTCCTGATCTGGTAAAGGGTGAAAGGCAAAGTCGACATGGCTGAGAGAAGATTTCGGTTTGTTGCGGTCGCTTACAGTCAGTGTCTCGGTGGGAATTAACGGGTCGAGGAACTCAAGTGCTAGCCGGGAAACAAACCTCTTCTGGTCTGGCTTGTCCAACTGTAGACTGAGCAACCTGTCAAGGACAAAAAGAGGAATCTGATTCTCCAGCATTATCATGTCTCTCTGGATGGAATGCATCGTGACCCGCGCGCCGAACACGGGGTCGTTCTTATCGTACCCGAGAGCCGGGAACCCTTTTTCTACACCCCTGAAGAGCTCAAGGACAAAGCAGCCGTCGAGGACCATAATCTCGACAAACTTGTCGCTGCAAAGAGACACTGGCTGCTCATAGCAGGCGCGGGCCTTCTCCTCGAGCTCCTTCATAGAATCAAGGTAGAGGTTTATGTCTTGATGGGTGCGATTAAGCATGCAACGGAGCCCACGCCATTTGTGCGGTTCCATCTTCCGGAGGGCTCTCCTGCCATGGTAGTAAGGACCCAAGGACACAACTTGCGGAATGTAGGCCTTGTGATCGACCAGTTCTCTTAGGATATGTGGGACTCTATATATGCACAATTTTGACCATGAGCTCGTCAATTCATGCCGTCTAGCATGCTCGAGGTTTTCTCTAATGGAAATCATCCACTCGGATTCCCGAGTAATATTGGCTTGGGATTGGACGAATTCGTGCTTCTCTATCTCCCCGTTAATCCCACCCACCTGCGGCAGCTCAGAGGGCTGTGGCTGCTGCTGCTGCTGCTGAGGCGGCCGTGGTGATCCAATTGATCGCGGCGTGTTTTCGAGACTGGCTTCTACGGTCTCTTTGAGTTTAACGGTGATCAGGTACCAACTCAGAAGATCTTTGTCGGATACTGCAACCATTTCTTAATTTTTGCAGAAGGGGTTTCTCCTTCTCCGGATGAATATACTCAGGACGAATCAAATTCTCTTATGCCTCGTGGCTGTTGAAAAGCCTCTTTATTCTTGTTTAATTTTCGAGATTAGCAGAAGTGAAAGGCATCTGATTTAAGTTACTGTATTTTTGGTACTTGCAGAGACTGGAGAATTGATCATAGATGACTTGTAAATAGATGGGATGAGTATTATTTTTATCATTGTAGTTTTACCTGGTCCAATTTATTTGTCTGTGGGACTCCATCTAGTCTGGAACCAGAGGGAATGTCCCTTTCATGGACCCTCTTGGCTACTTTTCAGCCTTTTGAGCCATGAATGGCAATCGAGTCATATTGTTTTGATCATAATTTAGTTGAATTATTTTTCAAATTAAATTAAAAAACTGACAAAAAGTTTTTAAAATTTAATTAAATATTACATCGTACTATTTTAGTTCATATTGTAGTTATTATAATTTGCTTAATTTTTTACATAGATATCAATGGTATTGCGATTTTTAGTATAATATCGAGACCGTTACTATTCCCTAGGGGTGTGATTTAAAATAAGAGGCATTTATCAAATTTTCTGGAAGACATATAATGCATAAACTCACTATAGTCTGATGATATTAAATAAATTTTTAATTTGACAGACATATTAGTTTAATAGTTAAGATTTTTATTATAATTTAAATGCTCACGCACTTTAAAGAGAGTCACTGTAGTTTCAACCATCACTGCACGCATTTATTCGGTTGCGGGGTTAAGAGGGGATCAACTATTTGCTTATTCATGAAATGGATGGATATGGTTATCCTCTCGAGGAGAAAAAATAACAATAATTGTGAATATGAAAATGACTATTCTTAGAAGACGCCAAAGAGAAGGGGCCCCATGATGTATGTTGTGTGTGTTTCTCTGATGACCTTTTAGGTGAAGTCTTGTTCTATGCATTTAAAGCATTGTGGGTTTGAAACTGTTAAGTCGTATAACAATAGCTTATAATCTAAATTATAATTATATGGATTGTAGCTGTGAAGGGTCTGCTCATAGAGGATATTTGCAACAAATTATTATTATAATGAAAATTATTTGGACTTATTTTGTTGCACACTCGCACTCAATTGAGCCTCAATCCTACAAAATAACGTGAGCAGAGCAGAAAATTAAAGGAAAATTTGGGAGAGGAGGAGATTTGGCAAGGGGAAGTTTCGATAGGGAGTGAGATAGAAATAGAGAGGGAGAGAGAGAGGTAGAGAATTCGAGAAGGAGAGTTGTCAAAACAAGAAAATTGTATTCCCTTCCTAACTCCTATACATGGCAGGTATTAAAGAAAATCGAACAACTGAACCATAACTGAACAGAATGAGACTAGTAATTGAACCAAGTAACTGAACCCTAACTAATTCACAGGACGGGGAAAAGCAGCAACTACCACGGGAAAATTAGAAAAAATAAGAAAACAGAAAATATTAGAGAATATAGTCCCGAATGTCTGAAACCCATATGTAATTCTGAAATTTCAGGGGTTGTTGAGTCTTCCCGGTGCTGGTCCTTGGTATTTAGGTATCCTGTGGTATCGTAATACCCGCAACGATAAGATCGGTAATATTGCCTTTCTCATCAATAAGCACCTTATCCTCTAAGTTGAACAAAGGAAAGTCTTGCATAAATTTTGTCGCGGACTCCCATGTTGCTTCAGTTGTAGATTGGGATTGCCAGCAAATGATAAACTGAGGAATAAATCTACCCTGCTGTAAGATTTTCTTGAAGCCAAGAAGTTGAGCAGGCGATAGAAGAGGCTAGGAACCACATGCTTCAAGGGGAAAATCCACCAGGTGGTAGGATCCCCTTGAAATTTTTTGAGTAAAGATACATAGAATACATTATGAATTTTTGAATAAACAAGTAATTTCAATCGATAGGCAACCGGGCCAATTCGTTCCAAGATGCAAAAGGGACTAAAGTAATATTTAGCCAATTTGTTGGACTGTCGGTGTGCTGTCGTAGTTTGCCGATAGGGTTGTAATTTGATTAGGATCCAGTCATCCACCCGAAATTCCTTGTCAATTCAATGGGTATCAACTTGATTTTTCATGCATAGTTAAGCATGTTTGAGGTTATTTTTGAGAGTAGTCAGAAGGCTGGAATGGTGTGTCAAAAGCTTGTCCATAGCTGCAATAGAAGTGGTTTCCAGGGTGTAATCCACCGGGGAGGGAGGTGGTCTCACATACACAGTCTCAAATGGACTAATTTTTATAGCGGAATGCCACGCAGTATTGTAATTCCATTCTACCTAGGAAAGGAACCGACTCCACGTGGAAGGGTTATCAACCGCAAAACGACGCAAATAATCTTCTAAACAATGGTTAATGACCTCGGTTTGTCCATTTGTTTGCGGATGGTAGAAGCTGCTGGTGGATAATTTGATGCCCTATAATTTGAAAAGTTTTTGCCAAAAATGATTCATAAAAACGGGATCCTGGTGCAAGACAATTTCTAGTAGAAAGCCATGTAACCAATACACCTCCCTAACAACCACCTCTGTGAGGTCTGTAGCCGAAAAGTGGGTATTTAAAGGGGAGAAATGGGTATATTTGGATAATTGGTCGACCACTACAAATATTACCGTCTTTCCACCCGAAGCAGGTAGATGAGTAAAGAAATCTATAAATATGGATTCCCAAATTTTACCTGGAATAGATAGAGGTTGCAGCAAACCTAGGGAAGCAAAGGTGAGTGGCTTCACCTCCTGGAAAACAGCGCAGCAATTAACAAAATCATAGATGTTTTTGCGCATTTAAGGCCAATAGAAAGCATTGGCTACTCGGGTGAAGGTTCTCTGGAATCCAGCGTGGCCCCCAAGTGTTGAGTTGTGATATTCTTGTAAGATCGGGTCATGTAAGGTAGAATCACCCGGCACCAAAATCTGATTCTTATAGAAAATCAATCCATCGCACATGGTATAATGTTTAAAGTTCCTCCGTTGTTCCTTAATTGATGAAATTAAGTCGGTTGAAGCAGAGTGACGAGTATAGAAATTTTGTAGAGCAGTCAGAAAGACTAGCACTAGCCCGGGACACCCCCATAGTACATGACAAGATCCCTCTGGCAGCCAAAAGAGGGCATCAGCTGGGCCATTTTCTTGCCCTGGCTGGTACACAATATCAAAGTTGTACCCCATTAGTTTTGTAATCCATTGTTGAGTAGGGGTGTAGATGGCTTAGTGTAACAAAGGCTTGAGTTGCTGATGATCAGTGTGGATGGTAAATTTGGTTCCAAAAAAAACTAGCGCCATTTTTTAATTGCTTTTGAAATGGCATAGAGCACCCGTATGTAAGTAGAAGAGTCTTGGAGTTTGGGGCAGAGCTGCTTGCTGAAGTATGCAATCGGATGCCCTGTTTGTAGGAGCACAACACCCACACTAGAACCTGAATGGTCAGTTTGTATCACAAAGGGTTTGAAAAAAATCAGACAATGCCAGAACAAAAGCAGTAGTAAGGGCAGCTTTGAGGGAACTAAAAGTTGACTCGGCCTCAGAAGTCTAGACTAAAGCATTATTTCTTAACAGTTGAGTAAGTGGTGCTAAAATTTGGGCATATCGAGTTACAAATCGACGATAATACCTAGCAACCGAAGAAATTTGTGCAATTGTTTAACATTTACAAGCTTAGGCCATTGTTGCATAGCCTCAATTTTGGTTAGATCTACAGCTACCCCTTGTTCGAAAACTATGAGGCCCAAATAAGCCATTGAAGAACAGCGAAACTCACATTTGGATTGTTTGGTATAGGAGTTATCCATCAAAATTTGAAGGACCCGATGAAGGTGTTGGAAGTGTTGCTCTTAGGAAGGGCTATACACCAAAATGTCATCAAAAAGTACCAAGATAAACTTTCAGAGTACCGATCGAAAAATAGTATTCATATCGGACTGAAGAGTAGGAGCGTTGGAAAGGCCAAAGGGTATCACCTGGAATTCGTAATCATGGGTTCTAAAAACTATTTTGTGTACATCATCAGGGTGGACTCGCATCTAGTAATAACCAGCTCGCAGATCAAACTTTGAAAAGACTCTGGCGCCATGAAGTTCATCCAACTGCTTGTCCACCATAGGTATAGGGAATCTATCTTTAATTGCAATCACATTAAGCACCCTGTAATCAATACAAAAACGCCAACTGCCATCATTCTTTTTAACCAGTAAGAAAGAGAAGGGGCTCATATTGGGCTGAATGATTCCATCATCAAGCATTTCTTGTATGAAACTCTTCATTTTTTACTTCTAAAAATGAGGGTATTGATATGGTTTGACATTCATTGGAAAAGATTTGGGTTTTAAGGGAATATGATGGTTAGTGGAATGATGAGGAAGTAATCTATGAGGAACGGAAAACACTTCAGCAAAGGAGGAGAGTAGACTGGAAAGAGTAGCGGCGATATCAGGGGAACATGAGATGATAAGGAAAATTGGGAAGAAGTTAAGCAGAAAGGTTCTCCAGAGTGGCCTCTCGAATTGAAACAATTGTCAATTGGTAATATGTGGTAGCAGACTTGGTTAGTTCTCCCCATCATAACTGACCTAATGTCATGGTGGCCATTGTGGCTTTTGACAAACCGTGCAAAATGAGTTGACTGTCATTGTAATCAAAGCTCATCCATAAAGCTTTGTAGTCAAACAACACCGGACCAATTGACGCCAACCATTGGACCCCAAAAACTATATCAACTCCATATATCGGTAACAAATATAGATCCACTTGGAATTGAGATTTCCCAAGGGTGACCGGAACATTTGAACACCTCCCTTCACAATGTAGGGAGTCTTCATTGCCCACCGTAACATTGAGGTGATGAGAGGACTCTATTGACAGCCCCAAATATTTAGCCACACGCGTCTGTAGGAAATTATTGGTGGAATCACTGTCCTCCAATATAACCACAAAATGGCCCAAAATGAGTCTTTGCAATCTCAATGTGGAGGGAACAAAATGGCCCTCTAATAAATGGAGAGAAATAGTTAGACTATGTTCAAATGAATGCGGAAGGGAAACTGCTTCTTGGAAAAGTTCTGTGGGCGAGTTGGTGTCTATGGATTCAACCTCTAAAATAGAGACTATTGTTTGAGCAGAGCCCTATTCCTCAATCATCATACATAAAAACTGTGTAGGTTTACACCGATGACCCGGTGTAATCCATTCATCACAATTATAGTCCTCTCTCTCTACGAGATGCCATCTCTGCAAGAGTTAATCTTTTTATCAGTAGTCTCGGTGGAAGACCCTGTGGAGAAGTTTTGGGTAGATGTGGGGAGGTGTTAGCGGGGGTCTTAGCCAGTGATGGACGATGTGAATTGGACCATCCGTTATCCACCTTTTCCTCAACTAGTTTGCCATTCTGATGGCTTCTGACAATGACATAGGCCTCAGTAACAGTAGCTCCTGTCAGATGTCGTCACATAACCTAGAAATGAAACAATTTAGGATATTAGTAGTGGTCAAACCTGTAGTGCAAATAGAGAGAGACTCTAATTCGGCCATGTAGGCTATCACTGTAGAGGTTTGACGGAGTTTATACAAAGTAGCCTCATGGTTGAGATAGGAAAATGACCCGAAGTGGAGCTCCAAGTCTCTGGAAAAAATCTCCCAATGTTAAGAGTTGTCTGATTGTATACATCCATTGATACTATTGGAGAGCAACTCCAATCATATAGAAGGCCGCTATAGTCAGTTTTTGGTCTGGAGGAGAACCATGGTAAGCAAAGAAACAGTTGATCTGAAATAACCACCTAGTCACATTATCACCGATGAAGAAAGAAATTTTGAGTTTAGGTAAACGAAGATGAGGGACGATTTGGTTATCTGAGGGTGATGGTAGTAGTATGGGTAGGGTTTGTGTAGGTGGATGGGAAAGAACGAGTGGAGTAACCATAGATGAAGTAGGGGTCAATAGTAATGGGGTGTTTGCGGATAGAATAGTTTGTTGCTTAAATTTGTGGATCGATTGAAGGATTTCTGTAGGAGAGTGCTGGAGCTATTTGGTGGTGGAAACATTCTTCGTGATTCCTTCTACAGGTTGCTGGGAGGTGGCTACTTGCTACTGGACAGTTGCGACAACTTTTTTCAGTTCCCTCAAAATGCTGTGATGGAGTTTTCGAGCACCTTGTAACGCGTTGTCATCCCCTCAGCCATGTCTCAATAAAAGCACTCATGTTGCATACTCGCACTCAATCGAGCCTTAATCCTCCAAAATAACGTCAGCAGAGCAGAAAATCAAATCTAAATAGAGACGGGAGTGAGACAGAAATAGAGACGGAGAGAGAGAGGTAGAAAGAGAGAGAGTATTCGAGAAGAAGAATTGTTAAAAGAAGTAAATTGTATTCCCTCCCTAGCTCTTGTACACGACAAATATTAAAGAAAATCGAACAACTGAACAGTAATTGAATGAGACTAGTAACTGAACTAAGTAACTAAACCCTAACTAATTCACGGGAAGGGTAAAAGTATCAACTACCACGGGAAAATTAGCAAAAATAAGAAAAAAGAAAATGCTACGGAATATAATCCCAAATGTCTTAAACCTGTATATAATCCCAAAATTTTAGGGATTGTTGGGTCTTCCGGGTGCTGGTATTTGGCATTTGGATATCTTATGGCATCGCAATGCCTGCATCGATAAGGCCAGTAACATATTATTTCGTAATGTTTTCTTAATTGATAAAGATTTCGTATAAAATTATTTGTATAATTTATATATTTAGTTATTTTTGTTTTCTGTGCTTAATAGGGAGAGAATAGTGGTTGATGATGCCAGGAGATTCTGACTGTGCAGTGTAAATTCCAACATAACACCCTATTTATAATGCATATTTTACCATCAATAACATCAATTCTAATCTATATTTTAGCATCAATGACAATGCATGACAAAAATAATATTAATAAAGTCTTAACTAGGTCAGGTCGACTATTTAAATTTATTTTTGTCATTCCATTCAATTAAGTGAAATATCTTTTAAAAGTATAAATATTTTAAAATTTTTTTTATTATACTATTTTATGCTTTTCTAGATTCATCCTTTCATTGCTTCCATTCAATCACAGCTAACTTAATTTTTTACATATATTTTCTTTAATTTACATTTTAAGTATTAGAATAGTTTTTAAATATGTTTTTTTATCTTACCTTTTATAGGTATTATTTTAAATATTTATAGATTTATTTTCATCTTATCTTTTATTGTGTCCCACTCATTCTATTTATCATTTTGATATCTATAATGCTTAATTTATACGTATATTATTTGATAACCTAACATTGCAATTTGCAAAAATATTATAGATTTAATAGTTATTTTTATAAAATTTTTCTTTTTGTTTTAAAATTTGTTGCGTCCCGGGCCTAAGATTGTCGTACGGATTAGGGAGCCTTCGGATTCCTAAGCGCACGGGGGCTCCGGAAGAAGGGTCCGGTCTCCGTCTCTCAGAACCTGGACCTGCACAACACAAACAATAAACAGGAGGTGAAGGGTCCGGCAGGATTTCTCCCACCGAGGCCGCTCCGACGCTCAAGTCAGCAAATTCCCGCAATAAACGGAAATCGCGCACGCTAAAGGGGTGCGCGGAGAAATGCTGTGATGCGTAAGAGGTGCTTGTGTGGTGATGTGGAGAAATGCAATGAGCAGGTGGTGGAAGGCCTGGCTTCCGTGGTGCACCGCAATGGGTGGCTGATTTCTCGCGATCTCAAAGGATGCTGGGGTGGTGAGCGAGTTGGCCTTTGAAGGCGAGACGATGCTCCGTCTCGACTCGTCACTCCTGTGTTTTTAGAGGAGAGGTAAGCAGATGATCAAGGATGCTTGAAGCAACGTTCAGGAAAGACTCCCGTTGATCGAAAAGCCAAAAAGTCTAAAAAAGTTCCTCTCTCTCGTGGGTGTGAGGGTTCTTATATGCCTCCCCGTTGGGACCTCAGGCGCCAAACGCTCAAGTTGCTTGGGCCATCGCGCCATCTGTCGCTGCCATGGACCGCCGGTCACGCCGGCTGTCCTGCTGCTGCACGCTGCTGCTGAGCGTTGTTGACCACGCCCGATTTTCCCTGAGCGGGGATTGGTTGGCCACCTGCAGACGGCAGCAGGTGGCGTTGGCGTGGCGCCAGCCATGCCTCTATTGGCTAGCCTTTTCGCCTTTTCTTGCCTGTTCCCGGCGACGTATTTAATGCGCTGCAGGTTTCCGTTGCCTTCCTCCTTCGTGGATTCGCGCCTCCAGAATTCTTGGGCTGGGCTGATTACCTCCTGTGGGCTTCCGGTCACCTTATGGGCCGCGACCTGCTTCGTGGGTCTGGGCCTGTCTTATGGGCCAGGACATGGGACCCAACACTAGCCCCCCATGCCTAGGCCGGCCAGTGGTCGGGCCTGCATGTCCTCTGGGCCCATTTCCGCAGCCTCATACCCTTCCTCGTATCGCGCCATTTTTGTCATCTTCCCAGCTCGCGCCTTTCCCAGAGCTCAGGCAGGCTGGGCTTTGCGCCGTCGTGACTCGTCACTTCACCAGGCGAGATTCGCACGCCTTGGGTTGCGTCTGACCAGTGGTCGCTGCTGTTACCCAAAAAGACGTTTGCTGGATGGCGTGTTGCGTTGAGCGAGGTGATAGCCTGCGTCCTACTCATAAATAGGAGGGTACTTGTGCGAGTGGAGTTCATGCCTTAGCAGTCGTTGGAGAGACGATGAGAAGATCCTGGCTTTCCCCCCTGGTGGGCTCTCGAGAAGGAGTTGGATGGATCATTCGAATGCCTGAAGCCCTTGTTGAAGACTGTTGTAGCCCTTGTCCTGCAGTTCGCCTTCTTTGCTAATGAGGGTGGCTCGGCCATCCTGCTATCGTCGTGCGCTTCCTTCCGAGTTGTGGCCCAGTCTGGTCGAGCGGATTCTTTGACTACCCCCACGGCTGCCTTCGCCTGTTAGGCGATGGTTTTCGCAGGTGTCCACTCCGCGAGTCATGCCAGGGCGCTAACCGCGGAAGGAGTGCGAGGTCGCAGCCCTCCGTGGAGGGGAGCTTATCACTGTCTCAGCGGAGTGCCCGACGGTGCTTCCTGGAGCCCGGTGGATTGGATGCTTGAGACTCCCACCGGAGGATGCTCCTTGCTTCCGCTTGCGCCCGCCCGGCAAATTCCGCCCAGCTTCATCCGTCGGGATCTCGTGCATCACGTTCGCCGGGCTCTCCCGGGGCGAGGTAACAGAGCATTCTGGCCCGCACTACGTCTTTTTCATTTTTCTCGCAGCTTTATGGTTGTGCATCTTGTACTTTGTAAGAATTCATTGATTAATAAAAGAAGTAGCCTCTTTTGTCTTCAATTTTTGTCTGGTCTTCGTAAATTCTTTTCTGCCGTTGTGCGTTTTTGCCCTGAGGAGCCATGTGTCATCCTTTGAGAGCTTGTGGGGTCCCTGTCAACCGTCACGTCTCCTGGGGTAGTTTGCGCATTTAATTTCTGCGCGGCCAAGAGACGTCGTTCCGTCTTGGAAACGCGCGAGTGTCCAGGGGCCTCCCACGTGGAGAATCCTCATTGGTCCTTCCTTTATTGCTTTCCGCCTTTTGGAGTTGGCGCCCTTTCAGAAGAAGATTTGCCTATTTAAATGCGCCACTTTCTTCCGAAATCTGGCACGTCTTTGTACTTGTGCATCAACTGGCAGTTCGATCTTCCCTGCGTATTTTCTGGTTGCGAAATCGATGGGAGACTCCTCTAGTGACACGGAGCATACCTCTTACGAGTTCGAGTTCGGCCTAACGCCCCCGTGTCTTCTCGAGCCCACACCTCGGAGGGGCTCGCTTTGAAGCCACTTCGCCTGCCCCCTTCTCGGAGTCGGGGAGTTCCTCCCGGGTTTCGAGGGTCCCCACCGCGCGCCGTGGAGCCGCAGCAATCGAAATGGAATGGCCGAGAGCCCGGGCCGCACATTTAGAGTGCTCGCCGAAGTCGGAGGCCGTGGCCACACGCCGGGCGGGTGCCATCGTGGGGGCGCAGGCCGCATACGGCACTTGAAGAAGAAACGGAGCAACTTGGGCGCGACACAAGGCTGAAGTTGCCACGCCGAAGACGGAGCTGAGGTCGAGGCTTGAGTAGGAAGGAGTGAACCGGCCTTGAGCGGAGTTATTCTCGACGCCGTTAGGCTTTGCCGAAGGCTAGCTTCACCGAGGATCCAGGCCACGTGGGGGTCCTAGATTTCGTGAATCGGTCCGCCAAGACTCGTGGATCGGGTTTGGTGGATTATCATGTTCAAAGTTCCTCCACCGGCCGGGGACAGATTAGCCGCCTGGGCCGCCGCGCTTTTTCCTTTCTTTGCTAGCATTGTAACAGACTGTTTGCCGTAATGAGAATCCGTTTTTTGCATCGTCTTGTCCGCCGAATCTTCTTGTTTCCTTTTTCTCTTTTTTTTTTTGCTTTGCGCTCATCGTGCACGTCGTCAGGGGTTCTGCTATCGTGAGCCCCCATTTAATGCGGCGCCAAGGCGTGGGACCTCTAGCCAGCTTTGAAGGGGGTCGCCCGTTAGCCCGGGCGCCTAGCCATCATTGCAATCGATTGAGATTCTGCAGTGCGCCGATGCCACCACGTGTCTCATCTCCTGAGGCGGTGGCATTTCGGTTTTCGCCTCTTGGCTTCAAGGCCGCCTATTTAAACCAAACGTCGATCGCTTCCTTCCTTCCGCTGATTTCTTCTCCCTTATTTACACTTTGTAATTTTCGAGAGACATATGGCAGCGAAGGTAGAGAGTTCTTCTTCTTCTCGTGCCTCCAGAGCTGTGCGCCATGGTGTTCTCAACACCAGGTCCATTATGACTGAGGCGTACATGGCCTCTCTCAGGGTAGACTATGCGATTCCTGGCGACCTGAGTTCCCGTGTTCCCGGCGCGCAGGATAGAGCCAACGCCCCCCCAGAGGCCTTTATTACGGTGTACGAGCATCATCTGAAGGGAGGCTTCGTTTTTCCTTGAACTGCACGTTGCACGCAGTGGTCGAAGCGCTGGGAGTCCCATTGGCAAGGCTTCATTCCAATGCCTTGCGCTATCTGGTGTCTCTGTGCGTCTTCACTCTATGAACCAGTGCACCTTCGATGCGAAGACGACCAGGGTAATTTTTCGGGCCACGGAGTCGGAGGACTGGGTGTCGCTTTCCCTCAAGGCGGGGATCAATTTACGCGGCACCAATCCTGACTCCGTGAAGGGCTGGAAGGAGCGCTTCTTCTTTTTGCAGGAGCCTTCTGACTGTGAGCTTCCAAGGGCGTGGGGCCCGATCTCGGAGTTCTTCCGGGACAAGCCCACCGACGAGGACATTGCAGAATCCTCGAAGCTGCTGTCCACCATCAAAACGGAGGAAGAAAGGTTCTCGATCCAAGGCTATTTCCTCACGTCTGTCACGTTTGAGATCGCCAGGTGGGGACCTCCCGCTGGTTGGGCGATAGCGGGTCCTGGCAAGGAGCTCCCTGGAGAGACAGCCCCCTCCGTTCCGTCCGGGGGGAACGAGGAGGAAAGCTGCTCGTTGCTGGTGTCGTCGAGCGACGATGAGGATGTGGCTGCCCTTAAACGGCTAAGGGACGCCAAAGGGACCACTTTGAGGAGGTCCCGGAGATGAGTTGTCGGTCCTTCCATTGCGGGAAGTCCGGCTCCAAAGAGACCTGCCAGCGCGAGTCGCCAGAGGGAAACTGCCGCACCCTTGTCGACTTCGACCGCGGATCCAGCCGCTCGCGAAGTCTGCGATGTCGAGTCTCTACCTGCTGGGGATCCATCCGCTGGCGGCGCCACTGAGGCGACGGATGATGTCGTCATATTGGAGAGCCCTGTGGGGCCATTTACTACTGTGTCTGAGCCAGCGTCGGTGGCCCGGGTTCTTGGGGAGTCACCGACGATTCTTGTGGAGCCCATTTCTGTGTTCCGGCCTCCCGAAGACCTGTCCGCATTTTCGGAGGTGGGGTCGCTCCGCCGGCGATGCGGTACAAAGCAAGGAAGGGGCAATGACGCCTCGTGCGTGAGCCCCCGAGCGCTCCTACGGCCACGAGCCTTCTAGTCAACCCTCCATAAGCAGTCGCGGAAGCTGAGCCCCAGGGAGAGGCTCTTTCGGATGAGCTTGCGCGGGCCGCGTTTGCAGAAGTTGGCACCGCCCCGCCGATGCGGCATAGCCGACGAAGGGACAGCGGGGACGCCCGTGGCAAGAGCCTTTCGAGCGGCCCTACGGCCGCCGCGTCTTCCGGCCACCCGCCAGCCCGGGCGAAAGAGCGGAGTCCCATGGAGATGCTCTCCCGAGTAATCTCCAAGACGCTCCGCCTTTGTCGCCCCTTCTCCGGTACGGTTGCTTCTTTCTGGACTTCTTCCTTTGTTGCTTACTTTCGGTAATGTTTCTAATCTTTCCTTTTATGCAGGTTCCTGGTGCGGTCCCCTTCGAGGTGCGAGCTTCCTGTTTTACCGGGGCTCTGGAGCAGACCATCATCTGCGGGCACCAACTCGTCCACGACGGTCAGGCCCAGATCGCATCCCTTGCGGAGGAGAGCGGGCGCCTGCGGCAGAGAGTGGCGCAGCTGGAAGCTCTACTCGTCACTTCAGAGGGTCGTGTCACTAGGTTGGTTGGAGATATGGTTGGCCGGCCTGCTCTGTCAGAAGTGCAGCAGATGACGGACGCACGCTATTGGGACGGCATCCGCTTGTGTCGCCGGATTGTCTCTCTGGCGGCCCCTCACATCCCAGTTGGCGTCCTCCATCCAGGGAACGCCGGGGTAGAAGAGGCGTCACGCCTGGAGACTTTCCCCGAGGAAGCGGGCCCATCAAATCTTCCTGAGTAGCCTTCGCTGGGTGTCGGGCTTTTGGACATTGGCCCTTGACTTTGTATCATATCTGTTGTTCGTATAAATGAGAAGCGTCTTTTTACACTTCGTGCCCATACTTTGTCTATTCGTAGAGTGTTGCTTGCTTTTCGCTTTTGTTTCCGTTCGTTGGATCATGCTTCGTGCTTGATCGTTGGGCTCTTTGGAGCCGCTGTTGTTAAGGCTCTATCCAGGCGCCTTCTTGCATGGTGCTCGTCCTTCGTAAGAGGATGTCATCACAGCTCACACGCGTTTGGGGGGCTCGATCCGGTGGAAGCGGATGTCGCCGCCAAGCCCCCGAGCCTCAACGAGGGTCGGCGCGGTGGTCGCCGCGTAACAGGACTCTTGGGTCCAGGACTCGGTCGCGTATGATTGCGGGAAGTGCGCGCTCCCGCTCAAAGCGTTATGATCACCAAGTTGAGGTCCCAGCCCACGACCATTGTAGACTCGAGGGTGCTCTCTTACTGTCGAAGAAGGTCATCGCACGCCCCGCGATTCTTTGCCCCTAAGGTTTTGTTGGCCGTAGAGTGGGGACTCGTGGAGCCCCTAGGCCTAATGCTTTGACCGCATGGGTCGTTGGCGCGTAGCCTTTGGAATGGATCGCCTGATCTCGTGGTCTCGACCCACGGCCGGATGCCTCCCGGCTGCCAGCATGGGCTCGCCTCGGGTGGCCGGTGGGGGGCCAGGCGCGGAGCCATGGTGAGTAAAGCCGCCCCAGTGCCACGGCACGAGGACGGAGTCCCGGGACGGTCTCTTTGGATCACCGGCTTTGAGCCAAGGACCGATTTTACGGATGGATGCTTGTCCTCCACTTAAGGCGATCTAGGTCGTTTGATTTAAGAATGCAATGCATGACATTAACTCACACAAATGAATATGCAAGATGACAGAGCAATTATGCTAATCAAAGATAAAACTCATGTTCAAGCACTCGTCATGATGCATACGTGTGTGACTTACCTGAGTCGAGTTGCATCACCGATAGTATTTTCTTAAGTTGGCGGCGTTCCAAGTCCCGTGGGACCGCTTGCTTAAGGGGCGCCAGAGCTTGCACGCTCCGCTCCGTGAGGATTGCGGAGACGAGGAACGGCCCTTCCCACCCGGGGAGAGTTTTGTTCCTACGGGCGATCTTTCCCGCCGCCTACGCTCCGGGAGGACCCCGGATCTCCAACTTCCCGGTGGCGTGCCTTCACTCGCTTGTTGTAGTACCGTGCGACTGGCCGTTGGTAGGCCACGGTTGTGAGTCGTGGCGGCGCCTCAAACTTCCCGAGAGCAAGTTCAGACTTTCCGTAGCCTTCGTTCATTGGTGGCTGGGTCGAAGCATTCGATCCGGGCAGTTTGCATTCCCATTTCCAAGGGTACCATGACCCTCACCCCAAAACAAAGGTCAAGGGCGTCTCCCTTTGTGGGTTCTCTCGCATTTGTTCGTGCACGACCATAGCACCGACGGTAGCTCCTGGGTCCCAGAGCCTCGCGTCTTACAACCTCGGGTTTTCAACCCGTGGCGGCGAAATGCGGTTGGTGACTTCAACCCGTCCGTTCAGCGAGGGTGCGCCACGGACGCGTGCCCGCTTAATGCCGAAGGTCGCGCGAAAGATGCCGTGAAGCGTTTGCCGTGAATTGGGTTCCGTTATCGGTCACTACAACCTCGGAATCCCAAAGCAAACAATGCCCTGACGGAGGAACTTCCGTCGTATTTTGATCTTTGATCTTTGCGAGTGGGACGGCCTCCACCCATTTTCAAAGTAGTCGATGCCAACGATCAAGAATTTCCTTTGTCCGCTGCCATTGGTAGGGGTCCGAGTATGTCGAGCCCCATCAGGCGAATCCGGCCATGGGGATTGGAGATAGTGCATTTCGGTGTGCGGTGGTGCGTCATGTTGCCATGGACTCCGGCAACTTTCACACTTTGGGACGAACTCCATAGCGTCTCGTTTCATTGTGGGCCAAAGAGAACCCCGCCGCATGACGTTGAACGCTAGGTTCTTCCCGCCGATGTGTGATCCGCACAGCCCAAAGTGTACTTCGCTAACGCGTAGTCGGCTTCCTCCGGAGTAAGGCACTTTAGGATAGGGGGTGGAATATCCTCGCCGTATAATCTCCCATTTAGGACTGTGTACCATCCGCTGTCTTCTTGATTCGATTGGCTTCGGTGTCTTCTCCGGGTAGGGTTTCTTGATCGGGAACTTTACGTAGGGCGTCATCCAATTGTCCCTCGATGACACCGAAGGACTTCTCGTGTCTTCGGCGCCGATGCCGGGTGCTCTGACTTCCCAGGCTCCTTGCGTCTTCGCTCTACGATTCGGCGCGCGTCCCGCCGGGGCTTGGTCGGGCCGCGATCGTTATCCGATCTCAGGATACGCCGATCTCAAGTTGGCCGGGTCGAGGATCGGGGCCCGTACTTTGCCGGGTACCTCACAAGTTGTGGGTTCGAGACTTGAGTTCCCCTTCACCGATTGACACCACGAGTTCGAGTCACTATGCACGACCAATGACCGCGCGGAACACTCCTTCGCTAGTCGTAGGCCCACAAGGAGGGCCTCATACTCCGTCACGTTGTTCGTGGCCGGGAAGGCCAGTTTAACGAAGTAGACGATCTCCACACCCTCGGGCGTCCGTAACACGATACCAACTCCGCTGCCTGTCTGGGTAGACGTTCCGTCTACGTTTAGGGTCCACACAGGTGAATTGTCATGCCCCGTATCTCCTGGCTCGCTGTCTTCATCCTGTGCTGGCGTCGCTGCCTCGACGATGAAGTCCGCCAGAGCCTGTCCTTTCACGGCTTGCCGGGGCCGAAATTCTAAGTCGAATTCTCCCAACTCGATGGCCCACTTAACCAGCCGGCCTGACGTCTCTGGTTTCTGCAAAATCGTCTTCAGCGGTTGGTCCGTCAGCACGACGATCTGGTGAGACTGGAAGTAGGGTCGCAACTTTCGCGCCGCATAGACAAGCGCGAGCGCCATCCTTTCAGCGTGTGGATAGCGGGCCTCTACGTCCGTCAGCACCCAGCTTACGTAGTATACCGGCTGTTGCTTGCCTTCATGCTCTGCTATTAGCACGGAGCTGAGGGCGGACGCCGATGTGGCCAGGTAGAGATAGAGATCTTCCCCTTCGCGCGGCGAGCTTAATAGCGGCGCGCCGGAGGGTAAGTCTTCAGTTCCTTGAAGGCTTCGTCGTATTCTTCACTCCACTTGAACCCGTGCGATTTGGTGCCCCTTAGCGCCTTGAAGAAGGGCAAGTATTTCTCGGCTGACTTGGCCAGGAACCGTGAGAGGGCGGCTATCCGCCCTGTCAGCTTCTGGACTTCCTTTATCGTCCGCGGAGGGTTCAAGTCGAGTATTGCTTTGATCTTCTCTGGATTGGCTTCTATTCCGCGCTGGGATACAATAAAGCCTATGAACTTTCCAGAGGTCACCCCGAACGCGCATTTGACAGGATTGAGCTTCATCCCATGCTGTCGGAGGATCTGGAAGGTCTCATCCAGGTCGTTGACGTGGTGGCTCGCGACTTTGCTTTTCACGAGCATATCGTCGACGTACACCTCCACGTTTTGCCCGATTTGAGTTTCGAATATTTTGTTTACGAGGCGCTGGTACGTTGCGCCTGCATTCTTGAGACCAAAGGGCATCATTTTGTAACAATATGTCCCTTAATCTGTCATGAACGAGGTGTGCTCCTCATCCTCCGGGTCCATCCGGATCTGGTTATATCCCGAGTATGCGTCCATGAAGCTTAGTAGTTCGTGCCCGGATGTGGAATCCACGAGCTGGTCGATCCTAGGGAGCGGAAAGCTATCTTTGGGGCAGGCCTTATTCACGTACCTCGTGAAGTCGACGCACATCCGCCACTTCGCCACGCTCTTTTTCATCGCCACGACGCGTTGGATAGCCATTCCGTCTTTGGACTTCTCCGATGAATCCAGCGTCTAGGAGCCTCTTCACTTCTTCCTTGATGGCGACCAACTTCTCGACGGAGTGGTTCCTCCGCTTCCGTCGGACGGGTTTTCGGCTCGCGTCAAGGCCCAACTTCAGGACTATGACTTCGGCCGATATCCCGGGCATGTCAGCGGGGACCCGAACACGCCGGAGTTAGCCCTAAGGAAGGCAATCAGCTGTCGCGATCTCGTAGGTCAAGAGATCTCCCCACGTTGACGCATCGTCCGGATCGGAAGGATTGACCGGACGCCTCGCTTCCTCCCGATCGGCCCGGGTCAAGCCACGCCTCGTCGCTGAGGTCCGTGTCTTCGCTTGGTCTCGCATGGCGCCACGGGGTTGATTTGGGACAGTAGCATGTCCGGCCCCATTTCTTGGTCTCCAAGAACTTCTCCCCACGCCTGGGGTGGGAAATTTCACCTTCAAAGCGGGATGGACGTAACGGCCCAAGGTCGTCTGGGAAGGGTCTCGCCGAATATGGCGTTGTAGACGGATGGAAGATCGATGACAAGGAACGCCAACTCACGCGTCATGGAGCGCGGGTGGGTTCCCACCGTGACTTCCAGTCGCACTATCCCTTGCACGGGAACCGGCTCGTTGTCCAAGCCGTACAATGGTCCGTTTGCGGCCTTCATTTGATTCCGTTTTAGTCCAAGTTTAATGAATGCAGTGAGATACAGTAAATTTTGTGAACTTCCATTATCAATGAAGACCCGTTTCAGTTGGTAGTCATCACCACCAGCTGAAACAAGGGCCGATACAACAATGGGGTCAGTGTGAGGAGAGGTTACATGAGCCATATCGTCGCTACTAAAGCTAATGACATCATTCCTAGCCCCTATCTTCGCCTGCTTGTTGCTCGAAGTCGTTTTCCCATTTGTCCCACGGCGCTCGGCGTTAGGCGGCTTTTAAGAGATCATGTGGACTACGCTTGAACATGCGGGCTCTCGAGGCTCGCTGGGTTCACCGTCGGAGGGAGTAGGCCCGGCCGAACTCTTTCACGAACCGCTTCAGTGTATCGCGGATCAGCTCTTGATTTCCTCGTGCGCAGTTGCGACAGTTCTCGAGTGCCCCGGACAAATATGGTACCGGGCAAGATTCATTGTCAGCCGCCTGGGACCTCGGGGCGTTTGGCCACTGAAGAATTTTTCAGCCTGAATTTGCATCGGGATGTTTGCGCTGGGCTATCGCTCAAAGGGTGAGAGGTCCCCGCCAGAATCCTTTTTGGGGCTGGGGCAGCTTTGCTGGCGCTCCGAGAAGCGCCGGTTGTCGTCCCTTTTTTCTCCTCCCGAGCTCGAGGGCTTCCGGCCGGTCCACTTGCTCGGGCGCGCCTCATTGGCCTCTTCGGCCATGATGTACGCCCGAGCAATGGTCTCAGCCTCCGGAAGGTCTCGACGCGCCGGGTGCGACAGTGCTTGAAGAAGTCCCCGCCGCCAGAGTGGCGATGAAGGCGTTGAGTTTCAGCTCGTCGGAGAGGTGCGGGATCCGTCTTGCCTCAGTGATGAAACGATCCAGAAACCGCTTCAGGCTTTCATCTTGCCTTTATCGGAGACGGACCAGGTGCCAGGGTTGTCTCTCCTCCCTTCTGCTGGAGGCAAACTGCCGGGAGAGGCTGCCAAGAAGCTCGCCAAACAAGCGTATGGAGTTCGGGAGGCTGGGAGAGCAACGCGTCCCCCCCGAGGTGACGGAAAAGCATTGGCACATCGGGCCTCGCCGCCCCTTGCGGAGATAGGTGGGTGCGGAAGAAGTTGAGATGGTCCATGGGGTCCTTGCCATTTTTATCCCTCCAGACCGGCATTTTGAACTTGCTCGGCAACGGCCTGGCGTCCCAAGTCCATGGCGAAGGGCGATCTACGGAGGTCGGCGGAGGAGGGCGTGGGTTTCTCCTTATGCGTGGTGTCCCACAACACCTTGACTTTCTCCTCCATCAAGGGTCCGTAGAGCCTCTTCGCGCATTGAGGACGTCGCGCAGCCCGTATTACCACCGGAGATGCGCCCAGGCTCGTCGAGGTGTCGACTCTCCGCCCGGGAGGCGCGTTCGCCGTTGGAGCCTCGCGGCGGGTGGCCTCCTATTGCCACGCGAGTTACGGGGTGTTCGCCCCGGGCTGTCCTCCCCTGTCGTCGTTGGCGGGATGGCTTTCCCGCCTCGTCTCGCCCGTCTTCACTTGGGCGGCAAAGGCCGCTACGCGGTCGAGTCGGCTAGCTCACCTCCTGCGAGCGGCCTCTCGACGCCTTTCTCTCTTAGAGGTGGAGGCCTGAGCCGCTGGAGGAGCGGCCCCGGGCCAGGCAGTCCCGGTGTTCGGGCACACGACGAGGAGGATCTCCTTCAGAGTATCTATGTCCGCGGCCAGGCGGCGGACGTCAGGCTCCGGTTGATTGTTTGCTTGGTTCCCTGCAGGGGGAACCTCGTCTTGGGCGGTGACTTCCACCGCAGGAGCACTAGCTTGTGCTCGGGTGTTCACCATTTCTTGTCGTTCCGTAGCTAGATGGGAAAGAGACACTTGGCTTTCTGTCAGTTTCCCACAGACGGCGCCAATGTTGCGTCCCGGGCCCAAGGTTGTTGTACGGATTATGGAGCCTTGATTCCTAAGCGCGCGGGGCTCTCTGGAAGGGGTCGGTCCGTCTTTCGTAACCTCGACTCGCACAACACAAACAATAAAAGGAGGTGAAGGGTCCGGCAGATTTCTCCCACCGAGGCCGCCCTTTCGCAAGTCGCAAATTCCGCAATAAACGAAAATCGGGCACGCTAAAGGGTGCGCGGAGAAATGTTGTGATGCGTAAGAGGTGCTTGTGCGGTGATGTGGAGAAATGCAATGAGCAGGTGATGGAAGGCCTGGCTTCCGTGGTGAACCGCAATGGGTGGCTGACTTCCCGTGATCTCAAAGGATGCTGGGGTGGTGAGCGAGTTGGCCTTTGAAGGCGAGACGATGCTCCGTCTCGACTCGTCACTCCTGTGTTTTTAGAGGAGAGGTAAGCAGATGATCAAGGATGCTTGAAGCAACGTTCAGGAAAGACTCCCTGTTGATCGAAAAGCCAAAAAGTCTAAAAAAAGTTCCTCTCTCTGTGGGGTGTGAGGGTTCTTATACGCCTCCCCCTGTTGGACTCTTGGGCGCCAAAACGCTCAAGCAGCTGGGGCTATCGCGTCGGGAGGCTGCCATGGGTGCCGGTCACGGGCTGCCCCGTTGCCGTGCTTGGCACGCGCCGAGCTTGTTGCCGACCACGCCCGATTTTCCCGAGCGGAATTGGCCACCCGCAGACGGCAGCAGTGGGCGTGGCGTGCGCCACCTACGCCACGGCCAGCATTTCGCCTTTTTTTTCCTCGTTTCCCGGCGACGCATTTAAAAGTTCCTGCCTCTCCTTCGTGGATTCGCGCCTGCAGTGCCGGGCTGGGATTACCTCGTGGGCTTCCGGTCACCTGTAGGCCGCGACTGGCCGTGGGCCTGGGCCTCATCCCTACGGGTCGGACAGCTAACCCAACAAAATTATATTTCTTTTACAAAGCATATTAAATATTAATTTTTTATTTTAATCAATTTATATTCACGATTTGCCTCGCACCAATGAAAGATATAAGATACCAAAAACAGAGACAATCTAAACCCCAAAAAAGGTTCTAATTTTGGTGCTTTAATTAGTAATTATCCCATTTTCGATTTATATGTAACCAATCTAAAAAATGGAATGTCATTCAATTCTAATTATTAAATGCCAAATTTTTATTAGATTTTTTTAATAGATGTGACATTTAAATTAATTTGAACTCTGAGTTAATTTGTCCGGTGAGTAAGTACTTCCTCTATAATTATCAGAGATGATAGATTATCGGACGAGTTAAAAAACTCGAAAAGAGTATCCTTGCTTCGGCAAATTGATCATGGCCGTCCATTGTGGGGGTGCAAAGTATTTTTGCTTCATGATTAGATAGAGCCACCAGCCAACTAATAATAATAATAATAATAATAATAATAATAATAATACGACGACAACGACAATCATAAGATAGCTGTATTTCAAGAACACATGCATCACGTTCCAAATTTCCTTACTGGAAAAACAGCTACGTTTCAACCACTATGTATTAATTGTATTTGCCACATATTTATATATAATTTAAATTTTTTTATTTACAAAATTATATTTAAATATATGTATATAAAATTTTTGTAAATATAGAAAATATCTTACTAACCCTAATTATAAATTTTGTAAATATTTTTTTATTTGAATAAATGCTAAGTTTTAGAAAAATATTTAATAAGTCGTATATTTTATGGTTAGCAACTTTTTGATATAAAGATCCGCCAGTTGAATTATTTAAGTAATATTTTAATCAAAAGTTCTTATATTTTTTTAAAAAAATATGTTATATTTGCAGCTATTTTTATATAAATTATTTTTACAAAAAAAAACACATGGAATAGTTTAAACCAAACCGACTAAAGGGTCATAAAATATATTTAAATCTGCAGTCTAAATCCCATTTTAATCAACTAAATTCCAAACCCATTAAATTATGGTTGCAAAGAAACTAAGCAATTCATTAGTATTTTTCATGGGTTAACTGGATGTAGGATCATTCAGGCTTGCTTGTTTGAATAAACTCGTAATTTATGAATATAATTTTAGATAAATGAGCCTATATTGAGTTTGATTGAAATTAATTTATCTTAACTCATGAATAGTATAGCCTACATATTTGATTGTTAACTTACACATTTGAGAGGCTTAAACTCGGTTTAATTTGAGTAGCTTATATTTGGCTCGTTTATTATTTATAAGTATGATTTGATAAATAAGTCGACTTTGATTTTAAATTTATAATTATTTTTATATAAATAAGCTTAAATGTATCTAAAATACCCTTCAAGCTGAACTCGAATTAAAAAAATAACTATAGATTTGAGTCGAGTTATTATAAGAAGAGTCAAGCCAATCCATAAGATGTCAACATTAGATGTGGCTCATTTGCAGTCTTATCATAAGTGATAAACGATAACTGGTAATCGATTGGTTGTAACTCTATAATTTGTTACATAGAATTGTTATAGATTTTTAAATTTGTATAGAATGCAAATGTCACAAATTGGAAATGTAGCAAAAAAAAAAAAAAAAAAACAATTTAATTATTATGTATTAAAGTATTTGTTTATATTTTAAAATGTCATTAGTAATATATTTATATTTATAAACATAATACATAGTTTAGGCACTTTTATAGGTATACTTAGACACGTGTCACGTATCAATGATATATTTTAGGCACCTTTTATAAGTACACTTAGACACGTGCCACATATCAATAATATAATGCAATATTTTAAAGTTATTTTTACAATTTTTTAGTATTTCAAATAACATATGAATTTCAATTTAGATTAAATGGTCACTTTTTTCCTCTTTTTATATTTGTCTATAAACGTACATATTGCAATTAAATTTAGGTAAAACAAAACTTGAACTAAAAAAGGAGAAAAAAAAAAAAACGATCGAGATGGCGGTTACAACCAACAACAAAAGCCGATAGCAGCTCCAAGAATGCCGGAAGAAGAGAAGGCCGTAAATAAGAAAGAAGGGAGAGAAATCGGCTTAATATATAAGTTACAATTAACCCAAATACACCTAATATTTTTAAACTTTGAATCCATCTACCAAAGGAAGCCCTTTATTACAGACAGGCCAATCTGCAGATTCCTATATTAAAGAATATGTATAGACTTGAAACGAGATTAATACTAGGTTTATCTAAGCGCTGATAGAGGGAACACTTGCTCGACCGCTGTGCCCCTTCCGTGAAACACGGGAACCAATCAACCCACGGAAAAATTTAAAAAAAAAAAAAACCTGAATGAGAAGACTATAACACAATCTTACCCGTACAATTGACGCACCTGTCACCTTCCGAAACCGTCGGTGCTGATCGCAAAGCATTTCATCCGATTCACACAGGCACGAATGATTTTTAAACATCCTTGGGCAATTAGGCGATGGTTTTCTCCCCGGTTTGCCCAAAAGAAACCTGCGTCTCGGTTGCTCTTGCTTCATGCTTTCTCTTCCGAGAGCTGCGTTTTGATCTGGGCGTCCGAGATTTTGGATGGGGCTTCTCTGTGTGCTCTTCCATAGTAGTCATCTTCGTGTTAGATGATGGTAGTTCGGGAGGAGCATCAGGCCACGGTGTACGCTTTGCTGGGACTGTTACTTCCAAGGGAGTGTCAATTATCCATCTGAATAAATGAAAGATGCAAAGTTAAATTAGAATATGCGTGTTCCAAGTTATCATGGAAAAATGCAGATAAATTAGAATTCACGGTAAAATGGAGTTTAGATTCAAACTACAGAAATTGTCTCGCTGCACCACAAAGAGTAAAGATACATGTCTCTCGCCATTCTTAGAGCTTGCAATTCCAATTAAGTCAACCATCCTCACCAGTGCATTATGTGTATGATTCAAATGCTCGAAAGATCTCAATTATTTGATCAGAAGCATGCATACAAGCACATAAAACAAATTTGCAAGATGATGAAGGGCCTTAAAGCATGCATACAAGCTATGCCGGATTATGTTTTAAGTATGACAATGAGTGTTAAAGCATCAGTTCACATTAAAGTTCAAGCAGCTATAAAGAAAATCTCTCTCCCTCCGGGATAAGGAGTGTTTTGGTTGACAAATCTAAAGTTTTAGAGGACTTGGTGATAGCAATTATATATATATAATGACATGGTAAAATGATAATTATTTTATTGACAATGCATCCACTATTTATGGTGACTTGGCAAATATTGATAATATGGCGAGTAACATTGGAAACTCTACCATCAACCATCAAGTCTTATAAAAAGAATCATAAGATGGAATGTTAATTAAGGACAAATTACATCTTAGATTACTCCACCCATGCTTTGGGCCACTACCCTTGGTTGGCTCAAGAAGATTGAAAATAAAAAGAATTAATTGTCTAATTTAATTATCTAGGTTATCCTAAATTTCTATAAATTAGGGGTAATTCATTTGATTAAACATTATATATTTTATTATCAACTTGTATTATAGAGTTTTCTTAGAAGTTTAAAATTGATTTGGTATATTCTAAATCCAATTCCTTATTCTCAATTGTCAACTTAGCTTTTCATAAATTAATTTAAAATTTTCTTTTATTCCTCCTCTCAAAACTCTTCTTTTCATTTCGAACAATATCAATTGATATTAGAGCCATGGCAAGTCGTGGGAAAGGACGATGGAATAATATCCTGGAGCCCATAAAAACAGAACGTAATTTCTGCAATATTGAGACGTCCAAATTAAGGAGGCAAGTCCAATAATTGAAACAACATCTCGATATACACAAGGAGGCTCATCGGTGGCTTGGAACATATCGAGAGCATGAATCGAGAATGATCAGTAAAGACAATAATCCTTTCCAAGCAACTACCACTCGGTTGCTACCAATGAGGATGTATCCGCCCTTTCATCTCGAAGGAAATTCCGACATTGTTAAGAATCAAAAAGCTACAACATTAAGATTCTGGAGATTCCAAGGTTTGATCGGATTAATACGGTTGAACACATAACGGATCCAATAAGGGTAAAACTTGTGGCCATCAAATTGAAAAAACATGCTTCTATATGATGGGAGAACCTACGAAAAGATGAAACTTAAAAGGAAAGAGCAAAATTCAAACATGAAAAAAATTAAAAAAGAACTTAAAAAGAAATATTTGCCCAAAAATTTCAGGTAATACTTAATTATCAAAATACATGATTGATACCAACAAGATTTGACGGTTGAGGAGTATACTCGTAAGTTCGAGTAACTCATAATGTATTACAAGATACAGGAACCCCAAAAGCAATTTATTACTCGGTATTGTGGTGGGCTTTGGGGGTAAATTCGAAACATGATGAATCTACAACCATATTGGGCCCTTAAGGATTTCCAAAAGATGGATATAATAGTGAAAAAAGAACTCAAAGAGACATACAAAAAGGGTGTGGCCAAATCGGCCCATCTTGGAGGTCCCTCAACCAATCCGCCCTAAGGCTCAAACTGCTCCACACAAGGCCAAACCAACCAAACAAGGCCCTAATTGCTCGGCACCAACATGGAGAACCGAGTAGCTCCAAATCTGGCTCAATCCAAACCGATAAACACCTTCACTAGGTGTTTTAAATGTCAATGAATTGGCTACATTGCTTCGAATTGCCCAAACCGTCAGGTTGTTGCTCTCGTTGAGGAAGAAAAACAAGTGGAAGAACTTGACCAAGAGGAGTCCTTGAATGGCGTCACCTATATGGATGAAGGAGAACTCCTTGTAATCTGATATAATCTCAAAATTGGGATCCTTCATGGCGATACATCCAATTGGAGATGAAACAATATCTTTCATTTTAGGTGCACGGCAAATGGGAAAGTATGTGACCTCATCATAGATAATGAAAGTTGTACCATATAGTGTGCACTACTATGGTGAACACACTCAAGTTACCCACAAAAGATCACCCGAACCCCTATAGGTTGTCATGGCTATGCTAATGCAACGAGATACTGGTAAACAAGAAATGTTTGGTTGCCTTTTTGATTGGAAAAGGATATATCGACTAGGTATTATGCGATGTCATACCCATGTATGCTTGCCATCTCTTGCTCGGACAACCTTGGCAATATGACTAAAGGTCCACTGATAATGCATTTATGAACAAATATTCTTTTGAGTGAGGGAAAAGGAGTTATTTTGGCCCCTATGTCCAACTAAAAAATTTCAAAGACTAGTAATAGTAGAAGATGTGCTTTTATTATCTTCAAATGTTGACTAATTTTTAAAAGAAATTGGAAACCCATGTAATCAAGATTGTGGTACGGACTTGGTTGAGCACCCGGTCATTAGCCAACCATTTTAAAAGAATTGTCAGATGTTAGTCCTAGGGATCTACCCCTCGGTTCACCACCCTTGCAAAGTATCCAACATTGCATAGATTTTATCCGAGAATTAGAAATTTCAAATAGACCGGCATACCGGATGATCCTACTTACCATGTGAAACTATAACGGAAAGTGGATGAGCTTTTATCGAAGAGACCAATCCGTGAAAGTCTCAGTCCTTCGGCTGTCTCGGCATTACTTGTTCCAAAGAAAAATGGTACGTGAAAAATATGTATCGATTGTAGGGCCGTCAAAAAAATACCAGCAAGCACGAGTGCCCAATCCCTCAATTAGACGATCTTTTGGACTAACTTTATAGCGTGACTATCTTTACAAAGATTGACTTACAGACTGGCTATCATCAAATTCGGATAAAGCCTGATAACAAGTGGAAAACCGCTTTCAAAACACTGGAAGATTTGTGCGAATGGATGGTCATGCCGTTCAGATTATCTAACACCCCATCCACTTTCATACAGTTCATGAACCATATCTTCAAATCTTTTATTGGAAGATTTATAGTGATATATTTTGATAATATTCTAATTTTTAGTAAGGATGAAGCCGCATACCAAGAGCACCTCCAGCAAGCATTCTTAGTTCTCCAGGAATAGGATCTCTATGCCGATTTGGCCAAATGCCAATTCCTCCCAAGCATCCCTATTTTCCTTGGTTTTGTTGTCTTAAGTCAGGCGATAAAAGCGGATCCAACCAATATTGAAGCCATACTAAGTGGGCCAACTCTGACCACTTGACAAGAAATCCAGATTTTTTATGACTCGACTTCTTTTTATCGGCAATTTATCAAGGACTTTAGCATGACAAGCACGCCCATAACTAAATGCTTAAAGGAGAGCTCGTTCAAATGGACGACAGATGTGGATACAAGTTTTAATCGATTAAAATATCTACTAACGATGACACCGGTCTTGGTGCTTTCCGATTTCAATAAAGTGTGTGAAGCCGATTGTAATGCCTCCAACCTTGGCATTGGTCTGGTTCTTGGACAAAAAGAAAGGCCCATTGCATAATTTAGCAAAAAACTTAACAAATCTCACAAAAAGTATAGTACTTAAGATAAAGAATTCTATGCCATCGTACGAGCTCTTGAACATTTGAGCCACTATTTGTTATCAAAAGAATTAATTCTCTTCTCCGATAATAGGGCATTGAAATTTATTAACACGTAACAAAAACTTAATTCAAGGCATGCCTCTTGGATTGAATTCCTTCAATCCTATGAATTTCTTATTCGGTACAAATTTGGAACCCAAAATAAGGTGGTCGACACTCCAAGCCAGCAATATTCATTACATTCTGTTTTGTAGGTTAAAATCATCAGATTTGAAGTAGTGAGAGACTTGTATAAGGATGATCCATTATTTAGTCCATTGAAAGAGAAGTGTATGGCTGGTCTGACTAAGCAACTCTCTCTCCTTAACAGCTATCTTTTTAAAGGAAACTGACTTTGTATTCATCGATATTTCTTAAGAGAGACCATCTTGCAATAATTACACGTGAACATATTAGCGTGGTACTACAGTTGAGACAAAACTCTAGCACTAGCACAAGAGAGACACTTTTGGCCAAAGATGGTTCAAGACGTCAAGCAACTCATCGAACGATGCCAGATATGTCGTATGGCCAAAATTCACAGTTAAAATATAGGTTATATATACTCCTTTCAATTGTCACAACTCCTTGGGAATATGTAAGTATTGATTTTGTGCCAGGGCTACCATGAACATAATGAAACAAATACTCTATCATGGTGGTTGTTGACTGGTTTTCCTAAATGACACATTTTGTTCCATGTAATCGAACTATGGATGCTTCAAACATTACTGATTTATACTTTCAAGAGATAGTGAAGTTTCATGGAGTTCCAAAACCGATTACTTCAGATAGGGATTCTAAGTTCGTGGGACATTTTTGGTGCGTGTTACTAGAAAAAATGGATACTCAATTTAAATTCAGTATGCCCTTCTACCAACAAACAGATAGACAAATGGAGGTTATCAATCGAAGTCTTCAAAATTTATTAAGAAGTATTGTTGGAAAGAACATCCGATAATGGGACTTGAAATATGCAAAAGCCAAGTTTGCCTATAGTCGGTCCCGAAATCAATCCACAAGAAAAACTCCATTTGAAGTGGTTTATAACAATAATCCATTAGCCTGATCAATCTTATTCCAATCCCATTGCCGCCAACTTTTAGTAGAGACACCGAAGTTCGAGCCAAACAAATCAAGAAGATGCATTCTGATATTCAAGGACACATAGCTAAGCAAACGACTAAAATATAAAAATCAAGTGGACAAGCACCAGCAAGAACGAGAATTCAATGATGGCGGCCTAGTGTGGGTTTACTTACAAAAGAAATGGTTTCCATCCGAAAAATTTTCTAAGCTCTATCCACGCGCGGATGGGTCATTCGAGGTTCTTAAGACGACTAGCGACAATGCATATGTAGAGTTTTCCAAAAAGTATAGATTATCTCTAACTTTTAACATTGCGGATCTCCAATCATATTTTGAAGAAGCCAAGTCAAGGACAAGTTTCTTTCAACTTGGAGAGAATGATATAGTCCAAATTGAAAATAATCATTTTATTGATAATGTGGCTACTATCGATACTAACATGGTAAATGCTGGTGATAGGACAAGTAGCATGCAAAGCTCCACCCTTAACCACCAAGTCTTAAAGAAAAACCACCCTCGGTTACCTAACACATGCATTGGGCCACCTCCCTTGGTCGGTTCATGAAGATTGAAAATAGGAAGGATTAATTCTCTAATTTAATTACCAAGATTGTCCTAAATTTCTATAAATTAGGGGTAGATCATTTGATTAAATACCACATATTTTATTGTCAACTTGTAGTCAGAAGTTTTCTTATAACTCTAAGATCAAGTTGGTGGATTCCAAATCTTATTCCTTATTCTCAATTATCAACTTGCCTTTTGTTAAATTAATTTAGAAATTTTTCATATTCCTCGTTTTTCAAAACTCTTCTTTTCAAACCAAATGGTATCAACAAAACAGCAAGGTTTATTTTTAACAGGAATTTTTTGGACCACTAAATGCCTTCTTATCATTAATTAAGATGTGTTGTGGTAATATGTTACCTATAGAGCAAGAACAGGCTCTTTGTACAATAGTTACGGAAGCAGAAATTAAATGGGAAATGTTCTCAATTCAGAAGATTAAGCTGCCGGTCCAGGAAGTTTCCCTGAGTTTCTTCATGATGAATTGGCATATCATTGGGAAAGAGTGCAGCAACATATTGAGATCAAACAAGTAAATAGAACTTCTATGAACTAAGATCCTAAAATCTGCATTTCTACTTACTGGGGATATCACACACCTATTGCTTGCTGCACTGTCCTATATAAAAGCACATCTAAAATCCTCATGAGCAGAACGGAAAGTGTTTTAATCCATACATCATGCAGTGGATGGTAATCATGCAACTCTAATTAATACTAGGGTTCTTGAGGATAATATTTTGGTCGTTCTATGCATTTCCCCATGATGAATGCCGAGAATAGACCTTGAAAAAAGACCTATGATTGTGTGGAATGGACATTTTTAATGCAAGTTGATGATGGAAATAGATTTCCTTCTGACTTTATTCCATGAATCATGATGTGTGTAACAGTGGTGAAATTATTAGCATGGTTGGGTGGTTGTTAACACAAACTTTAAAGTAAACAAGATTTAGTCAAGGAGATCCCCATTTTTGTTTCTATTTGCTTGTCTTGTTCATTTACTTCATCAGTAAAGACAGCAACAGAAGAATCCTGATGTCATCACACCACACTGGTGTGGAAGGCTGCAACATATTACTCATCTTTCCTAGATGGATTGTTACCGAACAGAAGACATGAGATTTTATGACTTCATATCACGAAATTTCGTCCTTTTTCACGCTTCTGGGCTAGTGGCTAACCAAAATCACAGCTGTGTTCATTTTGGAGATGTGGATAACTAGATATTAAGACTAAGAAATTCTGCAGCGTAAGAGTTTCTCTAAATGGGAGCTGCCATCTTAGTAGTTTGGTCTACCTCTGTCAGGTTACAGGGTTGATATCCATCAATGTCAGCGTCTATTTGATCACACTGACTATGCTGAAGAACTGAACAGTGAAAATATCTATCCCTTGCTGGCTGCAAGAGGAAGCCTAACCATAAGAAGACTTCAAGTGACGTGCAAAAGAAAGAGTTTACTTAAATCATGAATAACTATCAAAGTATGATTTTATAAAAGGGAAAGATTACCTTGGGGTATTTTATGGATGACTTGGCATAGCAGATATATCAAACAATCGAAGTATGATTTATTGGAGTATGATTACCATATAACTACTGGGGTATGATTTATCACTCCATTGAATCATTTCTATGATTGCCCTTTTTTTATTTGTATCATGAATAACCATTGGAGTCTGTCTTTTCTTTTATCAAAGGAAGTACTTAGGTTGACAGTTCATGTAGAACAATTTTGTGCTGTTGAAGTTCTCTAGTGCAGTTATAGGTCCTTACATGTGTCGCTTGCCCAAGATGAAGGGGAATTAGGTCTTCAAAAATTGATTAACTGGAATAAGGATGCAAATTCTAAGCACAAATAGCATCTAGCTCAGAAGAAAGAAGTTTTGGGAATAAATGGAAGCATGACATTTACTTCAGAAAGCAGTTAACGGGGCTAACAAGATGAAAAATATTCATGGCCTCTGATTTATGTTTTGAGGTAGATTTTTTTGTCCTATCAATGATCCTGGATGTTGTTCAAACATCATTGTCACTGAAAAAACCAAGGTTAGTAGAGCTTATGATATGTTGAGGCCGGTTTGAATCTGAGACACCTGCAATTTATCTAACCCTAGGGATCTTGTTTTAGATCCTTAAGGCTTTACAAAAATAGAACTCTAGCATAAGACTTCAAGGGACCCATCATGACATCTGTTCAGTAGCCATTATGTGAGCCATTCGTAAGGACTTAGGGCGTCAGCATTTTCAAAAATGTTCTGACTCAGACTCACATGTAATCTTCATTGTTTATGATGGATTGAACTCTTTGATCTTCTAAATTACATGGCTATAAACCTCAACGATGAAACACACAATAAAGTGAGCTCCTTTTTTGACAAGGAACAAGGTCCTCCCACCTGATATAAACTCAAAACCAACCCAATTTAGTCCCGAAACTATCTGAAAAATACAGCTAGAGTATACGAATACATAAACTTTCCACTCTTAAAACCTAAGGAATTATCTTAAAGAAAACTACATCAATCATAGAAAATACTACAATATAGCAAATGATCTTAAAAGACAACAAAAATTGTAAATGATCTTACAATATAACAATTATTTGTATATCCTAAATTGGAAATAACAATAATTCCAGCTTTCCCTCATGGTTGCACTTTGCAACTACATATTACATTCTCCAAATATCCTCAACAAACAAAAGGCCTAAAAGCTGAAAAAAAGAGCAATCATGGCTGACCCAAGCCCATCCTTCCTTACAGTCCTTGGTGTCAGAGTTACACGGTATGACAAAAATTCCTTAAAGGACAGATCTGCTTCCCTAGGCCGAGGAATCCTGCTTTTATGAATAGTTCTTGATCTTTTAAGTGGAAAACTACCTTTCAAAGTGTGAAACTTCACCATTTTTCTTTAGTTTAAATCAATTTAAGTAAACTTTTTACCCTTTTCGTTTAGTTTAAATCAATTTTAAGCAACCCTAAGCAAGCTATAAATTTTTCTAAAAACAGAAATATACCACACTGTTAGGGGTTGCCCAATACAAGTGGTTTCCTACATTGTGGGCTTTGGAAGGATCAGATTCAAGCAATTTCACCCATGCACTGCATGGAGACTGTTTATGTAGTTTGGACCCACAACATGTCACAATGGGTGTGGGAACTACTGCATAGTAGCAATCACTACGAGAAATCTAATTTCAACAGTGCTACACTTGACCTAATTGCCATGAGTTCTTAGTCTTCCTTGTTAGGTACTCGCACTCATAGTCAAATAGTTATCACTTCAATAATTTCATTGCATTATAGATATGGGTAGAAGGAAGGAGAGGCCATGGGTGGCCACTGCTGCCTCCATTGCCCTACCCCTCTAATGGGGATCAAGTATGGTCTATGGTGAACAGTATTTGGCTGTGTATAGCACGACCCAACGCTTCGACTAGTGTCATGCCGCACAATCACGCTATGGGTCAGCACAGCTCACAAAATTTGTTTAAAACATTTTTACCCAAACGGTCATGTGACCATTTGGAGGACAACAGTCCCAAATTTTTATTTAAAAAATAAATATTTAAATATTAAAAAATCTATATATACTCCTCTCTCCCCACACAACACGCATCATAAACTCTTTCTCTACTCTCTCTCTACTCTCTTACAGTATAAAATGATATAAGTGTGATACTTACTAACATATCTATATTAATTTTTACCTATATTTTATATATTAATATTTTCAATTTATCATTTTATAAATTGATTATTAATCATGGAACATTATTTTTCTAGTTTCAATAGTGAAGATATATGAAAAAATTATTCCAATATTCTCATACTATTAATATTATATATACACACTGATAATGGTCCTAAAATACTAGAATCACAATTTAATTCTGACCAAGATACCACTACTACTCCTAATTCTAGCAGCCCCCTAAAAACTATTTCAATAATTTATGATAACTTTTTCATATTAAATTAGATAACGGTTAAGAATGAACCATTTGTAAAAAATGTAAAAAAAGATTATACGTGCAAATGTTCTATGGATATAAGACACTTGAAAAGACACATGGAAAAACAACAATTATCTTCAACTTAAACTAAATTAACATTTTTAGGTGATGTAGGGCCAGGAGTTTTTCAGTATGACCAGCGGCTAAATCAGGAGGGACTAACAGAATATAGAATTTAGTCAAAAAGTTCGGACAATATGTGTTGAAGTACTTACAACCCAAATATGTAAAAATATCCGGACAAACTATTAAAGATGAGGCTGTTTGTTTTTTTCACAATTTTAATAAAAATTAATTTCTGAATAAATAACACAAAATTTAATTTTTTTAATCAGTGATGTATGGTCATCACTTAATAATTTACCTTATATTTGTGTTATAATAAATTATATTTCTAAAATTTAAAAAATTAAAAAAAATTATTGGTTTTAAAGTTTGTAAGGACCCACACACTGCTTCAACAATTTCTAAAATAATTAATGTTATTATAAATGAATTTAATAATATTTTTCTGTTACTTTTGACCATATTTTAAATAATAATTCTGCTATTTTTTTATTTAAATCATGATTTTCTTTAATTTTTATGTTACTTTTAATAATATTTCAAATAATAATTTTGCTATTTTTTTATTTAAATCACAATTTTCTTTAATTTTGAATGGTTAATAATTCAATATAAGATGTGCATGTCATTTTATAAACATTTATATTAAGGATATTTTATAATTTATTTCTCATTTTGTTAAGAAAAAAAAGAATATTATTCTATTTATTAGAGTATCTTTTTTTCAGAAGTAACAATTTAAGCCATTGTGGAGACAAAACAAACTAAGTTATAAGAAGATAAATTTCAATAGCCCAACAAGACGGAACTCGACGTACCAAATACTAGAGACCATGTGTCCTTTTCATTCTATTTTAACTATCTTTCACAACAAAAATATTTTAACGACTGAGCCGATCACAAGCATTGACTTGAAGATGGTTGAAACGATTAAATATTTTTAAAAATATTTTATTTTGCACTAACGAACTTATAGATATCTATTACACCACCTAAAATCTACTGTTAAGCCAATTGTTGACATTTACTGAAATCATTGCACTTTTACGGGACAATTACGATTTTTGCCAAATAATATCAACGATAAAAGTAAATATATTATAAAATTTTTTTAAAAATAATTTTAAGTAAATATTAAAATTATTTAAAATAACATATTTACTAATATTATATAAAACAATATTTTTTATTAAAAAAATTTAAAATATTGGAAAAAATACTTCAATACTAGCGTGTTTTGCCACAATTATGAACTATCGGATAAATTTACGTGAGGTGCACATGTCTTGAAGAATTTCACAACATGGAGATGGCCTACGGTACGAAAGAAATGAAGGCCCATATTTATCACAATTTATATGCAATGTGTAGCTTATATGAACCATAATCAACTACATCTACTCCCACAACAAAAGCAAGTACCAGAGGTGATCAATGAAATTTGCTTTTATTGGTATGAGCTCGACGTGGAATACAGGCAGTTAGTGAAAATATAGTACTAGTTGAATTTCTTCATTACTTACATGTAACAGTTCAAAATTTTAGATTTTAGATTAGTAAAAGGCCTGCGAGCATATATTTTCTGTGCTCACATCAATGGCACGGGACTTCTTAGTCCTACCAACAACTACAGTGTCATCGAAGCTAGCTTTTAGTGTCGAAAGTTGGGTAGCTAATGAAAAAAGTAGGATGACACTAAAGGCCGTAGAAATGTACATCCTTTTCAATGATTGGTTGGATGCAAAATATCGCATAAAAAATCTCACCATTTTTAGTTCTAGTGAAAAAATGACTCCATAAGTAGCGGTAGTAAAAATGTAAGTGAGGCCTAAAAATGAACAAGTTATTATCAAATATATTTTTTTACTTTTTAAAATTACAATATCAAAAATATTCGTTAAAATAAATAAAATATGATATATTTTTATAATGTTTTTGTGTAATTTTTATATTTTTTTATATTTTTTATTTTTATTTTACATTTTTAAATATGAGCCGTGCCGTCCCATGTTGACTTGTGGCACAGCACGGTTCATAGACAACCCAACACCATGTGGACCACGTGCCGTGTTGGGCCGAGACATATAAGTCCCGTGTCATGTCAGGCCGACACGGCTCATTTAACACCACTGATGTAGCATATAACATAGTAGCCTAGGAAGTTATGAAAGTGATGAGAGAGGAGTCATCAATTAGTCAATTTGAACCCAATTTTCCAAAAGTGGAAAATGCAAAAATTAGTAATGAAACAACCAAAAAGAAAACGAATTACAACCTAAAAGAAGTCAGCGACTGTATGGGAGAAGAATATTATGCAAAAATAAAGAACCTCCAATGCAACTACTCCAGAAAAATTTCACGTAGACTCCTTGACTAACTACACCCTTGGACATATTCTTTTATTTCCTTTCCAGATTGGTCAGCTCTAAAACCCTAACATCAAATAGGATGTAATCCGCATGAAAAACTGTTTTGCATCCCCTAGAAAGATGTCAACAGAACATGAGTGTCCTGTAGATTTCTCAAATCCTCAGAAAGCAATCGCCTAAACCTTTACCTCAATTAAAGAACTTAATAATTGATGAGCTTTCTGCCATGAAAGAGCCACAGCTAGAGTACAATATAATGAAATGGAATTGAAAGATAGGTAGATTTTTTTTTTTCCTTTTCTTTTGGGGGATGGGGATGAGGTGAAATAGGTGGGTATTAATAATAGCTTTTATCAAATAGTGAGCTGCCAACCACTTTGCTACACTAGATTTCCCTTCCAAAAGTCATGCCAAATTTTCGTATATTCAAACTGTCGTTTTAAATTTCAGAGAAAATTTTTCACTTTGGTGCATTAAACTATCTACCAATAAGTATAGGTTTGTTAATACAAAACTCATTCCCCTAGAGAAATGTCAAACGTTTTTGGCCCCCCCAATGGTTGACTTCATGGCTCAGGTGCTAGCACTGTGACACCCTCGTATGGCTTGGCACACAGATGATTATGTTATGTTTAAGAACTATTGCACGATCATATTCCCAGCTTTGAGTAGTACAGTAAAATAAAAGGGAAAAAAGACCAAAACCCCTATTTATAGTAAACTGATGAGTAGAATGCCATAGTTCAAAGGTTCAGTTTTGCAGGTTTTACTGACAATCTACAAAGTTAAGTTATATGCAAGACAAACGGCAGTGAATACATGATCCCTCTTGAAAGATTTTGGAATATGTTCCCTAAATAGAAGGATTGCTGCAGATTGAATCTCATGCTGCATCTAAGGCATCAGTTCCAGTGTTCAATATAAATTCTCGTTAATGATGATCAATCTTGAAGTGAAACATAAGGGTGACAAAGCAACAACCACATGCCACTTTTTTCTTTTTTCTTTAACACCTCTGAAGAACGACTCTTTCCCATGCCCATAAAGCAGAAGGTCCTACTTGCTTTTGCAAAATAAACAAAACTGGTAGTGAATCTTCTACCACCCAATCTTAGCTAAATTTGTAGCTCTGCATCAACCATAAACATATAAAACTAGGGACTACCATCAAAACAGCGTGCACATGGCTTTTCTTTTTCCCCTCCTTGGGGTGGTAGAGATGGGGGCTACTGCTGGAAAGATTAACAAGCATGTGATGGCAGTGACTTATTACATTGAACACCAAATTACTATTTCAAATCTCAATGAAAAAGTGAAAACAATGCAAAACTATTTCAATTCTATTTCAACTCCAAAATGAATTGCAACAACAAAAACTTCCAACTCCACTTTTATGATACTTAAAAAGTAACAGCAACAGGCATCTTAAGAAGTTGTGAGATTGAGCACTAAGAAACCTCCATGCTTGAAAGAGTAAAGAGACAAAAATAAAAATCATTAAATAGCATGACATCACCAAGTAATCACGTTTGGATTAAACAATAGAAAACGTAACAAACTCACCCGGGAGGGAATTTGCTATCTGAACGAGCTTCAACACGAAGCCACCAAAGCAAAATCTTACGCCCACAGCTACCAAGAGGTTCAACAACATAGGGATCCTTGACTAGTGATAGTGGGCTCTCGATATCCTCTTCACTCAAACTATCGAGATCTTTAATCCACTGTGGCTTATCAATAGCATCCTTCCAAAGGAATCTCGAATTCAACACAAATCCAGCCCATTCCATCTTCCTGGGCAACACAATGCCTTTATCTCCAACATAAACTGCATTCCTCTCTGCATATGGTAATGAAATAAAACTGTGCCAGCCAACCAAACTTTCAGAAGAATTACAGGCTGGCCCCTGGACAGGCAGAGATTTACCCTCATCCCCCGACTTATCCAACTGCAAAGCCTCATCAGCATCACCTGAATGTGCAAGAATTCCGACTGAGACAGCACCAATCCAATTCACCTTTTGCACCTCATCAAAGAGCTCCATGCTATGCATATTACTATCATCAGCAAACACCACTATACCATCCAATTTCCGTTCTCTCACAAGTCTGCTCATTAATCATATATCAACCATATCAAATTCGGCTCTAACAACAGAAGAAGTTCAATCAAAATAGAAGTAAAACCAATAATCAATTTCCGTCGAAACTCACCTCAGCGCATGTAGTCGCATTTTATCCTCCATCATGTGCCGATCCGTCCATGTTATGGGCATCCGGCGATCAAATCCAATGTGAATAATCCGAATTCCTGACTTCTCGAGCAGAGAGGCAGTCTCATTGGTCACTCCGCCTGCTTCAACGACAATCCAAACGACCTCGTATGGAACATTCATCAGTGAGTGCATAACACCAGTCAAGTGAGGAGTCTGGAAAGATCGTACATAGGTCGGAGTGATAACGATAAGAGTCTTAGGGTTCTTAACGCCATACTGAATCCTCTGCTCTCTCTGAACTCTCTCCAATATCTGATGAGCCTTCATCACCTCTTCCGGATTTGGATGCGGCCACGGCCGAATCCTTATGCCATGCCGGCCGACCACCACTCGACTGCCAGACACGGCTCCGTGCGCCGCAGTCTCGTTTGCCGGTGAGTTCAGGCCCGTTAAAGAAGCCAGGGCAGTTAGGGCTCCGACATCATTTGCCGTCTTCAGAAACGGCGTCGTAGAATCGACGAAGCTCGGAATCGTCGAAATAGTAGAGACGTTGGGGGAAGTGGAGGAGAAGAGCAGAAAGAGCACAAGGCGAGAGAATCGAAATCCAAGAAGCAGACTAATTAAGCAGCAGAGTCCATGAAGGACCAACCAGAACAATGCCGCCGGCGATTTAATCGCGCCGTCGACTGAACCGTCTATTACAGCTGATGCTCTGAAGCTGTTGCTTCTCCGATTAGCGTTCTGCAACGCCAAGAGCTTCAACATCTCTTCCTCTCTTTCTCTCTCTACGCCTCAACCAAAACCTCAGCTGAATACTGTCCGAACGAGACGAAAAGAGTAATCGCGGCTGCCGGTGGCGGTGGGTTCTGGTTAGGTTTAGCTGCTAAGGCTTCAATCTAGTGATTTCTTTGCATCTACGACCAAATCGATTTGGCAATTAACACTTTCGATCATCTACTTACGCTGTCCGCAGATTTGCACGCAGAGAGACGGAGACAGCACGTATTTTGTTCGAAAAAAATTTCCAGTAATTATGACAAATCTTTGAAGTTTTGACAAATGGGGTTAAACCAGGCGAAGATATAGCGAAGCCGGATATGAGCGCTCCTTAAGCGGGACTGCGGTGCTTATTAGGTGCTTAATGTGGGCCCGTGGTGCGGTGGCCGTGATTTGCGACGATTAGTTGACTTAGACAAGAAGCGAGTGTCCGAGTGTCTGTACTGGATAGTTGGCCGTGGGGCTCAACGAGCTAGCTAGCTATGCCTGCATTTCGAAGTAAAGCCAAAAGACCAAAATAGGTCAAAGACGAGGGGGAGGAGAGTTTGTTAGAGGGCAACGACATTTCACCTGCGAGGATGCTTCGAGGACCAGCAATCCGGGGCTAATTTCGGAAATTCAAGTAATGCGTATCGACAAATCAATTTGCTAATTATTTGGTTAATTAATTTGACTCGATATGCTAATCGTTTGCATATCATTCGCGCGGACCGAAAAAAGGAAAAATAAAAAACAATGTAATTTCACAAAAAGCAATAGCAATTAATATCTATTTTTTTTATTGGTTTCAGGGTATAAATTCACTTTTCCATTCCCAATAAAGGCATAATATTTAACTGTGTTTCGGTGGATTTTATAGTTGAGATTTAATATTTATTTTATTTATACAATTTATTTCTAATTTTTTTATTCATAAATTTATTAAAATTTTAAAAAATAAATAATATTTTATGTGAACAGTGGATCGTGTGTGTATTATAAATTTTAGAATATGAATCAATGCTCTATTTAGGTGACATGATAATTTGAAATCAATAGTGTTAGATATTTTGAGAAATTATGTAACTGTGTCACATATTAATGATAAATTATATCATGTGGTAATTATAATTAATTGATAATTTTTTTTATTATTTTTATTTTTTTTAATGGATATGACATTAAACCAATTTTAACTTATCAATTGTCTTAAATATCAACCAGTATAATTTTTTTTAAATTAAATTTGTTATTATATGTGACTCTTACAACTTAATAAAAATATCATATCCAATATATTTGATCTTTTTTTTAATTATTTTAATTTAATTCTAAATTTAACTATATATTATATAAAATTTCTACGTGATCCTTCTATTTGAAAATCGTGTTTCGATATTTTTATACAATTTTAATGAGATCTCCTCCCCCTTGAGATTGCCTTTCTAATTTGCTAATCTCTGTAGGGTCACAATTCCTAACTTAGCAGCTGCTAAATGTTTGATTTTTTAATTTATAATAACTAATTTAAATATTATGGTGATATATGAGATGCTTTTACGACAAAAATTAAAATTTTATCATAAAAAATCTACATTGTTAGTGACCATTTAAAAAAAAAAAACTAAATAAAAATGAGAACTTTTTTGACATATTGCCCTTGTGTTAAATATATATTTTCTTATGAAATCGTCTTACATGTTATAGAAAATCGTTCATTAGAGTGATTAATTTAACAGAATCTTAAATTGTCAAATTGACTATATACAAATTAAAAAACTGAATATATTAAGATTAGAAAATTTTGTGCTATCATAAGGATTATATTATCTGTAAACAAAAACTTTACATTTGAGGAAGCAGTATTTACAAACTAATTTTTTAAAAATAACCCAATAAATCTGCAATATTCATGATTACAAATTGAACCCCTACATAAGGAAATATGATTTTGTATCTTGACACAATCTTGATGCCAGTTATATTTGTCTATAAGATATTATCAAAATATATTAATAAAAAAAATACTGAATGTTTACCCGTAAACAATTGAAGCAAGATACTACTTTTTTTTATAAAAAAAATAAAAATAATAACAACTACTAATCACTGAGTGAAACAAGATCTAAGCAATTATGGGAAAGATGTGGCTACTCAATTGAAGATGAAAAATACTCAAAAAAAATTATGTAAAAAGGAGAAAACAATTTTTAAAAAAACTCTTATAAATACAAGAATTACAGTACACATTTGATATTTCCTGTTAGATACAGATTAGTTATCATAGAATCTATATATTAAAATATAAGTCTTGTTGTGCTTCGAAACTTGGGGTCCACGAACAACACAAGTGTTTGTAAATGTAGGATATGGAGAGGGAGGGATAAGAACCTGATTTTACGTAGAAAGCCTCCTCGTAAATGAGATGGAAAAACTACAAGGCTCTGGGCCTTTAGAAATATTTCACTATTTAGATGGAAGTATTTACAAAGTATAAGTGTTTAAGGTAGATTTCTTCCTTGTCTCTTATTTTATATTTCTCTCCTTAGAGACTTCTCTCGTTGGAAAGTTGTCACTCTTTTGTTCCTTCGTATTGGAAAGAGAGGAAGAGAGGGGCTGAGAGAGAGAGTTGAAGTCTTCCTCTTTCTTCTTTGTCTGGGATGAGTTGGGAGAAGGACCTTTTGAAAAGGGGTTTCGCTGGGTATTTATAGAGAAAAATATGTCGTTGGGGAGGGGACACGTGGCAGCCGACGGGTGGCCGAGAGGGCATCCACTTTGTCCGCCGGTCACATTCAATGATCTTGACGTGTCTGAGATAGCACGTGGTTGACGCGTAGTAGGGCCTAAGCGTGTCGAGGCGACAGACCTAAGTGTCGATCTTGAAACATTAGCGTCTTGCCTGCAAACAAAGCTTCTGCAGTGGTTGCGAGTTCGCCTAGGAATCGCTGAAATTCTTACTGGGCGCTCACAGTTGTGTATGAGATAGTCCTCGTCCTTGCATGGCGTGCCTTGTCGATTTGTGAGTTCGCGGACTCGATGGAGAAGGCAGCTCTTAGAGAATCTTTGGTCCTTTGTGAAGGGTCCTCGAATCTTTTCTTGACTTCTCGGACTGTTCTGAGGCTTAATAGAACCTCTGAGGTTCTCGGGCTTCTTCTTTTGGTCCTCGTACCTGAATGTTATTCGTGATGTCCTCGAGCTCCTTGTGGTTAAAGGGACCTCTCAGACCTTCGTCGTAACTTTGGCCTTTGGGACATTAGCCTGTGCTTTGGGCCTATTGAGCCATCCAGCCCTCTTGGTCCGTGGACACATTCCTGAGCTTTTTACTTTGGCCTTTCATTTGGACTGTGTTTTATGGGCCCTTATATTAGAACCCAACAAGTCTAATGATTTCTAAGTCTATATCTCTAAATTGGTTAAAAATTTATCATTCTAATAATATTCTTCTTGCACTAAAATCATTATATTGAGCATTGTTCTCAAAAAACTAATCACTATCCTAACTTCCCTGTCATTTGATTAGGCTAAATATGGGCTGAATTGAATATTAAATGATTAGTCTGCTATCTGATTACATAGGATTTAAATTACAAATGTCCAAAAATATTAGCAATAAAATCTGTCATATCAAATTTAAATCTACAGTATATATATTTTTCATTAAAACAAGTTGTAAATTCTAAAATATAAGTCAATTTTGATCGATTACTTAAAAACGTGATATTTTAATAATTGCTACTTAGATTTTAATGATTCTTATGTATCATGGAACGTTGACCCTCCCGGTCAAATTTTCTATTTGTCTACATTGTTTGGGCCTGAATTGGAGGCCCATCAGCCCCTGCTCCGACAATAATTGGTATTTCTGTTAATGGGCCTCAAAGCCCAGCATGAGAAGTACCAACCCGGGATCTGAAAAAACTTCCTCATTTTATATCCGGACAGCGGAACAGGAAACTTGCGAAGAAAATGGTTATTTTGCTCTGAGAAAAATATAAGAAATTTTTGAAATTTTATTTTTACAATTTTATAATTAATTTGTATTATTTATTTATAATTTTTTATATTTAAAAATATTTTACACTATGATTCAAAAACTCCAAAATTGATAAATAGAATTAAAAAATATATTAAAGATTAAAATATTTTATTTGTACTTTTCTTTCTTTCCTATTTTCTCTTGTTGTAAAGCAAAATCCCAATTGTTAACAGACTGTTAAAGCTTTTGGGGGCTGATCCATTAAAAAACTACCAATGAACTAAAAACTAATATCATTGACAATTGTTCATCTGAGACATATTTTAAATATATTGCATCTCTTCGTAAAAATTAAAATATATAATAATATAAATTAAATTTATAACTATAAATCTAAACAGGTCATTTTAAATTGTCACTAACCAACTATGTTAATGGGACCAGAGGGCCTCTATTTTTTAAAGTGATTGAGAAGATTATTCTTTAGATATGGGTTGCTAAATTTTTAATAGATAATTATGATTTAATAACTTAATTTAACATATTTTTTTAAAAAATAGTAAAATTATAGCCATTTTTAAGAATAAATGACATAAATTTAAAAAATAATTATATCTATTTTTTAAGAGATAGAGCTCCATTTGATTTCTATGCTAATACCTATGAGATAACAGAGTTTTGCAAAATACTTCTTTCTGAGTAGTCATCCTTCCCTTCATACTTCAAGCCGCACCATTAGTTTGGTTTCCTACAATGTGTTTACACCACTAGAGATTGGATTCTTTGCTTTTGTAATACATGATGTCATATTTCTTTAGTGAATAAAAGCCCTTATCCATATTTTATATGTTCAGACTAAATTTTAAATATATAATCTTGATGCGTCCTTGATCTTCGATTATGATACGAATTAGAGAGCCTTCCAATTTTCTACTGCGAGTCAATCTGGATCGGATCCGGTATCTGTTGTTGTTAATTTGAAACTTGCACACCACAAACTACAAATAATAAGTCAAAGGACGACGAGAAGTTATCCCATCACAAATACTTTAATACTCAAGTCATAAACATTCCACAATGAACAGATGAATGCACGCTTATGAGTAAACGTGACGATAATGTAAAGATATATGGATAAGAGGAGTGTGAGTGGAATGTGTTTGGAGATCTGGGCTCCTAGAGTTGCACTGCTATGAGTAGCTTACTAACTCCACTGGAGAGTGATGGTGGCTCGAGAAAAGAGAGCTGGTTCTTTATCCTCGAGACTTAAAATTTTTTGGTAAATGATCGGATGCTTGATCTCTAGTCATTGTTTGGGTTTAGGATTGAGCTCTATCCTCTCCTTAGCTAGAGAGGATATTTCTAGGCTCCCTCTGAGAGGCTTTTGTTAGGTCTGATTATTCCCTTATGGGTGCTCAACAAACTAGAAACATTATCAGAGGTTGCATAGGACTTGTGTGGAGTGCTGTAGACTGGCTGCAGCGGAATGGCCCGAGGACTTTATGCAGCAAAGGGATGAACTTTGCGAAGTCAGACAGGCAGCAAAGAGGATGGCCAAGGAGCGCGAATGGCCAATGTGCACGGACGGCCAAGGTGCACGGACGGCAAAGGTGCGTAGACGGCCAAGAAGGCAAAAGGCAGGTGCACGGAAGGCTGATAGTGTGCGGCCGGCCAAGGATGCAAAAGGCAGGTGCACAAACGACTGATGAAGCGCACAAAATTTATCAGTTGGTTTACTGTTATGGAAATGCTCAAGGACATGAGCTGCACAGTAACGGCCGAGGACATGAGATAATGTCCGAGGTCGTTATTGTCTGGAGACATCAAGGAACGCCCAAGAACTCTGTGATGATTAAGGGCACAGAGAACAGCCAATAATTCGTGGACTTGATGGCAGCAAGGATCGAGGACATTGTGGCAACTGACGTAGTAAGCAGTTCGCTTTGTAAGCTTTACAGAGCATGCTGTAGAACTACAGGTGTGCGCCGTCTGTGCAGGTGGTAGGTTGTAGAGTTAGTGGGCAAAGTTGGTGGCAGGTTACAGAGTTGGTGGCAGGTTACGGAATTTGTGACAGGCGATTATCCACAAGCAACCTGCTTATTGGTAGATGATCTCCTGGCAGGTTCCTTATAAATATACATGTTAGGCATGCAATGAAGGGACACACAAGACACGACACAAGTGACCGGAAGCTGTGAGAAAATGGAGGCGGTCAAGTCTCCAGAGGAAAGCTCACGACAGTGAAGTCCAGGAGAGGAGTGCACCATCAGTGAGGAAGGAGAGAAGAAAAACAGATAGTGAAAAGGAGAGTTTTTTTGTTTACTCTGGAGAGATTTTTCTTTGTCTAGTTGGGTGTGTAGCGGATACTCCATTTTGGGGGTTCTTTGTAACCAATTTTTACATAGTAAATTTGTTGATGACTAAGTATTCCGTGATTTTTTTCTTCCATTTGTGAAGGATTTTTCACGTAAAACTAAGCGTTCTTCTTCTCTGTCTCCCATTCTGTGTGTGTGTCCGAGTATTTGTTGTCCAATCGGCCATTTGCCTTAACGGCCATTTGCTTTGACAAGTTTGAAGTGCTCATATTTGTTCGATCCTTTTCTAGACTAACAAGTGGTATCAAAGCCAGGTTATAAACCATCGGTTGGATGGCGTCATCGGTGAAGAATGTGTCGTTCACCGTGGAGCAGTTCAATGAGAAAAATAATTTTATCCTTTGGCTAAAAAGAATGAGCAATATTTTGACATAAGAAGGAATGGTAAAAGCTCTTCGAAAAGGGGAGGAGAAGCCAGAGAACCTGACAACGGACGAGTGACAAGACAGAAGGGATCTTACCAACTGTACTATTAAGTTGTGTTTGGCAAAAAGTACACTTCAGGAGGTCCTAAATCTGTCAGACCCGGCGGAGGTCTTAGAGAAGCTTGTGAGTAGGTATAACTCTAAGTCCTTAACAACTAGGCTGCATGTAAAGAAGCAGTTCTATGGCCTACTGTTATCTAAAAATAAGTGCTTTGAGAAGCACTTGGACGAATTTAACCGGCTAGTGATGTAGATGTCGGCCTTTGATGAGGAGATCAAGGAAGAAGATAAAGCGTTGGTGTTACTAACATCCTTACCAACCTTGTACGATCATATTATCATGACGTTGATGTTCAAGAAGGACACGCTGAGATTGGATAAGGTCATAACTTTCCTACTTATGAACGAGTCAAGATGGAGGAAAAGTGGTTGAGGAGAGGCGTTACTTCTTTATGGCAATAAAGGCTACATAAAGAGGGATTGCCTGCAAAGAAAGGAGGAGAAGGATGACAGAAGCAATCATGTGGAGAGATCTAATCATCATAATGATCAGAAGACTATGACTTTCTGTGGAGACTTCTTGGTTGTCCACATAGGGGAAGCATGGAGCCGGCCATGCCAAGAAACTAGCTGGGTGATGGACAGTAGGGCCTCACACCATGCGATACCAAGGAAGTCCCATTTCATGAGCTATACACCCGTTGGCCACAGGGTATTAAAGATGAGTAACAGTGGCTCGTCTAGGATTGCTGGCATAGGAGATGTTTGCTTGAGGACAAGTAACGGGAATAAGCTCCTGATAAAGGGCGTGCGACATGTTCCAAATTTAAGGTTGAATGTGATTTCAGCCAGAAAGTTTAATGAGGAAGGCTTTAAGACGGGGTTTGGTGACTGCCAGTGGAAGCTTACCAAAGACGCCTCAATTATGATAAGGGAAAGTAGGAGGTCAGGGCGGTACCTAATGAAGGCTTGTATTGTCAAGAAAAATATCAAGGTGACCAAAGGGGGCATTGGTCAAGATGGTAGGAGGAGATGCCAATGTGGAGTGCAAGGAAGAATGATACATCTGCGGTAAAGGAGTTGAAGAGGAGTGGAATTACTCCAAGCTTAGTAGAGCGGAGAAAGGTGTCATTCAGGCTTGTAGAGGCTAATACCAGAGTTCCAATTAAGGGGAAGCTATCAGAAGGCAGTAGATGACGGTCACCAGAAAATGGTGAAGGTTTCCCCCCATAAGGTTGTGAGAAAAAGTTTATTGGGTCTGATCACTCTCTTGTGGGTGCTCAACAAACTAGAGACATCATCCGAGGCCGCATAGGACTTGTGTAGAGTACTACAGATTGGCTGTAGTGGAAAGGCCCGAGGACTTTATGCAGCAAATGGACGAGGACTTTGCGGAGTCGGACAAGCAGCAAAGCAGATGACCAAGGAGCACAAATGGCCAAGGAGTGTGGATGGCCAAGGTGCGCAGACAGCTAAGAAGGCAAAAGGTAGGTGCACAGATGGCTAATAGTGCACAGACGACCAAGGAGGCAAAAGGTCGACTGATAAAACACACAGAATTTACCGGTTGGTTTATTAGTATAAAAACGCTTGAGGATATGGGTTGCACAGTAATGATCGAGGATATGGGATAATATCCGAGGTTGTTGTTATTACCTGGAGATATCAAGGAATGCCCGAGAACTCTGTGATAACCAAGGGCATAGAAAAAGGCTGATGGTCCGCGAACTTGGGGACAACAAGGACCGAGGACATCGTGGCAGTTGACGTAGCAAGCAATTGGCTTTGCGAGACTTTCTGAGAGGAGTAGGTTGCGAGCTGCCAGGTGTGCACCGCTGCATGCAGGTGGCAAGTTCTGCGCAGTGGTGGACAAAGTTGGTGGCAAGTTGTAGAGTTGGTGGTAGGTAATTGTCCACAAGCAACCTGCCTATTGGTAGATGATTTTTAGGCAGGGTTCTTATAAATATACATGTTGAGCATGCGATGAAGGGACACACAAGACACGACACAAGTGACTGGAAGCTATGAGAGAAAAGAAGCGGTTAAGTCTTCAGAGAAAAGCTCATGGCAGTGAAGTCTAGGAGGGTGAAAGGAAATGAGAGGAGTGCACCACCAGTAAGAAAAGAGAGAAAAAAACAAATAGTGAAAAAAAGGAGTTTTTCCTTGTTTACTCTGGAGAGATTTTTCTTTGTCCAATTGGATGTGTAGCAGATACTCCATCTCGGGGGTTCTTTGTAACCAATTTTCACATAGTAGATTTGTTGAGGATTATGTGTCCCTTATTTTTTCCTTTGATTTGTGAAGTTTTTTCCACGTAAAATTGAGCGTTCTTCCTCTTTGTCTCCCATTCTGTGTGTGTGTCCGAGTGTTTGCTATCCAACTGGCCATTTGCCTTAACAAGTTTGAAGTGTTCATATCTATCCGATCCTTTTTTGGACCAATAGCTTTCCCTCGACAAGTCGTTTGCCAGGATTTGTTGGCCGCTGTGCTCTCATGGTGAATAGTGGCATCAGTTGTCATTTTGCGGAGACAAGGAGACCGTCGTCGGGCGTGAACAACGCCTGGTCTGCTGCCTGTGCATGGATTGGTTGAGTGGCTGCAAGGACAGTATGCATTGTGACTTGTAGCGCTGATCTTTTCTCCTATTGGCTGGCATTTTCTGAGATGGTGCCCGCTGCCTGCAATCGTCTCTGCAAGTCATGAGGGCACTCTGATTGGTTGCTCATCTGGGGTGCCACGTGGACTACACATTAGGATTCTTTGGGCTTCATAGGGGGTTTGGGCCTTTCTACTCGATCAAACCCATGCCCCTTCGATTGGGCTTCACTATTCTTGGCCCATTCCCGAGTTGGACCCATCAAATCTTATCCAAATCTCAAATGTAAATATCATATAATAGTAAGGATGTAAAAATTTTTACTATTTTAATACGTGATGCAATATTTCTTTAGTGACAAAAACTCTTATCCTTATTTTATGTGTTTGGATTGAATTTTAAATGCAAGATTTTATCCAAATTTTAGGTGCAAATATTATACTATAGCTAAGTCCAAACACAAAATGATATAAATTCAATTTATGAAAAAAAGACCTAACTGCAACATCTTTGAGTGCCCTTACCAAATAGGCTAATTTGTATGTGTTGATATCGAAATCTAAGGCATATTTTGCTTGCACAACTTGTTGATTGTTTACTTATTGGGACTGAAAGAGCACCATGGCTTGGTATCGTCTATAAAAATGAACCCATAAGTTTTTTGATTTAATTAGTCTCTATAGAGAATCTAATATCAAAGATAATATACTTAGATTAATGAATTGGTTGCTTCATAGTTACGATGCAATCATAACCATATTTAAGCGGACCAATTTGCTTTTATAATGCTTGGAATGACCGCATTATCATCCCCATATTTTCTTTATTATTACAATAAGTTTTTCTAGAGTCTAAATTCTAATTGGAAAATATACATTAAAAAATAGGTGTTAAAATAGATGACTTCCTTATCATTTTTATATTATTGTATATATTTTATCCGTCATTAGATCTAAATTATCGAACGAATTAAAGAATCGCCTTATTCAAAAATCTAATTGAAAATAAGTCCAATTTTTGTTATTTTAAACATGAATCCTATATACCGTAATTAACAAACAAGATATTAAAGAAATACAAAACTTATTTCATAATATATTCTCTAACATTCAAATAAGTACATTTTTCAAATAGTTTAAAAAGATAGGAGGAAAAAAATGTAAGAATCCGAGTAGAATGTGGATTGAGTGTTTGATAAAGGATTGAGTTTCAATTGGTGTGTTCGAAAGAGTGAACAATTTTGAGGTATTTCACTCATAGGGAGAGTGGTTTTTGCTTATCTAAATATTTTTCTGATTGGGGTCTCATTTTCCTATGAATGAAATGGTATATTTATAATGTGAGTATTGATTTGACCGTTATTAAGCATTACAACTTTATAGTGATGAAGGGCATTACTCATATAATCGCTACTCGTATTTAATATCTTAATAACTATGATGGGCATTGTCCACGTAACCGCCGCTTATTTTTATCAGTTGAGCTATCATATTTTTGACCGTTGATTTGGAGTAGTAATCGCCAGCAACAATCTATTAATTATTTATAAATGTCTATTTATTATTGAACGGTTACTGATCTTACCACTTGGATCAAATGCTGCACTTTTTAGATTTTGAGCCTAAAAGGCCTTCTGTTGGACAATCGCTACTTGGGCCCTCTTTTTTTTTTTGCAAACTGGGTTCTAGGTTAGCCCGTGGGTTGCTATACCAATTAATATTATTTTAATATTATTATTGTTGACAAATTTTTTATCTTAAAATAAAACCACAAATGCCAATTTTTTTTGCCCTCACAACTACTAAGACTCAATCAATGTGTCTAAAATTTGACTTAATGCTCAAACGTTAGATCCAATGCAAAGAGAAATCGATTTTTACGTCGATTTGGGAATCCAAACACAAACAGATTGAACGCCGATCAAGAAAGAAAGGAAAGGATAGAAAAAATAATAATAAAAAGAAGTTACTTAATATTTACATTTTAAAAGGTGTTCTATTTTCTGTTAACTTTAGTTATATTATTCTAGTAGTCATGGTATATAGGTTGTTTTGCCATTTTTTATTTCATTTTACTTATTATTTTTGTTATTTTTAATAAGATATTATAGCTTTATCAGTTTGATATTTTATTGAAACCATATTTACATAAGTGGTTATATTTAAAAAAAAAAGAAAACATCATAATTTTTTCCTTCATTCATATTTGTATCATTATTATAAGATTTAATTTATATATATTTATTATTATTTTATCTCTTTATAAATTCAAACAAAAATATGACAATTTGTCAATACAAAGATTTATTGTAGGTTCCCTGTGGGTGATGTTTTGGCACTTGACCTATGAATTCGTGCTTGACCTAAAAAAAAGGCTGGAATAGGCTTTTTTTTTTTTTTTGTACTAAGTCATCTAAGTACTTTATTTTTTTATTAATTATTAATCTTATAAATTAAAAAATATGTTTTTTTATTTTTTTACCCTGCGAAAAACCCATCGGACTAAGTAGACTTTTAATAATACAGTTTGGTTGCTGGTCGTGGAGTGTAATGGGGCCACGTCCAAAGGGTTGGTGAGTTGGTTGGAGCTTCACTATCTGCCTTCAATTTTCATCAAATCGATTAAGGATTCGTTTACTTTACTTGTATACAATTAAAGAAGCAAATATTATGTATAAAATTAAATTTAAGAAGAAAAATAATCAACATAAAGGTTTGCTTAGTTTTAGAAATTATGAAAGAAATAGAAAAGAAATGTATTTTTTTGATGTTGATAGGAACACCAATAGTGGGTCAGCCTACAAGGAGTAAATAGCTTAAAATCGATAACGGCCTATTTATCCTTGAAATGGTTAATAGCAATGTTGACCGGCAGAACGCAACGAATAAGTCAGACGCAGTCCAAGATAAGCATGGCCTAGATCGAAATCGGCCCACACACATCTTTCCAAGTCTCAACAATCATTTGCATTAATTTTCTGCATTTTCAAGAAAGACAATCTTATCTGTAACGGCAGTATCCCAGAATCAGAGCACATCCCAAAAGAAAGGTGCACAAATCAGCGTATGATCCACAAAAGGCGCTCTAACAATCACTGCACGCAGTATCTTCATGGAAGGAAGGAAATCTTTCTTCCTGACGGTTGCAGCCTAAAATGGCGCTCACGCCTATGTTGGGGAAGGTAACGATCCTCACAAAAGGTGTGCATCCCGTCTTGCTACCTAATGAAGGTAGCAGGAGCCCATGACTATAAAATGTTATGGAGACTCACTCCACAAGCAAGCTCTCTCATATACTAAAATGATCACTTGCATATTGAAACTCAGAGAAGCTCTCTTAGCTCTCAAAGTATCCCAACGCTCTCTCTGTCTATTACTAGTTCCATACGAGCTCAATACTTAGATAAGCTTCTTCTCATAAGCATCGACGACCAAAGCCACTATCTCCACGAGTACACCTCCCACCATCATTCTCAAAACCAACTCCTGGCATTCATCTTTACATTTTTGCATTTATCTTCTTATCCTCAAAAGGATATTTACTGATTTGAATGTCGGAATATTTTCGATGAGATTAAATCCCGCCATCACCTGACCTCTGGTTTAAAATTTTGGTGTACAGGATCCTAAGCTCAACGGACAGAGACCGAAATCCGATGGACCAATTCGACTCGAATTTGTTTAAAGTTTGGATTTATGACGTATTAGATGTTTATTTTATAATTTAAAAATATTTTGTAGAAAATATAATAAATAATAAGATAAAAACATTTATAATTTTCATGCCATCTCATATTTTATCTTATTTTTTTTACCACTATAAAATATTTTTTCCTTTTTTTTTTCATGATAACCAAACAACAAGAAACTTCTGTTAGAATTTTTTTTTTCATGTGATTTTTTTTTTTTTGTTAACAACTAAATAAAGAAAAAGAATACTTCTTTTTTTCCTAAATTTTTATTTAGTTTTCTTATAACTGAACAAAATGTAAATATATCAGTTTAAGAAAAACTTTAGGAAATGATGGTTTAAGATTGTTTGTTATTTAAATTTGGATTCCTTTAATTTTTTATACACACCCACTCAACGGAAATAACAATATAAGAAAATAACGAAGATTTAATTGCCTAATTTATTATTTTAAAATTTTGGAAATAAAAATACACGTACTGGCCCTCTTGATTTATTTTATTTATTTATTTTATTTTACTTTTAATTTTAGCCATATGAACTCTCAACTTCATCATGTTCCACACTTGACCAAATATTTCCCTAACAAGACATTTATACCTACATCAACATGGGTAGTTATGTTGGGTTTGGTCACTCCCTTATCGATAACTTAACAAACGGACACGTTATCGGCAGACCGTACAGGGCTTATGCGAAGTTCAAAGTGTTGCAAACTAGCTGCAATAAAGATCGGAGAGACTGATTTGCCGGAGTGGACAAATATCGGAGAAGTCGATTTGCTGGAGTGGGCAAATGTTGAAGGGACAATTGCATGTATGGCCGAGGGCGGAGCCGACAGAGCTGTGACCAACAGGGCTACAAGAGGACGGTCAGCCAGGCAACAAAAAGTCGGCCAGGGAGGCTGGTCGGTTGAGAGAAGAAGTCAGCCATGGAGGCAGGCCAACTAAGTTGAGATGAGACTGACCAAGGGTGCTAATGTAAGAGAGCGACCAGGCAATGCCAGTTTAGAGGAGTCGATCTGGCGGAGCTAGTAGATGACTTTGTAGAGTGGGCACTAGGCTTTGAGTAGGTGGCAGGCTTTTTAGAGTAGGCGGTTGACTTTCAGAGTTTGTAAGCTGACTTTACAGAGCATGCGTCGTTTATGTAGAGTATATGCCATTTGGGGAAGCGTAGGAACTAGTGAATGTGCAGAAGATGACAAAATTGGCATAACAAATCATCTACAAGATCAAACTAGGTGAGCTGATAAAATTTGGAGCCGATATTATTATAAAAACGCACCAGGCCCTTTAGAAGAATGCGCAGCAGTGGCAGCTGTAGTGGTGAAACGTGGAACGAAGAGTGGTATGGAGTAGAGTGCGGAAGGAAATTCTCGTCGTTCATCATCTGCCACCACACTTGTAAAATCATAGCGAGTAGAGAGTACCATAAGTAAGAGAAATAAGAGAAGAAAAACAGAGAGAAAAAGAGGAAATGAGAGTTTCCTTATTCTGGATATTATTTTTCTTCTTTTGTCTCATGTGGGTTGTTGATATTCTATCTTGCGGTTATTTGTAACCAATTTTATGTAGTAAATTTTTATTTAAAGTTTGTCCTATAATATTTCTCTTGATAGAGAAGAGTTTTTCACGTTAAAAATTATTGTACATTCTTGTGTTCATTGTGCTTATATTTTTTATGGCTGACAACTGATAGGAGGTTCGGGTTTTTTTCACTACGATCGAATTGTATGTGAATTTAGGTGTTAAATCCCAACAAGTGATATTAGAGAGAAGTTAGAAACCTACGATTTAATGGCGTCATTGTCGAGGAGCTTGCCATTTCGTCTGCAACAGTTTAATGGGCAAAATAATTTTATCATTTGGCAAGAAAGGGTAAGGAATATTTTGACCCGAAAGAAAACGGTAAAAACACTTTGGGGGAAGGAAAAGAAGCAGAAAAATATGACGGAGGAAGAGTGGCAAGATAATATAGATCTTGCTAATTGCACGATCAAGTTGTACCTTACGGACGACACTCTTCAAGAGGTCATTGGCTTGTTAGACTTGGTGGAGGTCTAAGAGAAGTTTGAGAATTGATATAAGTCTAAATCCTTAACAACGAGATTACATGTGAAGAAGCAGTTCTATGGCCTGCGTCTGTCGTAAGAGGGAAGTTTTGAGAAGTATTTGGACGAATTCAATTAGATTGTGACTAGATGTCGGCCATTGTTAAGAAGATCAAGGAGGAAGACAAAGCGTTGGTGTTTCTAGCTTCGTTGCCGGTCTTACATGATCATATTGTCATAACGCTACTATTCGGTAAAGACACGTTCAATCTGGATGATGTCATCACTTCCTTACTTATAAATGAGTCAAGGAGGAGAGGAAGCGGAGAGACCTCAGGGGAGCCAATCTACTTGTGGCAACCAGCTGTCGGAGATGAGGGAGATTAAAGGACCAAGATGGCAAAACGATAAGAAGGAACCGCCTGTCCAAACTTCTGGAGAAGATATACTTTCACTGTGGTAAGAAGGGTTACATGAAGCGGGATTGCCCGCATAGGAAGTAAGAGAATGAGGGCGGAATCGAGCGTTAGGAGAGGCAGGATCATGATGATGATAATCGGGCAACTATCGCTATCTGCGGAGACCGTCTGGTTGTCCACGTGGGGAAGCATAGAGCCTACCATGCTAAGAAATGAGTTGGGTGATGGATAGTGGTGCCTCACACCATGTGACACCGAGAAAATCTCACTTTATGAGCTATACGTCCATAAACCACGGGGTATTGAAGATCGGTAATGGTGGCTCGTCGAGAGTTATTGGTATCAGGGATATTTGTTTACAGACAAGTAATAGAAAGAAACTCGTGTTGAAGGGCGTGTGACATGTCTCAGATTTAAGGTTGAATGTGATTTCAATAGGGAAGTTTGATGAAGAAGGCTTCCGGACAGCGTTAAAAAACAGTCGGCAAAAACTCACCAAAGGCACCTCAGTTATAGTAAGGGGAAGTAAGGGATCAGGACTGTACCTGATGAAAGGTTGGGTTGCCAAGGATGAAACCAATATGACTAACGGGGACATTGGTCAAGGGGGCAGGAGGAGGTGGCCAAGGTGGAATGTAAAGGAGAATGATTCGATTGCGGAGAAAGAGCCAAAGGGAAGTGGGAGTATTCCAGGTTTAGTGGAATGGAAAAAGGTATCACTTAGGCTTGTGAAGGCCGATACCAGGATCCCAATTGAGGGAAAGTTTCTAAGAAGTAGGCAATGACGATCACCAGGTAAAGGCGACGGTTTCCCCACAAAGTCGTGAGGGAAAATCTGTTGAGTTTGGTTACTCCCTTATGGGTAGCTTAATAAACGGACGCGTCATCGGCAAATCGTACAGGGCTTGTGCGAAATTTGGAGTGCTGCAAATTGGCTGTAGCAAACATTAGAGATACCGATTTGTCGGAGTGGGCAAATGTCAAATAAATAATTGCCAGTAGTGCTAAGGGCAAAGCCGGTAGAGCCAAGAGCGGAACCGGTAGGGATAAGGGCAGAACCAGTAGGGCCGTAGCGAACAGGATTACAAGAGGACGGCCAACCGGACGGACGATCGAACAGTAAGAAGCCGACTTGGGAGGCCAACCAGTTGAGAGAAGAAGCCAACCAAGGAGGCCGACTAGCTAAACTGAGATGAGGCCGACCGAGGGTGCTAATGCAAAAGGGTCACCAGGAAACGCCAGTTCAGAGAAGTCGACGTCGCGGAGCTGGTAAATGGGAACCAGGCTCTAAGGAGTAGGTGGCAGGCTTTTTGGAGCAGGCAGTTAACTTTCAGAGTTGGTAAGCTGACTTTGCAGAGCATCTATAAGCTCTGGGAAAGCGCAAAAACTGATGAAGGCGTATAAAATAACAAAGTTAGTATGACAAATCATCTATAAGATCAGACTAAGTGAGCAGATAGGATTTAGAGCCGGTGTCATTATAAAAGCGTCCCAAGCACTTTAGAAGAATGCATGGCCACGATAGCTGCAGCTGCAACAGTGGAATGTGGAACGGAGGGTGGAACGGAGCAGAGTGCGGAAGGGAGTTCTCGTTGTGCACCGTCTGCTGCTACACTTGTAAAATCATAGTGAGTAGAGAGTACCACGAATAAGAGGAATGTGAGGAAAAAAATAACAGAGAGAAAAAGAAGGAATGAGAATTTCCTTAGTTTGGAAACTATTTTTCTTATTCTGTCTCGAGTTGTTTCTCGTATTCTATTTTGGATTATTTATAACCGATTTTATATAATAAAATTTTATTCGAAATTTGTCCTATGATTTTTTTCTTGATTGAGAAGAATGTTTTACATTAAAAATAGATGTGCATTCTTATATTCATTGTGCTCACATTCTTGGTGGTTGTTGGCCAACGAGGGGTTCGGATTTTTTTGTTGCGACCGAATTGTGTGTGAATTCGGGTATCGAACCCCAACAAGTTATGCATATCAAATTTCATATATATATATATATATATATATATATATAAATTTAGAATTATTTATTAAATTATTATATTATTTTTCAAATAAATAAAATATAACTAAATATTAATGACATATTCAAATCTATACTTATATTTTTAAAAAATAATAAAAATATATTTTAAATCATCTTTATCTTTTTTTTTTTCTTAATAAAAGTTATATAATTTTTGAAAATAAATGTATGCCATTTTTTAAAAGAAACTTTTAAATTATAAAGTTAAAGAGGCTAAGCGAACCCCCCTCATTTTCAAATCTAAAAACTAATCACATGTTTGACCAAAAAAAGCTCATCTAGGGTGGTTGTTTTATTATTTATTCAGTAAAAAAAATACCTAATTTTTTAATTATTTAAATATTTTTTTATTAAAAATGAGCCTATTAAAAATAATTATTTTAATAAAATAAAATAAAATCATACAAAATTAAAATATTTAACTATTTTAACAAATTATTAAATATTGATCATGTCATATAAAAATTATATAAGTCAACAATTTCTCTTGTCACACCCACTAATATTTCAAATGTCCACAATTGTAATATATAAGAAAAAATAATATGGATTTGTTTATAAATAATAACAATAATATATTTATTTTATTTAGTTATATGGGTTATATAGTTAACAAAAGAATTATATTGTATAATTTGTCAAAGGCACGCAGCCGGAGTACAGCAGTGGAGTCGTGTCAATAGTCTCATGGGAGACTGCATTTTGGGCTTCAAAATCATGGAAAAAAGAAAATATTTAATATTTTTTTTTTTATATATAACTTATTTGTAATTTACTCTTTACATGCAAAATATATTTTAATTCGTTTATTCTTAATTCCAATTAACTCACTATATAGATAGTGAGGTTTTAATATTGTTGCAGTGATGAGTAACATTATTATAAAAAGATAAAATAAATACTAAAAGAGGCTCTATTTTTTTTTTTAATAAATAAGTAATACTTGGAGGATGTTTTTAGGTTTTTTTCTTTAATTTTATGATAATAAATTTATTATTAAATATCATATGGTCGGAAGAAATGCCCCATATAATGTAAAAGATATTTTATGTTTTGAATTGATAAATATTAAAATATTATATATTTATTTTTATTAATTAAATAGATAAGCTATGTTTTTTAATGGACATGTATCTTAAAGGCATACCCTTTGTTGAAAAAAAAAAAAAGAAAGAAAAATTTTAATAATTCAAGAATGATCATCACTCTATAAAAATAATGCATTCTCATCAGTATAGTATCTGATGCGTCCTCGAATTCTGATTACTATACGGATTAGGGAACCGTGGTTCATATCACCCGGTGTGGCTGATCTAGAGGGGGTCCGGTCTCCATCTACTCCGAATCTAAATCCTGCACAATACAACGGATAAATAATATGAAAGAAGACTGACGGGACAGATTTTCTAATTTATCCCCCGATACTCAAGTTAGTAATCGTTTTAAAAAGATAGAAAAATGTAAGAATATAGAAAGTAAGTTACAAATACAAAAGTGAGGGAGTTGAGTGTGAATTTTTTGGAGAGTAGGGCTCCAAGGGGTGCGCTCTACAGGGAGCGTCTGAGAGAGAGATGATGCGCTCGAGTGAGAGAGAGGGCATCTTTGAGAGGTCGATAGCTGGGCATCGGAGCATCGCTGGAAAACTCCTTTTTACTGGCGGTGGTACTGAATTTGGCAGTGTAATTAAACTACTTTGGTATTTTCTTAGTGCACTTTTGGTATCGTTTCGTTTCCCTCTGTTGGGAAGAAGGGGTATATATAGAGTTAGGGGATAATTTGATCTTCCTTGACAACTTGTCTATGAAACCACCGGATGAATAAGGGGATATCGTTCAGCCGATAGTTCTTAACCAATTATAGTATCCGTTGAGCAATTCAGATAAGAGAAAGAGGTTGTTCGTTCCGATCTATTATGATAGGTTCTTTCAACATGCGGGAAGTCGATCGTGGGCTGTCCTAACAAGGCCAGTGAGCTCATCCATTCGCTTTGGGTCATCTAGGCCAATTGTGTCGACTAGGACATTATTTAGTCATGAGCCAATTCCTTATGCTAATAGGCGCTCTTCTTGGGTCGGACTAATCAAACCCATCACTAGGCCCCCATATCAGGAGGCTTGAATTTTAGACTTCCGGTATGTTTACCAAGTGGTCATTGGTAGTCCAAATGCATGCTCTTAGTCTGACGGATGTCGTATCGCACGCATGCACCGCCAGTAGCAGCATTAATTGCGGGGAGCCTTTGAGACTAGTGTCGTCTCATCCAATCGCATAAAATTAGGCACCACGCCGGTCATCATTACGGGCGCCGGATACAAAGTCCATGCGTGGTTGACATGTGGCAAGGCCATAATGAGGTGTGTCTTTTCAATTTCCTTCTATGGTGTCATCTCAATTTAAGATCCTTTGCTATTTAAATCATTCAAATTTATCATTCCCACATTTCTTTTGAAAGCACTTCACTCTTCTTTCGCTTGAAATTCTCTTCATTCTTCAATAGTGCCGGTGGTAAACGATATCCAATCCATCATTACTTCTAATAACGTCGAGCCCTTGCGTGCTCAGTATAGGATTTCGAGCTCGATGGTGTACCTTTTGCCAAGCATGGGTGGCAGAGTTTTTTCTTCACCAGAAGGGTATATTACAGTATGCGAAGTCCATCTGAAAGGGGGCCTTCACTATTCAATGGCAACAGAGTTGCATCGAATCATGGCAGCCTTGAACGTTCCGATGGCGAGATTACAACCCAACGCCATCCGCTACCTAGTTTCTTTGTGCGTTTTCGCACGCCATCATGGCCTTGAGTTAAACACCAAATCCGTAAAGGTGATTCTTAGATTTTACCATGGAGCGAATTGGATCTCGATCTCACCCCATCCAGAGTTTCATTTGAGCAGGGGAAACCCTGACTCAACAAAAAGGTGGAAGAATCGATAATTTTTCTTATCGGTTCCTTCTGAATGGGTTATCTCCAACGAGTGGAGTTGTGTGCAAGCACATTTTTTCACTGGGGTATTAGGGTACGAGAAGGATTCGGTGAAAGCACCGATAGACCTTCTCTAAGAAAATGTTAGTACTTTTAATGAGAATAACAAAAACCACTGGTTGTTGTCTGAGTCCCTTACACGGGTGAATTGGGAACTACATTTGGAGAGGTTGGAAGCCCCCCCCTCTCCATCAGTCCCAGAAAGGAAACCCAAGAGAAAATAGAGGCCGCTACGCATCAGTGAGCCCTCGAACAAGGCACCCAAGTGTTAGGGGGCTTCAGCCAAATCCTCTTCTTCAGATGACAATCAGGCTACCATCGATCAACTAGTGAGAGCAAATAAGTCGTGAAAGACGGCGGCCCCAATTCTTTCTTCTCCATCGGCCCAGGTTCCTAATGTCGTCAAATATTCTGAGATGGGTGAGCTTTTGATCCTTCCTAGTTCGACTGAGGGTGTGCAGGGGGGTCAACAAAGTGGATGAGCTAATCCTAGGGCAGACAGGCCTCGATAATTGCTCCTTGGCCACACAAAGAGCTCGCACCCGACCTTCCAGTCAACTTTACCAAGGAGGCTTCTGACTGATTGCATAGGATCGGGTCGTGGAGGTCGTCGAGGATGGTGAGATTGTGGTCACCGAGGGTCCTTCCGCCAACATCTCAGAACTCGAGGCCCAAGGAGAGGCTGAGGCCAAAGAAGTTATGGGGTCGCTGAAGTGCCTGGCTCTGAGCCCTCTGCATCTGAGATCCGAGAGGAGGTCTTAGCTGAATGAGCTATTGAGGTGGCTGGAACAAAGCCCACGGAATCTAAGGTCCGAGAGGTTTTAGAGGCCCTAATGAGTGATCATCCCACGGGGAGATCATCCTTTCTTGAGGTAATGGCCAAACATCTTCTGAGTTCCTTCCTTCCTTTTGTTATTTCTGACTTGTTCTCCTTTTATAGCTGTATGAGTTGGTCCACCAACTTGTCTCCACTATCGACTGCCTATCCAGAATTATGTTGAGATAGAGAAATTTAGGGTTATAGAGGAGTGTGTCTCTCATCTCGAACGTGAGTTGTCCGAGACCAAGCAGAAATACGTTTTTCTCTGTAACCAAAACTTTCAACTTAAGAATGAGCTTAGGTCCTTCATCAACCTGGATGACATTAGGTAGGTGATGGAGGATAAGTACTGGAATGGAATCGGTTGTTGTCGGCATATAATAAAGATGGTGCCTCCAAGCATTCCATTTTTTATCTTTCATTCAAGGAATACCAGTGCCCGACATCGATCTAATATGTTGTATTGTCCGAGAGATGATGTGGAGGAGCCTTTGCTAGAAATCTCACAGCCTCACAACCATCCTCCTTCGAAATAAAATCTTTTTTCATATATCTTAATATTTTTTGTAAATGAATAAAATCAAGTTGTGACAATCGTGCCAAGCTTCTTCTCTCTCTATCATTTATGCATATAACTAATATATATATATATATTAGTTTACGTGCTGGCTAGGCATTACAACCTTCGCTGTTGGGCACCTAACGTAACTTAAGTCGTCGTCCACACGTTACTACTAGTGCTCGGCCTTGCCAAAGGGTATTGTATTTTTGGCGCGTCTGTCCTAAGTTATTAGACCATGGTCGACTGTCGATATTATCTTCTTTGATTGGAATTCTTTGCACGTGTGCTCAAGGAAGCCCCCTAAATTTTTAGCCTTCGGCCCCATGAGAGCCACTTGGTATCATGACCAAGTTTTAAAATCCAACCTCGTCAAGGCCACTCGATAATGTGATCGAGTTTTGTTGACCACCAAATGATGGCTTGAGGGATAGGTGAAAGGACCTCACCTGATTTAGGGGGAACCTTTGTCGTGCAATTTTACGAGATGACAAATAAGCATTCACATGAGTAATTTAGAACACATCAACAATTATTTTATTAATTAAATGTGGCGCACTTTACAAGCAATCTAGATGATGCATGCTAAATTTACCTAGATTCTATGCATAGCCACCGATAGTATGTCTTTAGGTGAGAAGCGTTCCATATCCTAAGGACAAATTTACCATTTTAGGTGTACAACTTGTACGCCCCACTTCGAAGAATGGTTGAGATATGGAAAGGCCCCTCCCAATTAGGTAAGAGTTTTTCCCAATCAGCATTCTTGCCAATTGCCTTTACGCTCTGCAGGACTAAGTCTCCCACCTCGAATTGGCACGCTTTCATCTTTTTATTATAGTATCGTATTACCCATCACTGGTAGGTAGCCGTATGCAAATATGTCGTGTTTGCGGCTTCTTTGAATAGATCAAGATGTTCTCGGAACCTTTGAGAGTTGTTGAGTGGGTCGATATATTTGACTCGGAGGTTGGGCAATCCAACCTCTATTGGAATGATAACCTGGGTCATATGGTACACGTTGAAGGGCATCTCACGAGTCAGTTTCCTTGGCGTTGTCCCATAGGATCATAATACGGATGGCAACTCATCCACCCATGAATCCTCAGTGTCTTTCAGCTTCATTTTTAACCCATGCAACAGCATGTGGTTGGTCACATCCACTTGTCTATTGGATTGAGGGTAGGCTATTGAGATATGAACTAAGCTTATCTTCAAGTTTGTGCAATACTTGATAACCTACTTGCCAGTGAATTGGATCCTATTATCTATCACTAGAACCTCTGAAACACTAAAACTACACACGATATTTTGGCGGATGAATTCTATTGAATTCTATTCAGTGATCCGTGTCAGAGGGACATTCTCGACCCACTTTGTGAAATAGTCGATCTCGACGATCATAAATTTCTTCTCTTCGGACGCAATAGGTAGGGGTCCGAGGATATTGAGCCCCCATTGTGCGAACGGATAGGGTGACTGCGGGGCTTAGAGCTCTGTGTGTGATTGATGAATGACGTTTTCATGGACCTGTCAATTATCGCATTTCCATATGAAATCCATGGCATCACGCTTCATGGAAGGCTAGTAGTAACCTTACCACATAAGCTTGAAAGTGAGATTCTTGCCTCCAACATGGGATCTGTAAATGTTGAGGTGTACCTCTCTTAGCGTGTAGTTAGCTTCTTCTGACATGAAACACTGCAAGTATGGGATAAGGTACCCATGTCAGTACAACTTTTCTGCCATGATGGTGTACTAGCCCGCAATCTTTTTCACGCGCTTGACCTCATCTGGGTTCTCTGGTAGCATGTCATTGGACAGATACCTTCTGTAAGGGGTCATCTAATTTTCAACGTCAGCTATCTATATCATTTCATACTCTGGGTTGTCTATGTTGGGAACGTCAAGGATTTCACGCATTTCTCGCGCGTACTGCTCAGAGTCCCCAGTCGCTGTGGCCTTTGTTAGCCGATCTGTCTTTCCATTTTTTCCCTTTGGATGTGGATCACCTTCGCACTATCGAACGTCAAAGTCATTCCTCAACCTTAGAGAGATATTTGAAAAGTTGAGGGTTGGAAGCCTGAAAATTTTCTCGACCCTGTTGTAACCAATTCCGAGTTGCTGTAGATGATCAAGCTTTTGGCCAAATACTCTTTAGCTAGTCGGAGCCCAGTGAGCAACGCCTCATACTCCACAGCATTATTGGTTGCCAGGAACCTGAAGGTCATTAAATACTTTATCTTTGACCCATTAGGAGTTTTCAAGACCACGCCGACTCCACTAAGTATTGAGGAACCATCCACATGCAAAGTCCACGTTTGAGCCTTTTACTGACCGTCGTTCTCAACGAGGTTGAGGGTATCCAAAGTTAGGATTGTTTCAACAATAAAGTCCACTAGGGCCTGACCCTTCAGGACTGGCCTTGGTCGAAACTCTACATTAAACTCCTTATCCAACTCAATGGTTCATTCGACTAGTCGTCCGGACATGTCCGGCCTTTGTAAGATTCATTTAGCTGTTGGTCTATTAAAATAATGATTTTGTGCGTCTGGAAGTACGAGCAAAACTTTCGAGCAAAATAGACGAGTGCCAAGACTATTCCCTTGGCGTGAGAGTATCGGGTCTTCGGGTTTGTCAAGACCTTGTTGATGTAATATATAGGCCATTACCTGTCGGACTGCTGTTGGGTGAAGATCGAGCTCAATACAATATTAGATACCGTCAAATATAAATACAACCCATTGCCTTCTTGGGGGACGTAAAAGGAGGCAGGTTGGAGAAGTACTCCTTCAATTATTGGAATGTGGTTTTACAATCAGTTGCCCACTGGAAGCCAGCCGCTTTTGTCCCCCTCAAGGCTTTGAAGAAGGGTATGTACTTTTTTGTAAACTTTATCAATAAATGGGAGAGCGCCATGAGCCTCCCAGTGAGTTTCTAAATTTCTTTCATAGTCTAAGGTGGGTTCATGTCGAGGATAGTATTTATCTTTCCAGAGTTTGCCTTAATCCAAACATTATGAGACGATAAAACCTAAGAACTTTTTCAAAATTACACCAAACGCACACTTAGCTGGGTTGAGTTTCATCTAATGTGTCCGAAGGACGTTGAACACCTTGTCAAGTCATGCATATGGTCGTCAGTTGTTCTACTTTTGACAAGTATGTCATCCACATACACCTCCATATTTCGCCCAATTTGGCATTCAAACATTTTGTTCACAAGTTGTTAGTAGGTTGCGTTAGTATTCTTTAGTTCGAGGATGTGACTTTGTAATAGTACGTCCTTTGATAGGTTTCATTTGACTCCTTTTTAGACCCAATTTGAAGTTCGTATCAAGATAAAGTAAATTTCTAAGATTTTCATTATCAATAAACATTTGTTTTAACTGATAGTTCACAACACCATAAGAAACGGGTGGCCGCCTTCGTCCCCCTCAAGACTTTGAAGAAGGGTAAATACTTTTCTGTAAACTTTGTCAGGCAACGGGAGAGCGCCGTGAGCCTCCCAGTGAGTTTCTAAATTTCTTTCACAGTCTGAGGTAGATTCATGTCAATGATAGTATTTATCTTTCTAGGGTTTGTCTCTATCCCCTCATTATGAGACGATAAAACCTAAGAACTTTTTCGAAATTACACCAAACGCACACCTTGCTGGGTTAAGCATCATCTAATATGTCCAAAGGACGTTGAATGCCTTGTCAAGGTCATGCATATGGTCATCGGTTGTTCTACTTTTGACAAGTATATCTTCCACGTACACCTCCATATTCCATCCAATCTGACATTAAAACATTTTGTTCACAAGCTGTTAGTAGGTTACGCTAGTATTCTTTAGTTCGAAGGACGTGACTTTGTAACAATATATCCCTTGGTGGGTTTCATTTGACTCATTTTTAGACTCAATTTGAAGTACGTTTCAAGATAAAGTAAATTTTTAATATTTTTATTATCGATAAATATTCATTTTAACTAATAGTCCACAATACTATTAGAAATGAGTGGCCGCTTTTGTCCCCCTCAAGGCTTTGAAGAAGGGTAAGTACTTTTCTACAACCTTGTCAAAAACGAGAGAGGCGCTGTGAGCCTCCTAGTGAGTTTCTAGATTTCTTTCACAGTTTGAGGTGGGTTCATTTCAAGGATAGTATTTATCTTTCTAGGGTTTGTCTCAATCCCTTCGTTATGAGATGATAAAACTCATGAACTTTTCCAAAATTACACCAAACGTATACTTGGTCGGGTTAAGCTTCATCTAATGTGTCCAAAGGACGTTCAACGCCTTGTCAAGGTCATGCATATGGTCATCAATTATTCTACTTTTGACGAATATGTCATCCACGTATATCTCTATATTCTGCCCAATCTGGCATTCAAACATTTTATTCACAAGCTGTTAATTGGTTGAGTTAGTATTTTTTAGTTTGAAGGACGTGACTTTGTAATAGTACGTCCCTTGGGGGGTTTCATTTGACTCCTTTTTAGACCCAATTTGAAGTATATATCAAGATAAAGTAAATTTTTTAAGATTTTTATTATTAATAAATATTCGTTTTAACTAATAGTCCACAACACTATCAGAAATATGGGTAGATGCAACTAAGAGATTAGAATGAGGAGAGGATATGTGAGTCATATCTTCATTATTAAAACTAATGATATCATTCCTAACTTCTACCATCGGCTTCTTGCAGCCAGTGGTCATATCTAGGTGATCCGGGGCATTGCTCTGCATTGGTTATATTGTTACCATGTTAATGACTCAGGTTGCCACCCGGTTCCTCAATTGCCCAACTTTATCCCCTGTCTGCTCCACAGAGGTTTACCCGGGTCTTTGCAAAAATCAGGTAAGGTAGTCTTTCTCAATCAGGCCTTTAATCTCTTTTTACAGTGTTCGGTAGTCCTCAGTACTGTGGCTCCCGCATCGATAATAATGGCAATACTTTGATTTGTCCCCTCTATTTGGATTTTTCAATACTTTCGGCCACTTTAAAAATTTCTCATCTCTAATTTGTATCAAGATATTGGTACGAGAGTCCTTTAGGGTTGTCAAGTCCAGGAGACTGAACTTCCTTCGCGTTGCTGGCTCTACCTTGGGCTAGTTCCTGGGCCTGTGGCAACTCATGTGGTCTCCATTTTTTCTCTTTTCGTTTGTCGATCCATGGTGAAAGTGGTCCACACACTCTAGCCACTTTGCCTCATTGGCTTCTTCGGTTGGTATATAAGCACAGGCAAAGTTTCAAGCTTTTGGAAGGTTTGTGGGTCCTTATGGACCAGATGCTTAAAGAAGTTGCCCGGTTCTAAAGTTGATATGAAGGTGTTTAGTTTCACATCATCGATGAGTTTAGGTGTCTTTCTGGCCTCAATTGTGAAATGAGACAGAAAGCTTTTTAAACTTTTTTTCGACCCCTGCTTGACGCGAGCGAGATGCCAAAATTGTTTATCTTCCCTTCATCTTGAGGCGAATTGTGATAAGAAGTTGTCGGTCAATTCTTGGAATATTCAGATCGAGTTGGGCTAAAGTCGACAGATTCAGGCTCGGGCGTCCCCTTTGATAATCAGGAAAAAGTATAGACACATTGTGGCCTCGTCCAGGCTCTAAAAGCTCGGGAAGGTGCGAAAATGGTCAAGATAGTCCATTGGATCTGTGCTCTAGTCGCAAGGCTCCATGGCTGGCATCTTGAACTTGTAAGGGAGTGACTGTATCCGAATCTCTATCATAAATGGCGATCTCCTTAGGTTTGTGGATTGCCCACCGACATCTCCTTTGAACACATGCTACCACATTTTTTCTATTTTCTCCTCCATCCGAGAAGGGGCTGCCATCCTTTTCACGTTAAGGAAGGTACTCAACTCTAAGGGGTCCTGAGAGGCACGAGAGGTTGGGTAGCCTATAGCCCTTAGAGGATGCGTACTATAAGAGGTTGCTCCACGATTCAAAGGCCTCCTGTCGTCACGAGAGTAGTAGGAATTTCCCCTCTCGGGGCTATCCTCCCTGAACCTGTAACTTAGGCAACCCTCTAGGTACAACAGGGCTTTATTGTTCGAGACAGCTTGGGTCCCGAAATTGTCAGGATGACGAGTCTTCTTAGCTGGGTGCTTCTTCCCCCTACCCCTCCACTTGGACGTCGCAGTTTAGGAGGCGAAAGATATAGCCCCCTTTGGCCACTCATCTAGGCTTATGCAGATGGTTTGGATGGCCTTGAAGATGTTGTCCATTTGCATCGCGAGTGCACATACACAAGGGTTGGAATAGTCGTCCACACGATTGCCCGTAAGGGGGCAGTTGCCATATGAGGTGGCATCTCTGACCGACATGCTAATTTGTGCTTGGGTGTTCACCGTGTTGCTTTTTATAGGGATGTGGCAGTCAAATTTTTCAATCGTTTTTCACAAACGATGTCAATTATGCATCCTCGGATTCGAGTTGCTGTACGAATTAGGGAACTACAATTTGAATCACCCGATTTGGCCAATCTAGAGTAAGTCTAGTCTCCGTCTGCTCCGAACATAAATCTTACACAATACAATGGACAAATAAAATGTTAGAGGATTGGCAGGACCTATTTTTCAATTTATCATCCGACATTCAAATTAGTAATCTTTTTAAAAAAGATAGAAAGATGCGAGAGTTGCAAATGCAAAGGTGAGGGAGTTAAGTGTAGATTTTTCAAAGAGTAGGGCTCCAAGGGGTGAGCTCTATAGGGAGCATCTGAGAGAGAGATGATGCGCTCAAGTAAGAGGGAGGGCGTCTTTGAGAAGTCGATGGCTTGGTGTCAGAGCATTGTCGGAAAACTCCTTTTTAGTGGTGGTGGTACTAAATTTGGAAGTGTACTGAAACTACTTGAGAGTATTTTCTTAGTGCACTCTTGGTGTCGTTCCCCCTCTCCCTGTTGGGAAAGAGGTGTATATATAGAGTTATGGGACAATTTGATCTTCCCTGACAAACGCCCGCGGAACAGCCCGGATAGATAATGAGATATCGTTCGACCAACGGTCCTGATTGGTTACGATGTCCGTTGAGCAGTTTGGATAAGAGAAAAATGTTTTTGTTTCTGACAGCGCCGATGAGTTTATCCATTCGCTTTGCGTCATCTGGGGCGAATGAGTCGGTTGGAATGTTATTTAGTTCTAAACCAATTTCTTATACTAATGGGCCCTCTTCTTAGGCCAGACCGACCAAACTCATCAGTATCATATCAAAATATAACCAGACAAAATAAAGAGAATAGAAAGAAATTATTTTCAATCCTTTCACACAAAAAACAAATTGATAGATTAATTTTTATAAAATCAAGATTTAATATTTATAAATTTAAAATTTTCATTTTATATACAAATACATATTTGTTTATATACATAAATACATATATATATATATATATATACCCACACAATACCAATATTCACCCACGTATATATATATTTATATATGTATATATTCATACACATTACCATTACACACACACACACACACACATATATATATATATATACATACATATACATACATATATATATATATATATATATATATACATACATATACACATATATATACATACATATACATACATATACATATACACACAGCCTCCCATATTAAACACATCTATATACATAATTATATAAACACATATTACACACGTACTCACTTCCACATACAACGCACACCCACTACCCTCACCATTACACACACACGGCAGCTCACACAGCAGCTTTGCTGCTTCTGCACACCCTCAAGCCCACTGCATACCCACAGCAGCACTTGCTGTTTCACACACCCACACAGCAGCCCTTCTGCAACACACACACACACAACTCACACACGAAGCACAAAGCATACACCCAACACCCCAAATTCCTTCAATTTACACCAATGCACACAGCACCCACACGGCACACATGGCTACTCCAGCCGATCACACCCACGCCATCACACACACACAATCACCCACCCACGGCTGAACACCAGCCGTTCACGCCCACTCATACCCAAATACACACAACAATCAACCCCAAATTGTACAAATCCTCCACTCACCAATTCTCGGCCAGAAGAAAGCACAAAGCTCTATTTTCCCACCCAACTTTAGCCTGCCACAAAAACAGAGCAAACAACTCTGTTCTCTCATCAATTTCTCAAAGAACACACACAACCCGATTTTCATCATCAATTGTGAAATTAGAGAGGGAAAAACAGATTCGAACAAAAGAGATTGAATCACAGAGCACCATAACAGCCGAGGAATATACAGAGTAAGGAGGAGAAATTATGAGGATGCACTTGAAGTTTCAAGGAGAAAGACAGTGGACGAGATTCACTTGCAAATTGAGTAGAAATGACAGTAGAGGGGTTCACTTGCCTGGAGCGACGGCTAGGGTTTGCAATGGTGGCCTCGGCTTCGGCTCAGCAGCAACGTCAATGGCAGCCTGGGTAAATAGCGGCAACGACTTTCATTGAAGCGGTCAGTTCGGATTGGTGATAGTGGCTTTGGCTCCGATCGATGACGACAATGGCAGCAAGACCATCGAAACGAAGCGCCAGAAGCCCCAATAGTAGAGCTTCTCTCTGCTATCACTCCCCGCTCAACCTCCCTCCTTTCCCTAACCCTAATACCGCCTTAAATACTGAAGCTGCGAGTTAGGGTTTTGCCAAAATTTACATTTAGACGCGATTTCCTCCTTCCTCCCTCCTTTCCCTAACCCTAATACCGCCTTAAATACTAAAGCTGCGAGTTAGGGTTTTGCCAAAATTTACATTTAGACGCGACTTCCTCCTTCCTTGCCGCTGTAGAAGCATTGCTCTTCTCTCCCTCTCTTCCCCTTTCCTTCCTCTCCTCCCTTTTCTTCTTTCCTTTCTTCTTCTTTTGCTTTTTCATTTTTTTTTCTTTTTTTTTTCTTTTTTTTTCCTTTCCTTTCTTTCCCCCCTTCTTTCCTTTACTCTCTGCAGATTATTATTATTATTATTATTATTATTATTATTATTATTATTATTATTATTATTATTATATTATTATAATTATTTATTATTTTTATTTATTATTTTTTATTATTTTATTATTATCACTCACTATAATTAATAATATTTATTATTATTTATATTTATTACTGTTATTAAAGATATTAATGATATCATCACCCTCACCATAATATTTAAACTTTCAATTAATTATATATATATATATATTTATTTATTTATTTATTTTCAGTCAATAAATTTTGATACACTAAGATTTTCTAATATTAATTCATTTAAGTTGGTTTATAATTAATTTAATCTAACTCACTAACTAATTTAAATTTAAATTAATAGTCTAAATATTTAAATCTAAAAGTAATTAAAAATAATTATCAAACTTAATTTATTAATTTTATTTTATTAAAATAATAAAAATATTTGAAATATTACATACTGTACGGATTAGGGAACCACAGTTCAAATCACCTGGTTTGGCCGATCTAGAGTAAGTTCAGTCTCCATCTACTCCGAACATAAATCCTGCACAATACAATGGACAAATAAAAGGTTAGAGGATTGGCAGGGCCTATTCTTCAATTTATCATCCGATACTCAAGTTAGTAATCTTTTTAAAAAAGATAGAAAGATTCAAGAGTTGCGGATGCAAAAGTTAGAGAACTGAGTGTAGATTTTTCGAAGAGTAGGGCTTCAAGGGGTGAGCTTTATAGGGAACGTCTGAGAGAGAGATGATGTGCTCAAGTAAAAGGGAGGGCGTCTTTGAGAGGTCGAAGGCTTGGTGTTGGAGCATTGCCGGAGAACTCCTTTTTAGTGGTGGTGGTACTAAATTTGGCAGTGTACTTAAAATATTTGAGAGTATTTTCTTAGTGCACTCTTGGTGTCGTTCCCTCTCTCCCTGTTGGGAAGGAGGGATATATATAGAGTTAGGGGACAATTTGATTTTCCCTGACAATCGCCCACGGAACAACCTAGATGGATAATGAGATATCGTCTGACCGATGATCCTAACTAGTTACGATGTCCGTTGAGCAGTTTGGATAAGAGAAAAATGTTGTTTGTTTTTGACAACGCCGATGAGTTTATCCATTCGGTTTGGGTCATCTGGGTCGACTGAGTCGGTTAGAATGTTATTTAGTTCTAAACCAATTTCTTCTACTAATGGGCCCTCTTCTTAGGCTAGACCAATCAAACTCACCAGTACCACATCAAAACATAACCAGGCAAAATAAAGAAAATATAAAGAAATTATTTTCAATCCTTTCCCACAAGAAACAAATTGATAGATTAATTTTTATAAAATTAAGATTTAATATTAATAAATTTAAATATGTCATTTTATATTTATATGTAAATATTTAGTAAAAAAATATAATAATAAAAATTTTGATGATTAAAATTTAAATTTTATTATAAAATTCTTTGAATGGTCCTAATAAAAAAAAATGCTTTAAACGTTTTTCTTTTCTGACTTTTGATTTTATGGGCGCATGGGAGGTGGCCAAGTCCACTACGTATTTTCTGAGTTCCCACCTGCTTCTAGTTTCGGCGCCTCGTTGGCCACTGCGGGTTGGTTTTTCTTATTTTTCACAACAATTTTATATAATTATCCAAAAAAATTAACTTTATAACAAATAAATCATATAGTGTTAACATAGACTTGTAAATTCAGCTGAAATTTTAATGATAATAAATTTGGATATGATAAATTTCTCACTGCCTATTAGGTCGTTATTTATACATATAAACTAACTATAGCAATAAAATAAAATAAAATAAAATAAATCAAAAGAAACTCAAATTTGGGTAAATTGGATGATTTTCTTTTTCTTGGAGAATTTTGCGAAGAAAATTATCCCAAGAGAGCCCGACTGTTCAGTGTGATGGAGGCAATTTTTTGCCCAATTTAGGCCCTTGGATGAGAATCAAAGAGCCAAAATTTTATATATTTTAATACATAAATAGTCATATTTTTATAATATGTTTTTTATAATATGAATATTTAAATATTTAGATATTATAAAGAATAATAACAAAAAATAACCATAAATATATATTTTTTAATTTTTTTTTATAAACATAAAATATAGATCTTTAAATTACAAAGACTCAAAGGCCATTGATAGACGCGCAATGGAGTACCCCGAATCCAAGAAAATCAATTATCTCACGCTGGTAAAAAGGGCTTGTACCCCTCAAACCTAACGCTCCTACCACCATAGTAGTCCTTTGAAACGGGGAATCCCATGATCCAACGGTTTAAATACATCTTCATCGCCGTCGCTTCATCCCGATAATTTCAACCATAGTGGGCCCTTTTATGCATGGCATTTGTCAAAGTTGTGGACAGATCACATCTGATCAAGAAAAACGAGCAAATGCCCAATACGTTTGTGCACATTTCCTTCATATGGAACATGAATTTTTTATATAATAATAAAGTCATTTTTATTATCGTTAGGATTATTTTTATGGGTAACATATTTTATAATCATATTTAGTCATGTTTTGATATTGAGTTGCATTCATCGAAGTGTTATATTAACTTATTTTCGTGGCTATTTGTTCCCAAGTTCTAGGAGCATCACGGGTACTATTCATTTGCTAACCGCTCGAGCTCGATTTCAAAAGTCCCGTGCCTACCTTGCGCTCGCCATCCGCTCGAGCCCCGATTCAAATAGCTTTGCACCTTCCGTGCGCTTGTCGGGCGTTCGAACCTAAAATCCAATAACCATTCGCTCAAAATTCGCCGCCTTCTCGCTCGAGCCCCGATAGGATTTCCTCTTAAAACCCTAGGTGTGCTCATCGTGCGTTCAAGGCGTGCTCGAGCGTCAAGGCAACGACCATTTTTTTAAACGCGTTTTCGAGCTCTCTATAAATTTTATCCTTTTTTCAATTACCCTAACTTTTGTTAAAGAATTTTGGAGCACCTCCTTTGAGAGAAATCCAACTTTTATTCCATTAATCTTGCTCAAATTAAAAAAATCAAAATCATATCATTATATTTCATGTGCTAATGGGTTTTCTCACAACCTTCTCTTTACCGATTCAACACTCCTATCATTTTACCTTCATTGGCGACGTAAGTATTGTGAAGAAGGGGATCCGGTGGCATTTGCTACTTCAAGTGGTTCGTAGGAGAAAATTGATGAGAAGACCGAAAGACGTCTGATTCCATTACCGCAGGTAAATCCAATGAGTTCATTTGTAGGGATTACAATATGGGAGTAAATCAGCTAAGTTAACGCATTTGTACCACCCAATTTCTAAGTTGATTTTCATAGTGAATATCTTCTATGGCCGTTGAAGTCCAGAGAATTTTTCTCGATTACCGTGAATATCGAGTTTTTCTTTTGTTCTAAAAAATTGCCTCTTGTTTTATATTACTTCTTATCTTAATTACGATGGATGTTATTATTCATATCATTTACATATAAATATTCTTTACATATATTGAATATTTAATTTTGTACTATTTTTGCTAATTTTATACTATGTTAAAATTTTATTATATAATTTGAAATGAAATGTTCTTTTTAATTATAATTTTAAAAATAAGTAACATATATATATATATATAATATTTATGAAGATATTAAAAATAATTATTTATCTAGGCGTAAAATGTGCTCACTGTTTTCCAGAACTGTATATTACGGTAAGATAATTTAATCGTCTTCATGTTTGTTGGGTTTTTTTCGTACCTAAATTTGACTGTCCCTTATTAAAGTTGATCTAGAACTTGCAGCTTAATCGCTCGTTCCTCTTTCTTTACGTCATTTTTGACTGAAAAGAAGAGATTGGAAAAACAGATGCCCTCCTCTCTTTTTCTAACGTTACCCTCGTCTTTCCCTTCTTTCTCTTTGCTTTCTTCTCTTGTTTTTGTTTTTTGTTGCTTCCCTTTTTGTTCTTTAATGGCGTCCCGTTGATTCTTGTTAGCTATGGCGGCAGATCTCATGGTAGACAACAGTTTTGCTGCGAAAATGAAAGAGAGATTAGTGCAGGAAGCAGCTGCGGGGATCGACAGCGTCCGTTGTTTCATAAAATTGCTTTCAAAAACAGAGCAGAATAATGGGAATTCTTCTTCTTCCTCGCCTCCTTCTTCAGCTATGGAGATTGATTTGAACTGCCTAGCTGTGGCGGACGACGCCGTTTTGAGGTTCAAGAACGTGATATCTCTTTTGGGTCGGAGCACAAGTACGGGTCATGCCCGGTTCAGGAAAGGCCCGGTCTGTTTTCCGCAAGAAAGAAAGCAGAAGCATTCGGAAACACCGAAGCAAAAACAAGAAAAACAAAAACATGTTTTAAAAATCTGTGATTCGATTCAATCCCCGAAGCCAATTCAGCAATTGTCGTCGGTAGAAGGCCAAGGTCTAGGGTGGCGCCAGTGTGGTGATTTGTCAACGTCGATGGTGAAGGGTGGGGGGACGGAATCGACGGCCATGATTGATTTCTCGTGCTCGCCGGTGATGTCAACGAAGTCAACGGTGACGGGAGAGACGGAAGCTAGCAAGCAGCAGACGACAACGACGTCGTTCCAGATCACTAATTATTCACAGGTTTCGTCGGCCGGTAGGCCACCACTGTCTTCTTCGTCGTTTAAGATAATGAAGTGTAGCTTCACCGGTACCACCGGCGCCGGCGAGCATGCTGGATCCGCCGGTCGATGCCACTGCTCTAAGAAGAGGTATACTTGTGTCACGACTTTCGTTTTTTCCCTTTTCCTTCTTCTCTTTTTGAGCGAAAACTAAAACACAATTTTCTGATTTTAATTTTTAAATAACAAGATTTAGTTTTCGTGCATAGATATTTGCAACAACGTTTGTAATTGAGATAGAATCTTTTAATTTTTAATTTTAATTATTTATTTTTAGTAAATATTTATAATTTTTTATTTTTAAAATAATTAGTTTTAATTAAAAGTCCAAATAACATCATTTACTTAAAAACAAATAATTAATATTAAGAGATAAAGAGACTATCTCGTGATAGGTATTAGCAACCAAAATTACTTATTTTTACTATTTATTTTTTCACTCGTTGTCCACAATTCCTTAACTAAATTATACTATTATAAGGAAAATTTTATTATAATTGAAATTCCGTTCATAAATTCTAATTCATTGCAAATGCAACAAATGATAGATAGCTCTTCAAATGTATTAAAAAAAATTAAAAATAATGATTCTAATATTAATAATTATTTATGAATTAAATTTGATCCGTTGATCAGATAGATCATATCGGGTTAAAAGTAAAAAATACACCTATCTATTAAGATAGGGTATTATTATATGGGCCAAGTTTTAATTTGCTCATTTTTCAACTGGCTCGGGTCGGGTGGCATGTGGTTATTATCTATTTTTGTCTGAAAAGGAAAAAGCATTTACATTTGCAAACAAAGCCAAAAAAAAAAAGAGACTGATATTACGTATAAAAATTACCTATAAATATCAAATGTTCAAGAATATGCTTTTTTCCAAAATATTTATGTTTATAAAAATATATATATTTGAAAATATTTGAAATTCATATTGGGTCTGGTTATTAAGGCTGAAACCCCCCATCATCTAATTCAAACCTGCCCATGGTCGATTTTCTTGTTTCTAAATCATAATCAATGATTATAAGCTGTTGTAATGCTACGATCACAATTTGCAGTTTAATAATAATAAGTATTCTGAAATAATTATCCAGAGAACTACTTCCTAATGAGTGGTAATATAACTTTATAATACCATTATATTTATATAGATAATCCTACTTAACATAATATAATTATTTTATCATAACTTGAAGTTGATTAGTCTAAACAATACTAAAAGCTTATTTATATTTAGCACAAATTCAATCTTCACCATTGAATTTTTATTTAATGGTAAAAATTAGAAGACATGAGAAAATTACAAATAATATCTTTTATAGATTTATTTTTATAATCTTAGCATCTGTTGAATACTTAATCAAATAATAAAAATAAATAATAATTACTTTGATAATTTTTTGAGTTCTAAATTTTATCAGTAATTTTTTTTTCATTCAGTGAATTACATAGAGATGTGCTGAATACTTATTTCTAAGAAGATAAACCCAACCTGAATCTGATTCTTCATTGCCCCTTTTATAGTATCGCCACCTGAAAAATAAATACATGAAGTCCATCGTCCATTAATCATACTAAGAACAGCAATAAACATAACATGCTATGATAATATTACGTAATATCCTTTAAACAATCAGCGTAGACTGGTTAAAGGTGGTGGCCAATGTAAATTAATTGGAAACTCTTCTAAATCTGTTCTTTAATTTAATTTGTCCACGATGGAAGTTAATAACATTAACTTAATGATGATTAATTTAATGATGATTATTAATGTTATTACGTGTAAGCAGAAAACTGAGACAGAAAAGGGTGGTGAGGGTGCCGGCAATCAGCTCGAAAATGGCGGATATCCCACCGGACGATTACTCATGGAGGAAGTACGGACAAAAGCCCATTAAGGGTTCCCCACATCCAAGGTAGTGTTTCTTATTTTTCCTTTTTTGAATTACTTTTACTTTTTATTTTATGATTTTTTTTAAATATTAAATTAAATATTTAATAAATATTAATATTAATAAATAAAAAAACTTTACTTCTATAAAAAAAGAAGACCCCACCATCAGATTTTTATCAAAGAGAGGGAATTGAAAATGCAAGAATTGTATCTCTTTTTAGCAATGTAGCTCTGGCGCTTATTTCTAAAGACTATCCCTCGAACATTTTTTCTATTTTTATCGGCTTTTTGCTTTTTGTGAATGTATTTTCTCATCTACTAATATGAATTTGACTCTACTTATTTCTAATTTTTTATAAACTATTTTATGATCTAACTTTTTTGATGGGTCGATAATATATAGAAACCTCAGCTCTTATATCGATTTATTGAACTTACCTCCGCTATCTCACTTTCTTTTACTGCTAGGTTTAATTTATAGCGATAGAGATTCATGCAACCATGAGCTAGTTTTTCACCATTGAAATGAAATGAAAACACGAGGGTTGCATCTTCTTTGATCGATGCAGCTTCTCGGGCTCGAATATTCATCTCTTTTTTACTGCTACATTGAATTTATAACGATGGAGATTCACGTAAGTCTGAGCTTCGATGCGAATTACATGCAGAGGATACTACAAGTGCAGCACGGTGAGAGGATGCCCGGCGAGAAAGCACGTAGAGAGAGCTGTAGATGATCCAAACATGATCATCGTTACGTACTATGAAGGCGAGCACAACCATTCTCTTTCAGAAACTCCCAGTGTACTCATCCTTGAGTCGTCTTAGTGAATTCGAACGTTATATCTCATCAGTGAATTCGAACGTTATATCTCATCAAATCAACAACACCCAGCTATTTTCTCGCAGGAGATCACTGTTTTTTTTTTTTATAAAAAAATATTTATTTCAGTGTTTTTGTTTTGTTTTTCTGCTAATGATGACTGGGATCGTAGTTATTTTGATTGAACAATTTGGCCTGACTGGCTAACTTTTCGTCTCTTTTTTCTATCTGAATGTCGTTATTGGGTCGAAAATATATGTGGAAAGATGAATCAGAGATTTAATAGCGTGTATTATATTTCATAGATCCATGTAGAGATGAAGTTTCTATATTTCTCGAAGAGATATAGTTTATATGTCTCTTATAGAGATATGCATTTATATCTCTCAATTTCAACTGATCATTTAAAATTAAATTATTACAATTTAGCTATTTTTAAAAAAATAATTATTTTAAAATAACTATATATCATCTATTCATTTTTAAGTAAACTATTGATTTTAAAAATATAGAGCTTTTTTTCTATGAGAGATGAAACTAGCCCCTGCCCCCAATTTTCAGATTTTATTGAGATAAAATCTAGTTTTTTTTTGTTTAAAAAAAAAGAAAGAAAGAAACCTTGCATGCTTTATTTTCCATATATATATATATATATATAAGACCTAATTAGCACTTAGTTTTTTCCTTACTCTTCGTCAGATTATTCCTACTTTCATACTACATGCTGCGGATTATATGAAAAATAAAATTGCTTATTGTTAGTTTTCTAAAGACAGAACAAAATAGAAGTTGTTGTGTCAATGTTGACTATAAATGTATTAAAATTTACCTATGTAAAATTTTTAGCCTTTTTTTTACTAGTAAAACAGTTCTGATATCTCCATGCAAACTCTGACAAATTATATGCACTTTTCTCATTCATCTGTTATTATAAAAGAAGTAAAATTGGATAACTCTGTGAACACTTCTTCAAGTTGTGCTACTGTTCTTGATCCCTATACTAATCTGGTGAATTTTACAAATTTAGCATTCTTAAAAGTTTTAAAAAAATAATGACTATTAAATTCTTTCTTAAAACATTCTCAGGTAACAACTGCATAAATAGGATATTGACGTTTTATAAAATCTTACCGATGACCAACGTTGCCTTGGAATAAAATTTTAAGTGTATTTTCTCATCTATACATGTTAACAATTTTAAAATCCTCTCTATTTATCATAACTTAGTCTCAACCTCAATAGGATTAGTAGAACTATAAAAAAAAAAAAAATCAATACCCAACTGTTGCATCTACATATAAGGTGGCTCTCTTTTAGTTGATGAAGCAAGCATGTTAAAAAATAAATACATTGCCTGCTAACGCTTGGTGCACTCAACTTGTGGAGAAGTAGGGACATGCCAAGAAGATGCTAATGCCTCTAATGAACAATTATCATCTATTGGGGGTGCATCATTAGCCATCATCCCATGAGAATGAGGTGAACCTAACTAAAGATTCTTTTGCAATCGAGGATCAATTGGAAGTCTATCTACTTCTACAAAACAAAACTTATATCAAAATTAATAAATGCAATCTAAATATAAGATGTAGGTAGGAAATCTAAGCCCATTTCTTTGATATAAAAACTATTGCGACCTATCTTTAGATAAGTTATAACTAGCACTCAGACAAAAATAAGTTTAGGACTTATACTAGTTAGCACGTATCACATCTTAACTTAATATATATCATATAAAAACTATCAAATGTAACATAAATATCAAAATAATCTACCACCTTATTTAGTGTATATATATATATATTAAAGCACAAAAATAAATAAATAAATCAATACACATAGTAGAGCTAATAATATATATACCTCTAAAATGATTAGCATAAGCATCAAAGCCCTAAAAAAACTCAACCTTGACACATATAGTCATTATGAAGTATCCCTAACCTTAAAATTTTTTGTAATTCAAAAACTAAATAAAATATTATGAGATAAGTTCAATGAATATATAATAAGTTTATAAATTTTTTTATAAGCAATCAATATATATTAAAAATTAAAGTAATCATGAATGATAATAAATCTATACATAATTTTTAAAATAATTATCTAGGATGCTTTTCAAAATAATATTAAGCCAAGTATGAAAAAATTATAACTTATAACACCTGAAATTATGTAAATCATATATCATATATCATAGTTACATGCATATGTAAAGCGGTTTGTAAAGAATGGACAATGATTTAAATTCCAAGTAATTGGAAAGTCCTCCTTTCTTCTTTATTTTCCGCTCTCTTATGCTGCACTTGAAGCTTGAAATTATCTCTTCCAAATGACTTAGAAACAAAGACATTGTATTTATAGCCCACTTTGTCACTTGAACAATTATCACATGGCTCACCCACATTTTACAACTAGAAATCTAACCTAAATTATTAACTCATAACCTTCTTATAAAATCACAAGTAAATAGTTTTGATTGAACAAACATTGTGCAAAAGGCCCCTACAACACCGGAATTTACAAAATGCATACGTAATGATTGTGTAATTCACAAGGTTGTATTGTAAAATTGAATAAATCTGATGTAGCCCTTGTAAAATTAGCATTATTTGGGTAATTTGGCCAATTACTTTCTAGGAACTTTTCCAATGTAACATTTGGCATGATCCCAATACCACTAAGATTCTAATGTATGCCTTTTCATGGAGTTTATGATGATTTAAAACAATATTATGATACATTTTAATTTTAGAATAAAAACCCTTAAGAAAAAAAAAGAAATAAAAAATAAATATTTTTTACGGGTAAGTAAAAAAAAGTTAAAAAATTTCTTAGTATCTATAAAGATACTATATCATTTATCAAAAACACAAAAAATATCATTTTAATAATTCACCTTTAATTCATAGGATAGAAGACCATAAGTCAAATTCTATTAAAATTGCAAATTACATGGACAACTATAATGTACCAATCAATAGTGAACTTGAGCTGACAAGTAAAATGAAACTTCATTGTAGTGCAATGTACTACAAATATAAAAATGCATGAAGCCTTAATTTAACAACAAATGAGATGAAAATTTGGTGAGCAATTTTTATTTTTCCTGAAGAAAATCAACTCACACACAATGTGCACACTGAATGGAGACCCTCCAAGAGAAGCAGAGCCTTCAGTGACAGTGAACACAAGTGAAGGTGTGCCACTTACGATTACACGGACGGCTAAGTCTTCTTTGATATGTGACTCCATGAACATCGACACAATTCATTTTCTTTTGAAAGGTGAGGAAGATTTTGGATCCTCCCTTCCATAAAAGAAAAACACTAAAGTTAGCATGTCAGATATATAAACTTTGGAATCTTAGGCACTTTTCACATGAGAGGTGTGAAGAAATCTTCATGGAGTGATCGAGTATGCTTGTAAATTGAAACGAGACACTTGCCTCATTTTCTGTTTCAGTTATTGAAAAATTTACTTTATTAAAAATAATATTATGATAAATTACAGATAACTCAATAATTATCAACTGTGTTGCAGATATTATGTGTTGCGATCTCTGGTTCGCACCTTTTCCTTGATGAGCTGAGGCGTCCTAAGCTGCGGCATAGGACCCTGTGCGGCAATCGTAGTTGTTTGATTATAAATTTAATAATCGGACAGTTTTATTATCACTTTTATTTAAAAATAAAAATAAAAAATTATTCAATTATTAAATTTTTCATCAAACGGTTATAATTGCGGCACAGTATCCCTAAACCCTTCCTTGATGGCTTGAATGTCGTCATCTGGCTGCCTTGTTACTTGGTACACGTACCTTTTGTGTTTCTTTAGCAACAGTATGCTCTGACATCGCCCGTGTTGGTGGCAGCTGTTTGCTTTTACTGTATTTTCAGATCAGCAGCCAGCAGCTGTTGCTATGCAAGACCGTAAGGTATGTTTAGTTGTAAGAATTAAAAAAAAAAATTTATAATTTTTACAAAAATTATAATTTTTTTGTTTGATTAGCAATGAGGTGAAAATTATAATTTTTACGTATATTTTTTTAATTTTATTATTATTATTATTATTTTGTATTATTATTATTATAAATTATTATTACATATTATTATTATTATTATTATGTATTATTATTATTATTATTATTATTACATATTATTATTATTATTATTGTTATTATTATATTTATTATTATTATTATTATTATTATTATTATATTTATTATTATTATTATTATTTATTATGTATTATTATTATTTTATATTATTATTATTATTATTATTATTTTGTATTATTATTATTATTAGATATTATTATTATTATTACTATTTTGTATTATTATTATTATTAGGTATTATTATTATTATTATTATTACATATTATTATATTTATTATTATTATTATTATATTTATTATTATTATTTATTAGATATTATTATTATTACATATTATTATTATTATTATTAGGTATTATTATTATTACTATTACATGTTATTATTATTAGATATTATTATTATTGTTATTATTATATTTATTATTATTATTATTATTATTATTATTTATTAGGTATTATTATATTATTACATATTGTTATTATTATTATTATTATTATTATTATTATATTTATTATTGTTATTATTAATTATTAGGTATTATTATTTATTTATTTATTATTATTATTATTACATATTATTATTATTATTATATTTATTATTATTATTTATAAGTTATTATTATTATTATTATTATTACTTATTATTATTATGTTTATTATTATTATTATTATTCCCACCTTATTCCTCATACTATTCTACAAACTAAATAATAGAATACTAATTACCACATTATTCTATTCTAATAACCAAATATAATAATAACAATTTCAACTCTATTCTCATCCTTTTTTATTCCCTAAAATAACTATTATATTCCCACCTAATTCTATTTCAGCAACCAAACGGACCGTAAGTATTTTTTTGAATCTCAAAATATTTAAAAAAATAAAAAGAATATATTTTAAATATAAATATTTTAATGTATATTTTTATTATATTTTTCTAGTAAATTTTAATACAATTTAAATATTAAAAATATTTTTCTTTATTTTTTTCTTTGTTTTCAAGTTTTTAAAATACAAACAGACCATAAATATAAAAAAATATTTCCACGCCTAGCATCCTCGTTGTTATAGCATGACTATAAAGAAGTAACTACTATTTTCATAATGGAGCACTTTGAATATGTGCCGTCCCTTAATCTAAGGTTCGTGTCACTTGATACTTGTTTTAGGGCATGATTTTATCTCAACTTACAAAATGTAATTCAAAATCTAAATGCCTAAGGGCGAGTAAATCATCAGCTAGACTGCTTGGCTTTCCTATTCAAATCAGACTATTATTTTATATGAAAAAAGAAAGGAAGTTGTAATTCATGCATCATCATTCCTTTCTGGTGCGTGTAGTCTGCAATGCTTGTAGAAATAGGTTTAATTGTAGACCATATCAAAGTTTCTATGTATAAGAGTGAATCTATCTAATTATTAATGGCATCTGCATTCTAAGACAAGCATATGGTAAAAACTCATTACTTTCCCATTATCAATTTCATTCCATGCATAGGAACAAAAATAAATAGATAAATAATGGTACATTCTCAATTAGTTTGTGATTAACAAAAACCCAGATAGAAGCCATGCACTAAACTTACTCATATTTATTAAAATTGGTTACTTATTCTTGTATTTTCTAAAGTTGGTGTCTGCTAATTTGTTCTTCAAATTAGTAATTTATTATTGATGCGTCCTATATCTGAGTTGCTGACGGATTAAGATGTCATTTGGTATTTAGATCAAACTAAAGTGGACTTGGTCTCTGTACTTTTCAGCTTAATTCCTACATACGATAACTCAAAAATAAAATGTCAAATGATTGGCGGGACCCGCCCCATAATTTATTATTCGACATTTAAATTAATAATCTTTTTAAAAAAATAAAAAGATGTATGTGGGATGTAATAGAAATGTGTAGATGCATGTGGTAGGGATTGAGTGTTTGCACCCGCCCTACTAAGGGGTGGCTTAAAGGTGTACCTAGCTGAGGGCAACTTAGAGGAGCATCCGATTGTGGGGCGGTTTAGATGTGCACCCAACTATTGAGTAGTCTAAAGGAGCACCCGATTGAGGGATGACTTAGAGGAGTGTTCGACTGAGGGAAGGTTTAGAGGTGTGCCTAATTGAATGGCAGCTTAGAGGTATGCCTGGCTAATTCCCTGAGGATGCTTACTTTCTCCAATCGTCTTGAAGATAAATACTGGAGCCCCCAGTGTTGCATCTTTAGACTGGTGTAGATTGTCTGGAGATAGCAGGTTCAGGGCACCCAGTTGGGCAACAAGCGCTTGCACGCTCGGGGCTGGTCATCCGTCCGCATGGCTTCTCAATGGGGGGTTGTTGCCACCTCTGGCTAGTGCAATGGCTCGTATCGTGATGCCGATCTTCTTCGACTATCCTAAAATTAAAGGACTAAGCCCCCAACATTGTGCCTTCAGATGAGTGCAAAGGTCTAAAAGAGGGTGCTCAACCGAGCATCGAGCGCCTATACATTTAATGTCATTTGCCCATTGGCATAGCCACCCGAGGAGGGCCGTCGCCATGGGAGGCGATATCTTTAGCAGACATGTTGGTTGGAATACGAGTATTAACTGTATTTATTTCATTGTTGTAAGGTGAAAAGACTTTTTAATTGTTCCCACAAATGGCGTCAATGATACATCCTGGATCGGGTTACTGGAAGATTAGGATGACATTTGGTTTTGGATCAAATTGAAACAAATATGATTTCCGTAGTTTTCGATCTAGATCTTACATACCATAACTCAAAAATAAGAGGTCAAAGGATTGATAAGATTTACTTTTTAATTTATCATTCGATACTCCAGTCAATAATTTTTTTAAAAGAATAAAAAAATGTAAAGATGATGTAAGAAAAATGCGTGTATGCATATGGTGGGGATTGAATGTTTGGGTGGGCCCTACTGAGGTGTAAATCTCGAATCTTATTTGAATTATTATAATTTTAATTATAATTTTAAATAATTTGGATGTGATAAAATTTTATTAAATATAGTAAAAGTTTGGATGATATTTGGATTAGTTAGGTTGGCGCTCGATGTGTGCTTATATTATCACTCGAGTATAGATTTAAATTTTAAAATAAAAGAAAAGTAAAATATAAAATAATATAATAATAATAATAATAATAATAATAATAATAATAATAACGACGACAACAATGATAATAACAATAATAAGGAAAAAGGGTTTGGGGAGAGGGAAAGGGGGAAGAAGAAGAGAAGGGAGAAAAGAAGAGAGAGGGAGACCGACACGGCCATCGCCGCCGTCGCCAGAGGTGTTGATGCCGAGAATGGACGCTAGCGAAGCCCTCATCGTGATATTATCTTTCATTTTGTACTCCGGTGTATGTAGAGGAAGAAATCTAGAATTGAAGCAAAACGGCCACCGTCCATTCACCGCCATTGTTGGAGGAAATTTGTGAAATCGAGATAAGTAAATTCTTCCATTCTCCTTATAGATACTGATTTTGGGGTTGTATATATCAAATTTTGGGAGTAATCGGTTGAATCGTGGGAAAATAGGTTGAGGTGCGGTGAAGAGAGAGAGGAAGCTGCCGATGATTGCATGTGCCGCCATCCGTCGCTGAGTGCTGCCACCTTGGTCGCCACTGTCACCCATGCTAGAGGTGCGTCGGTGAAGGAGGAAGATGAAGAGATAGTAGAGGCGTATGCAAAGTAGGAGAGAGAAAGGGCGTGCGTTAGTAAGAGAGAGAGAATCACCTGATTCGAGTACCTTGGAATATCCTTTTGACAAATTTGTTTGAAATAAAGTTGAGGCAAGTATCCTCTAACTCTATCCATGGTCTGATTTTGTATCTGATAATGTTTGACTACTCTTTAGAGATTTTACTAACATGTATATTATTTTTATACACATATCTATTTATTCTATACATACATGTATATTTTACTGATTGTTCGATAATTTTACACTAGTAGTCATGATTTAGAGGGTTTTTGGACACCCGAATGTTATATATGTATATTTATGTAATTGTATATTGTGAAACTATGAACCAAGTCGTGCATAGATCTACATGCGTGCTATCGGGGAACGAGGTTTGTATTTTGTGTGACCTTGATGGTTCAAGACCCTAGGGGTCACTTTATGATTCAATGCATTTGCTATTTGTGGTACCTCTCTCGACGGAGAGATTTCGATCCCAATGGTGACATGTGATATGTGATCTCCCTTCCGCCGGCAGGAAGGTGAGCTTTGATGTAGTCAACCTACCCCATACATTTTAATGAGAACCATTGTAAGGAATTGATGAAAAATTAATATATTCGGACATCGTAATATATATAACTAAATTTGAAATTGTATCCAAAATCGCGGGTGGTAAAACATAATGAGTAACATTACTTATGTAAGACAAAATACATAGGTGACCTAGCTTGCTGGTCTAAATTGCAGATGGATCCACTCAAGGCTACAGGGAGTAGATGTAGCCATTTCTCAAGTTGTTATTATGAATATTTGATTCTCCGATTTCATACATATTTTGTATTTCTACATATATTTACGTGGATTATGATTTGAGATACGTGATTTGACCTACGGATGGGCGATAAGAATATCTTGTACGTATTAATGTGTTAAGCCCCAAAAAATATTTTATATTTATATATTTTGATTCCGATATTTCCTTTAACACATGAGATATGAGATTTGGATCCGAACAATAGTATGTGTCCCACACGAATGTGATGGTAGTTACAATTATGTGATGTGACCTTGGATCTTTTAATATGATGTTATCTATGAGATTTGACCGGATCACTATTTGTTATGATTATGTCTCGAATGGACTATTTGATACAGATGACAATTTAGTATGAGACATCTGCTCAATTTTAAGGGATTCCAAGGATATTATATTTTATTTTATGTAATTGTTATGTGATATCCATTCCTCTAATTTACGTATACTATTTTATACGATGATAATATTTGTTGAGCCATCGATTCACATTTTCATATTTTATCAATTCAAATTATTGGCATTAATACACTTGGAGGAGTTTGAACGTGGTCTAATACAATATGTCTTTATCAGTGAGTGAAAATATTTATGTTGAGTATGTTTTTAATCTCAATGGTGCATTATGGTTATTATTTATGATTGGATGAGGGCCTTGATCATTATATGGGATATATTTGAGTTATTTCTTTATATTAATGAGTTTGTGTTATATTTGGATGCCTTCTTTGCAATATTGGGATAGCAAGTCATATATTTTATTATTTGAATTTATATTTGATGAGATCTTGTACGGATTTTATTATATTGGGTCATGTATATATATGGATTATCATACTCATGTTGAGTTTTTATTGTTAATGGAATATATTATTATAATTTTATTTTTAATATGCGTATATTATGCTATTGGGACGTGACATAAAGAGCGGTTTAGAGGTGTGCCTAACCAAGGACGGCTTAGAGGAGTGCCCAACTAAAAGGCGGTTTAGAGAGGTGCTCGATTGAGAGGTGGTTTAGAGGAGCACCCCACCGAAGGGTGACTTAGAAGCGAAAGACTAAGCTTCGCTGATGGGCTGACATCCTGGTCACCTGAGCGGAGGGTTGGCTCTCGAATAGAGGGTTCCTAGCTTTGAGATAGAGGGTTGGCTCTTAGACGAAGGGCTCCTGCTTCTAGGATGGAAGGTTGGCTCCAAGATGGAGAGCTCCTAACTCCCGGATGGAAGGCTGGCTCTTAGACAGATAGCTCTTGGCTTTGAAATAGAGCGCCCTTGACTCCAAGATGAAAAGTTGACTCCTGGACAGAGGGTTTGCTCTTAGATAGAGTTCTCCTGACTCCGTGATGGAGGGCTTGATCCAGGACAGAGGGCTCCTTGCTTTTGATAGAGGGTTGGCTCTGGGATGAAAAGCTTTTGACTCTCGAATGGATGGCTGGCTCCTGGACCGAAGGCTCCTAAATCCGGGACAAAGGGTTGGCTCCTAGAAGGAGAGCAAGCCAAAGGGCGGCTCCTGAATGAAGGGCAGGCCCCCTAGATGGAGGGTAGACCCCCTTCTTGGGGATACCGAACCATTCAAAGTTTATCTTTCCAAGTTTGAAGGTGGCCGACTTTATAATGTGTAACAATCCGATATATTGACCGGGTTATATAGTGATGAATTTAATATAATAATAAATAATATGATATATTGATATTAATATATATTTTAAATAATAATAGGTATAAAATAGTTAATAATAAATGATAAATAATAATAATAAATGGGGGTAATAATATATATTAATAAATATTAATAATAATTAGTTATAAATAATAGTATTACTCATAAATAATAATATTATAATAAAATAATAATAATAATAATTGTTAGAGCTATTTTTGTGATTGGTATATTCCGTGACCCTATTTAGTAGTGTGTCGATATTGGGTGATGTTTTTCGAAGTGCTACATCAACCTATGTCTGTGGCTGTCTTTCCCGAATTAACATCTGCACAGCGCCTGCGTCTCGCCTGATATTCACTTGAGCCCAAATTCCCAAAGACCCACACCTATCGTGCACTCGCCATCTTCTCGAGCTCCGATTCCAAAAACCCCGCGCCTACCGTGCACTTATTGTGCGTTCGAGCACCAAAAACACTAGATGCTCGCTAGCTCACCTCCTCCACGGTCAAGCGGTGCTGTGTGTGTAAAACCCTAGTCGTGCTTGCCACACGCATTGTCTCCAATGGCTCTATTTTTTAAACCTTTTTGTGAGCCTTCTATAAATTATGGTCTTATGTTTTAAATCCCAGATTTCTGCAGACTTTTGAGGAGCCTCTTCTCTTGAAAATCATTTCATATTTGTAGTCCATAAATCAAGAAAACTTTATTTCAACCATTGTGCTCTGATTGACAAAGTTTTCTCTTCACGTTGTGCTTTCTCTTCTCCCCCTTGATAACCTTCGTGGCAACGTTGGTAGCGTGAACATTGGGTTCTAGTGGTGTTCGACAATTCAAGTGGCTCGAGAGGAAAAATTGACGCAAAGATAGGAAGTTATCCGATTCCGTTATTGATGGTAAATTCAAATAGTTCCTTGGTAGGAATCACATGACGGGAGTAAGTCGACTAGATTAGCACGTCGTTACCACCCGATCTGTAAATTGATTTTCATAATGTATATCTTCCATGACTGTTGAAATCGGAGAATTTTTTTCGATTACCGTAGATATCAAGTTTTCATTCGTCACTAAAAATTGTGTCTTTTTACTATTACTTATTGTCGTATATGTTTTATGTATATTATTATTCTTGACATATAGATATAAATATTCTTTATATGTATTGAATATTTAATTTTGTACTACTTCTGCTAATCCTACATAGGGTCAAAACTTTATTGTGTAATTTGTGATGAAACGTTCCATTTCAATAATAATAATAATAATAATAATAATAATAATAAGAAGAACGAAAAAGAATGAGAGGAAAAGAGGGGAAAAACTATAGGGTGGCTTGTGCGGTGACAACTCCTTCTGGCTAATCAGCCACTTTCCTTCTTCTTGGTCACTAGTTCCATTTATCTCCTTTTGTTTCTCTTATCGCCTTTTAAATCGTTGCCTTTGTCTTTTTCTTGAAAAGGGTTGCTGGTGAAATCAGAGAGAGGGAGAGAGTGGGAATTGGGTAGCTGGAAGTTTGCCGTTGATGCTTGCCGTCGACACTAGAGTTGATGTTGGAAGCATCGTTGTCAAGCTACCACTGGGCCGCTTCAAACATGCTGAGGAAAATTGAAGGTATCAGGCAAGTAGATTTGAGATTCCTTAGCAAATAATTAGTGATCTTCCTTCTTTCTATTATTGTCGATTCTCTAATTGTGTACTTAGATTGTGTATGATTTAGATTTATATTTGTGATTTTGAAGGATTTTGGTGAAAACAAGTTAGAAGGTGAAAAATTATGGCAAACAGGGCTTCGATTCTGTTTGTAAAAGGAAACGAAAATTTGAAAAATTAATGTTAAATTAGGAGATAAAATCTTGTGGGTTAATGTATTGAAATCGTTGTTTATTTTATTGGGAGATCAAAATTTGAATATCAATAGAAATCAGACATGTTCTCTTTCCGTTGCGTGAAAATGGTGGAGATATGATTTAGGATTTGGTTTGTTCAGGTATAGATTCATGGATAGGATTTTGTATGTACGAATTTGAGAATTAATTAATCATATAACTGTGAGTATATATATGTGATGGTCAATTTGAAGATGATGTACCAGGTTGCATGCGATGCATATGTGTGCGTATAGAAGTATATAATGTAATCATATGAGCATGTTGTACGCGGTATAGGTATGTGTATAGGCGTATGTAGACTGTATCTGTGTGTGCTGTTGTGGGTGTGTGTGCGGCTGTGTGTTGTTGCTCTGTGTGTGTGTGTATAGTTGTAAAGGCGTGTGGCTTCAATGTGGAAAATATGAGTGTTGACAGAGTGGATGTGCTGCTGCCCTTGCTGACTGCAGCCATAAGTATCATGGGTGTATATGTGTGTGTATATATATATATATATATATATATACATGACATTGGGCCGTGAGGTATATGCACAACAGTGGTGCGTGGGTAGCATGTGTGGGTAGCCGTGACACGCAAGAGTGATATAGGTGAGTGAGAGAGAGAGGGCATCCATTAGTGTATAGTCTTTATCAATACCGAATGGCAATTCTTTCATTGAAATCGTGAAGCATTCTTTGTATTATACTTGATTGTGTTAGTAGTTAAAAATACTAACGTATTTAATCGAATGGGAGGTTACGACGCATTTGTGCGATCTACATTTATCCGATACTAATTTCCATATCATGGTGATAATAAAGGTATATTGTTTATTGTGGATGGATACTTATAACCATATGATCATCATAGGAGATGATATCAGGGAATATAATTTGGCGAGAGGTATCATGGATGGTATGGACATGCTACCGGTATAGCCTCTGGGAGGATTGGGGTAATGAGAATATCATCGATAACCTCATTGTACTTACCTAACCGTTGGCGGCGTAAATACGTATCCTTTGGTTCATGATGGTAGAATAAGGTTCAATGAGATTCATTGTGATATTTCGTAATTGTTAATACCTCTCGAGTTTAGGATTCGATAGAATCCACGAGTTATATACGGTAGAATCCATGTGTCGAATTTTATAATATTCAGATTCAATGGAATCTATGTTATTCATTGTTATTTGGTTTTCAGGTCGTTCACGCTGATATTCGAATCAAAAGATCTCTTTATTTCTTATGAGATCGGATTCTAAGGAATTTTCGTTTCTTATTGGTGAAATCTTATGATCTTTACTTCTTATACATTTAAATCATACATACGATGAAATACAAATTCTTAGATATATTTATATGTTAAATATTGTATTATTATTCATAACTCTTGACATATATTACATATTGTATATATGAAACATTTACTATCTTTCCTTATTTGTTTTGGATTTGTTATCATTTATTGGGTATTTGACTCACTCTTATATTTTATTAACTCTAAATTTAGTTGATTGTATAGAGCGGGTCAAGAAATCCTACTTTTGTTACAGAATCTCAAGATAGATAATATATTGGAGATAAAAGCTCATAAGGAAAAGTTCTAGAGTCAGTTTCATTTATCGAGGTTTTATTTGGATATGTTATTGGGATTATATTCCTAAGATAATAATATTGTATAAATTTATTATCTCGAAAGAATTTATTATGAGGATTATAATTATTATATTGAATTTAATGATACATTTAGAAGGATAATTAAAATTTTGAGTTCCCTGTGGTTGGTTTGAATCGAGTCGAGTGACTCGAGTTCAGGTTGTTACATAATGTGATTCGCAGATGCATTCCTCTTATTTGGGTAATGTGAGACCTTTTACTTTAAAAAAAAATTTGTTGGATTGGAGCTAAATTGTGGGCTTACTGTGGGGTTTGTCCCCTTAAGGTCATGACTACTGGACCTATCAATTATAATAGCTCGAATTGTATTATTAATCAAGAAGGTTCATTTTGGTAACAAGTACTAAGAAATTATTTGTCACAAAAGTTATAGACTAGTTTATTATTCAATTGTGATCGAGCAAAAAATGGAGCTCCGGTTGCAATTATGGTTTCCTAGCACCTTCAGTTGCCGGCCAACGATTCCCCAATCACATATGTGTGCATCCTCACACAATCTGAATGAGAGGGACTCTCTTTTATTAAAACGGTTTAGTAATTGTGTCTTGCAATATAAACTACTAGATATAAATTTAACAAGCGAAATATAATAAAAAATAAAATTTAAATAAATATGTGCATAAAAACTCGATTATTATTTGATTTATATTTAAAGATCTTAGAGAAAGGTGAAGCGCACCTCTACCCCACTCCACCCTCTCCTTTTGAAATTGAAATCATAAGGAAGTTGTAGGCGTTGGCACAACCGGTTGAATTCTTGCACAGAGAGACATTAGCTTCACATCAACCAAACTCTTTAGATACACTCCAAATAGCATCGATGACGAGGTGTCTTGCCTATCTATTCGTATTTGCCGGCTCATAAGAATTAGTTGATGAGTACAATATTATATCAAAATCAATGCCTTCACTAAAAAAATATTTCTATAATTAAAGAATTAACATTCTTTCTATTATATAAATGATAGAATTACAGATTTTGATTCTAAAAAGAAATTAGATGATTTCTATCGATAATGTGAGGGCATCTTTTGGGGCTTTTAATTTCTAAAATGTTTTAACTTTTCCCTTGTTTTAAATAATTAACCCTCCAAAAAACCAACTCCCACTTTTTCACAAACTATTTTTTGCAGTCTTGAAGAGATTGAGAGAGAATGGTGAACAAAGAGAAATGGTTTCGATTTCTTCGAAATAAGAACGTTTAGTATGAATTCAGATATGCTATAATATTTAATTTAGTATTTTGTATAATGAAAAGCCATAATAATTTAATGATTCTATGAATGATTCTATCGCATAAGGTTTTACATGGGAAACTGAATTTTCACGGGCCAGTCAACCAAGTTCTGGTGCATGTAAATTGTAGATCTCTTTATTCAGTTCCCCATGTAAATTACATGGGAAACTAAATTTTTACGAGAGTAGTGTCATATTTTATGAGAAAACTAAAATGCTGGTTATACTTTATTATTATTATTTATGACATCGTTTATAAATAATATTGAGAATTTGATATGGAGCTTGCATAAAAAATTTTGTCGTTTCAAATAACCATTCATGCTTCAAATCATAATCAAAGAATAAAAAAATAGGGTTGAAGATAATAATTTTAAATTATTATCAAATAATATAATATTTTATTAATTTTACTAAAATAAGATTTACATAAAAATATATAAATAAAATAAATATTATAATTCTTACAAATATTCTCTCAAAATATTTATATAATATAAAATAGATGGTTTTTATCCCTTATCTTTTTTACTCTATTAAAAATTATATTTAGATATAAATGTAACGGCTTTTATAATATGTTTTAAAATTTTATTTTTAATTAAATTAAATGAATCCTAAAATTTATAGCTAACATCTCAAGAGGGTAGAGCTACGACGTCAGGCACATCGAAGGCCGAATGACTTTTATATATATTATTCTTTCGTCAAATTTAATATTAAAAATTACTTAAAAGATATAAAAATAATTTATTTTTGATGTTATTTTTTTATGATATTAATTTTTAAATATTTTTATATTTTACAAAAATGTTTTAAAAAATATTTATGTACTACAACATCAAGAACACTCTACCACCGCCACCACTCAACCACTGAGACCACCACCACCATGAACCGCTAAAGTTAGAAAAATAAAGCAGCTCTCCCACAGTCAAAACCCGTTAACAAACAGCATCAATTGTCGGCGGCGGCGATTTTTTCCCGCCGCCGCTTCATCTTCGTCAACATCAGCACAGCAAACCGTACCCTCTCTTTCGGTTCCGCTTCATCTTCGTCAACATCAGCACAGCAAACCGTACCCTCTCTTTCGCTTCCGCTCCATCTTCTTCCCCATCCTTGTCGACTTGCTTCTCCAAATTGGACTCTGAAATCCGACTTTCACTACCAACAAATTTGTCGACCGGCAGTTGGCGGTAAGTCTTGCAGGATTTACTGCCCAATTTTAATCTCTCTACACTAATGAAGACAAAGAAGGTAATTGTGGTAGGTTAGAATAAGTGGATGGTGTCGAATTGGTTGAACACCGGCTTCCCAATTGAATTCCTTGAGATTTACGAATTCGAATAAAGTTCTTCAATGGAGATGGGGAGGAGGAGAGAGACTAGCAGTCGCATGCTTTGTTCTCTTGACAGCCAAATTGTTGAGTACAAATTGTAAAATTGTTCTCTTGACAGCCAAATTGTTCTCTTGACAGCCATAATGTTGATCAGACTCGATGAGATATAGAGCCTACAAATTATAAAATTATAAAAAATTGTAGAATAATTGAGTTGTTTGGCTCTAAATGAAAGAGAATTAAAAATTTATCAAAATATCTAACCCTATGAATAATTGAATAGTTGAGTAGTTTAAAATACTAAAAATTAAGGTAATTAATAACTCGATAAAAAAATTAAATCTGATATTAAATCCTGATAAATAGTTATATAAATCGATGGATGAACGACTATATTAAATAGCTAATTATAATTACTAAATAATAAATATTAAATATTAAGTGATTATAAAACTTAAATAATAATTAGATCTCAACTAATGAAACGCTTTAAATAAAAATTTATGCTAACTTTAGAAAGGCATGCTTATTGACCGTTAGATTATAGATACACTAATTTTTCTCAATTAAGGAGGAGGCTTGAAAGTAAAAAAATGTAAGTATAGAGTTTTTACCTCAATACGCTTGCATCATTCCTTTGTCACAAAAAAGTCCTTCAATTTGATTAATTTCGCTCACTTATACTCATCCCTAATCCCCGTAATATTTCATTCTTGTAGAAAAACTTTGACTTTGAATATTGAAAGATATAACGGAGAGTGAATCTTGTATATTTTTACTTTCTATTAGTTATTGTGGTATGCGAAAACTAAATTAGATGATTCAAAAAATCCTATCGAAAATATTTGCTGACAACCCAAATCCTAAATACGTAATAAAGTGCATAATTCTAACACTAGTCTATTTATAAACTTTAATACCCCGATATTTCGATTCGAATTTGTTAGATTATTATAAATGATGTTATTTGTGATTTGGGTTTCTGAGTGCTCGATTTTGAGTCAAGTCAAGCAACTCAAGTCCGAGACGTCACAATTATGATATTAGAAATGTTTGGTTTTGTGAAGAATATTAAAGGATTTGGAATCACAAATATTCGAGGTATATTAGGATTATTAAATGATTGTAGACTTCAGGTATTTTAGGGTATTCTAAGTTAGGAATAAGAGTTAATGGACAATTTAGAATAAGTCATATTTAAATTCTTTATTGTAGGATGTTGAAGCAAAATAGTGTAATGCTAGAAGGTTGGTTCGAGCTCCTCCTAACAATAATGTCGAAGAGATAGCTAAGGTGCACAAAGCACTTCGTGAGACGGCGCACTTAGTAAATCAAGTTCTTAGTGCTCAGGTTATCGGCCCAGGAGTGGCAACAATGCCTATGATGGATGAGGACTCTTGAGCTCGGGAAAATGAGCATTGATTGATGCAAGATTTCATGGACCAAAGAGTTCTATAATTTGTTGGATTATTGGATCCCATGTTGACTGAAGCATAGATGGCTCGATTTGAGAAAACTTTCGAGGTAATACGGTGCGAAGTTGCTGATAAGATTTGTCTGGCTATTGATTGTTTTGTTGGAGAAGCGGATCAATGGTGGAGAATGTTGAAATGAAATCTCAGAACTATGACCAAGGATATTACTTGGGAGGACTTTCAATAACGTTTTTTTAACAAATATTTTCCTTCTTGCACACAGACAAGAAAAGAGTCTGAATTTTTTACTTTAGTACAATGAGATATGACCATGGCACAATACAAAGTTTGCTTTACAACACCTTTACTTTTTGCTCCTCATCTTATATCTAATGAAGAACGGAAGGTATAATAATTTCAAGCCGATCTTAAAGGCAGAGTTCAAATGCAGTTGATCCCATTTGATCTTGTTAATTATGATACAGTACTCAAACATACTATGATGATTGAATAGGCAATGAACAAACGAGAGTAAATTCAGCCCATTTTTCAGGATTAGTTTGGAAGTAGTGATATGTATGACAAATATCAAAACAAGTCGCAATAGGAAAGTTCTAACAAACAACAGAAGACGGACAAATTCAAAGAGCATCACCAATGTTTTATATGTAAAAAATTTGGCCATGTAGCTAAGGATTTCTGGTTGGTGGAGAAGTCTACAAATTCTCCTGTCATCCTCATTTCTCAAGTATAGTAGGTAAGGCGACGAGTACAGTTATCATGTTATAATTGTGGGAAACCTGGTCAATTTGTTAAAGATTACCATACTTCAAACGCGGATCTTACAGGTCAAACAAGATAATAGAAACGATCTTATATTTTAGTTCATATTTATGCAGCAATTGAGCAGAAGACTTAAGATTCCCCTAATGTAGCACAAGGTACGTATTTTGAGGACGAAATTCTTTAAGGGGGAGGATTGTAACATCAAAGTATTTCAACTCGGGTTTATTGGGTTATTATAAATGAAGTTATTTATTATTTAAGTTTTTGCGTGATCGATTTTGGATTGGGTCGAAGTCGATAACTTGAGTCCGAGGTGTCACATAAACCTTAGAATAACAGGGAATAATTTTAGATTTAGATTTTAAATTTTATCATCCTATCTGGAGATTTCATAGTACTAATCACAAGAGTTAGAAATCATAAGTGAAAATCGAAATCAGCCATCCCTTAAAAAATCATCATAGAAAGATCGTACATTATTATATATTTTGTTAATATTTTTTGGATATTTGAAACAGGAGGAAGGAGCGAGACTATCATGATTTAATTTTTCATTAAAAATTATAAGAAAATTTATCTAAACATTTGAAAAATTAATATTCAAATAGAAAATATTAACTAAAAATATTTTATAATTATATGTGATGGGACCAAAACCGCATGGGGCCTGCTCATGGTTTGGCCTTTGAAAAAAAGCGTCTAAGTAGTAACCCAACGTAAGTTTCGTGAATCCTAAGGCCCAAAACCGACCGTAGAAGGCCCAAGACAGTACAGCCCCAAGTGACCCCAACGGTATATGGGCCACTATGGACGCCCTTAAGATAGGGCCACGGACGTTGCACAGTCTGTTCCAAGTCGGCAAATAAATCTATCAACCCCTATCATCACGTGTCTCAAGTGGTTGCAGGGGTAGGGATTGTAGGCGGCAGTTATCAACCCGTCACTTATGAGATTTCTACGGTTCAGTGTACCAAAGGTATGGGCATAATGGCGGCAACCCGGAAGTACAAGGCCATAACCCCTGCATCTCACAATTAAGGGCATGAATGTCGACCACTCACAGTTGTAGGGATGTGGAGTCCTCAAGGCTGGCTATTCATGCTTCCTCTATGGAAACATCTCTCCCTCTAGAAAAAGGGAATCCAAACTCTAAACCCTCGAGTCAAGCAAGGGCGCATCCAACTCATGAAGACAGAGAACATTCTCCAATCTTAGACACTCACATGCATTGAGACATCTTATAAGTTGCTCCCCGTCAAGCGCACCTCACTCTATAAGCCGATTTTTAGTTGAGCGCACTTCTCTCTATAAGTCGTTCACCCTACGAAGCACAATCATCAATCTCTCTAAGCCGTTCTTCAATCAACAGCACCTTACGAAGCACAATATTTCCTCTCTCAAAGCTACCCCTAATTAATTGCGCTTTGCTTTCTAAGTCGCTTTCAGTTTGACACACTTCATTCTCTAGGTTGCTCACCTGTTGAGCACACTATTGAAGTGCAGTCCTCCAGCTAACACACAATCACCCTTATACATGCATTAATTGAACTTTATTATTTACCTATTTTTTTCCTTCACCTAATTATGAATTAAATGCAATATTTTGGACGGCTCCCCTCTCCCAACCCAACACATTGAAGACGCGGTCACCTTCAATCCTTCATTAAAATGCGGTGCGTTGCTAATCGTTATTATTTCCCAGCAAAAAAATTTAACATTTGTTTTTTTTTAAAATTATTTAGTTGATTTTATTGAACTGATATAAATATTTTAGAGGCATTTTTTTATTATTTATAAAAAATTAAAATAATATATTATTTTATTTGTTTATTTTTATATTAATTTAAAAATATTTATTTCCCGATAAAAAAAATCTCAGCCTCCAAATTATAATTGTCCATTTTTATTCATCAGTCATAGCTAATTTAAAATTGTGTAAGTCTCATAATTTATTTTTAAATTATAATTGTTGAATGCTATTTATTTTTTAATAAATGATTATGTTTACATACAAAGGTCCTTCTCCCTACAAAAAATCGGGATCCTGATTTTTGTATTGGTTAGTTAATATATATAGAAAAATGATATGCTATATTATAAAAAATAACTCATGAATAATGAAATATTATTTTCTAATATGACTCTAAAATTAAACCTTGTAAAGATTTAGTCAAATGAATGAATAGTTATCTGAAATATTAGTTGTTTCATATCATTTTTCACATTATTAATTATTATAAGATTATTATTTGAAAATAAATGTTAGATTTGATTTGCTAGGGATATATATATATATATATATATATATATATGTACATATATATATAAATGATTTTTTTGGGTTTGATTTAGTAAAAATTATAATGAAAATAAAAATAAAAATACCCATATCTATTTTATATTATCCCATACTTGCATCTTATTTTTTTTTACCAATACAACAATTTTTAAATATTCCTTGACAATTCATTAAAAAATAATTTTATTATAAATTTATTTTTTTATGTGACATTCTATCAACATTAAAACAAAAAATTTTCCGTGTTTATTTATTTATATTTTTTATTTATTATTATTTATTAATTATTTTTAAAACCAAACAGAGCGTAAATAATGATATACACCTTCATAGGAGAGGCCTTTTTTTCCTTTTTACGTAAAAAAAAAAAAAAATTGATCCAGATTTTTCACTCAAATTATATTTGTCCATCGGATTATAAATTTGTACATCTTAAATACATTTTATTTATTTATAAGACTAATAATTATCAAATAAAATATAATTAATATTTAAATATTTATTAAATATAAATTTATAAAAATTAAATATCAATTGTCCTACCATTATATCTCAGTTAAGATTATTTGTTTATACATTACTATTATTTTCTTTTTAATTTAATAATCCTTTTTAATAAACTTATTCATATTGATCATGGAAGGCCTTTCAAATCCCGATGGGATAATTATAACGTTTATCATAGTAAGCATTAATTAAGCAATTTTAAACGTTAAAATTTAAAATAATAAAAAAAATACAAAGATGTTAATAGTTTTCTAATATATTATAACATTTATATTGTAAAAATATAAAATAATGAAAATTATTTATATTTTTTATTTTTAAATTAAAAATCTAAACGGTTAAATTACCAATTTAATTATACAAGTTAGTGACTGAGGGCCTCCGCAAGGGTATGCCTCCATTTCCTAGGAACGAGGGGGCCTCATTTCTTAAAGTGATGCAGGAGACTATTCTCTATATTTAAATTATTTATTTTTAAATATATAATTATATTTTAATAATTAATTTTAATTAAATATTTATTTTTATAAATAGTTAAATTAGAATAACCTTTTTTATATATTTTTTTAAAATAAAGCGTCATTCATCGTCATTCCCTGGCCCATTTACCATAAGCGATGACTTTATGTTGTAATAAAATCATATTAGTGGTTGAAATATCGCTGTCTACCTGCTTGATGAAGAGATTAGATTTATTATTTTCCCCACCAAATTAATTATCTGTCTTAGAGAAATATTAGGATATTTTTTATATACAATTTGATTAGTTTTAGAAAAACAATATAATAATTTGGACTTTCAAATTTTTTTTATAAAATTTAATTAAGATTCTTCATAAGTTGTTTAGCTGCTAAATAAAAAAAAATATTATATCTTCTGTATGAATTGGTGGCCTCTGTTATTATCTGATAGTGTTCAATTAGTATATTTTAAGTCATTGATAAATTCTATTTTTTTGTTACTATGCTAATAATAAATAAATCAGACTCAAATTCGTAATAATTAAAAATTTATAAAGATTAAACATCCACGATGCAATCTCTATATTTTGATAAGTGCTATTTTGAGAAGATAATTTTGTATTTAATGTGAATAAACAGTTTTTCTATATTCATTGACAATGAATTTTGGTATATTTAATCTAAATGATAAAATATAATTCTTACAATAAATCGTAATTTATTTTCAATTGGTGCATTTTAAATGATACTTCTATGTTTGTTACTTAGCTAGTGTCCACCATTTAAATACGCTTATTATAACTACGACCTTTGCATTATTGATTAACAAGCTCGCTTGACCATTTCTCTAATTGCTTAGAAAAAGTGAAAAAAAAAAAGGGAAAAAAAAGGAAAAAGCTTTATTAAGTATGGAATTCACCTGCTGACTTTCCAATTTCTGTTAATTGATTCTCTAATTAAATGATTAATCAATGGATTAGTTATTTAATGATCGATAATGAAACGACAACCTCTGTCTGTAATATGTGCATGCCGGCTTCGCATTTCTTGATCATCTTCTTCCATAATCATGATTAGGTCGGACAATCGTGGATTAGCACTTGAGTTAAATGAATCCCTCTTTTTTCTTTTAGTATGTTTTAAACTTGATGCGTACCAGATATCTGAATTCATTATGAGTATCGATTATACCATCTGCATGTAAGATCTCCACTCCGTTTTTTACAATCTAAGACATGTACACCACAACTAAAATAAGAATCAGAAAATAATCAACTGGGCTTACTCATTGAAAGACACTCCGACGCTCAAATCAATTCTCATCCCAAAAAATAGAGAATAAAAAATTTTCAAATGAGAAGATAATTATCATTACTTTTTTGGTCTAAGTATTTTACTCCAATTTATGTTCATCTAATAGTTCAAATAGTGGGCCGCCCATGTTAGAGGTTTTAAGTTTTAAATATCTGGTATGTTCATTGATGGTATACTCCTTTCCCAACTAATCTGCTCTCTATTGTTATCTTGACAAAATCATCTGGTAGCTGATTTTCTTGAAACCAATCAAGGACGCAATTGAGCGGGAGTGATCAAACTCCAATAATGAATTAAGTCTGGAGTGAGAAGAAAAAATACGGAATGATAAATTTTTCAGAGAAATAAGGTCTCTAGAGAGATAAGATTTCTAGAGAGAACCAAGTTTCAAGAATAAGGTCTCCGAAAAGAGCAAAATTTTCAAAGAGAAAAATGGTCTTCAGAGAGACAAGATCTCCAGAGAAAACCAAGTTTCAAGGAGAGGAAAAGGTCTCCGAAAAGAGCAAAATTTTCAGAGGGAAATAAGGTCTCTAGAGAAATAAGGTCTCCGAAGAAATAACGTCTCCGAAGTGAACCAGGGTCTCTGGGGTGAAGAAGGTCTCCGGAGAAAAGAGGTCTCTAAAAAGAAGAAATCTCCCGAAAAAATAAGGTTTTCGAAGAGAAAAAGGTTTTCGGAGAGAACAAGGTCTTTGTAGAAGAAAGGTCTCCGGAGAGAAAAGGTGTCCGGAGAAGAGTGCTCCTTGGACGGAGAGCTCTCGGTCCTAGGAGCCCTCCATTCTAGGAACCCTCCATCCCATAAACCCTCCAATCTAGGAACCTTCCGTCCCAAAGCAAGAAGCCATTTGTCCTAGGGGCACTCCATTTCGGAGCTAAGAGTTCACCATCCTAGGAGCCCTCTATCCTAAGAGCTCTCCGTCATAGGAGCCTTTCATCCCGGAGCCAAGAGTACTCCATCCTACGACACCTCTGTCCCAGAGCCAGGAGTCTTCGTCTAGGAGTCAGGAGCTTTCTGTCCTGGAGCCACAAGCCCTCCATCTCGGAGCGAGGAGCACTCCATCCTGGAGTCAGGAGCCTTCCGTCTTGGAACCACGAGACCTTTGTCTTGGAGATAGGAACCCTCCCAAGTCTCGGGATCACGAAGCCCTCGGAACATCCGAGACTCATTCCTGCCAAGGAGCACTCACATTTACGTTTAAACATTACGGGGCTTTAGATTTCCATTTTATTTCTGAACATTATCGGATCTCCTTTAAACACGGAGCCACAAGCTTTCAATGTCGAAGTCGGATTTTGAGATATTTCTTAATACGAGATGGAACCATCAAGCTCGAGATAACCAAAATGCATTGACCGATACGGCAATTTAGTCATTCTTCTTCACGAAGGTGCGGTCCCCCGTGAACTAGAAGACTCTAGAGCTACCCTCTATCGGCGTCGATATATATACATCATCGGGACGGGGATTCCAATTTTGAGGTCAATTTCATGATACAAGGCCGGAAAACGGGAAATCCCCAAAAATTGCCCTCTCCTGCGAATCGACACTAATCCGACAACTTCTATAATGCCCTCAAGGCATGGGTTTCGAGCACCTCTACAAAATACCCAGCCGCCAAAACATCGAAAGAGAACGAGAAGTAGATATGAGAACCTTTCTACCTGCTTTCACCTTTATACCGGCTCTAAGTCGATCTCCTTCCTTCCTTAGGGCGTGCCTCTCTCTGCCTCTCTCGCAAATGAGGAAAAGTGCACTTCTAAGTCACCCTTATTGGGTGCACCTCTAAATCTCCCCTCTCACCGGAGTACTTCTAAGTCGCTCTCCAGCCGAGCGTAGCTTGTCTCCCGAGCCACAAGCACTATTCGCGGGCGCACCTCTGAGATAGGAACCTCCGCCCGTGAGCAAGAAGCTCCAGAGCAAGGAGACGCTTTGGGCCTTTAAGTCACCCTTTTACAAGAGTACCTCTAAGCCTCTCATCAGTTAACGCATCCAAACGGTCCACCGCTATATACATATATGCATTTATCACATCTTCCTAATATCATTCTATTATTTTAAAAAAATTTCTAATTTGAGCGTCGGAGGATATACGGCATGAGCAATTTTCAGCGTCCTTTGACTTTCTATTTGTAATTTGTGATGTGCAGGTTCAAAGTTAATAGTGATAGAGATCGGAACGGCCCGATATATGCTCCTAATATCATTCGATTATTTCGATTTCGCCATTTAGGATATATAGTATGAACAATATGCCCAGACTTTGAAAAAATGGAAGGCTCTTTAATCTGTACCACAATCCGAGAATCAGGAACGCATCAAAAGTTTTTATTTTTCTTGTTTTTTAATTAAAGAAGTATGCCAATTTTCATAGACCGTTTGGGCTGGTTTACATCATATTATTTTTTTAAATATATCAAAGAAATTTAAGTAGATGAAAAAAATTGAGGCATTTGAAAAGCATGGAATCGATAGTTTCAAATCAAATCAGCTTAAATTAAATTGAAAATTAGGATAATTTGATTTTCAAATTCGATTTCGGGTCAAAGGGTAGTATTTTTGAGAGGTTTTGATTTGATCTTGGGTTATTGATATTGAAAATAGTGATTATTCAAATTGACTATATTATATAATTCAAAACGTAAAAAATCATAAAAAACGAATTAATTTGATATAAATGTATTACTTTATTACTATTAAAAATATATTATTTGACAAATGAAGATAAGCTTATTGATACTGATGATCAAATAGTTAAGTAGGAACAGATTTATAAGACATTTATAAGGAAAAAAGTGAGTGTTTACTGTCATAAAAAACTTATATTATTAACAATTGGTTAATAAATGATTTAAAATTATATTTTTGTTGCGTTTTAGATTCCGGCCTCCATACAACAACGATGTGTGATGATGCCACGCACCTGTCGGAGTTTCCCAGCAGACGGAAACCGGCACAACACAAATATTTGAGCGTGGAAAGATGAAGAGAGAGAAAGAAAAAATACGCCAGGGATTTACGTGGAAAGCTTCCCATTGAATTAGGAGGGAAAAACACGAGGCTCAAGGGCCTGGAGAATACTTCACTATAAGTGGAAGAATTACAAGTACAAGTTTCAGAATTATTCTCTCTTTCTTTCTTAGTCTTCTTTGAGAATTTTTTTCTGATATTTTTTTCAGTATTTTGATTGGGTATTTATACTAAGAGATTTTTTCCTTAAGAGAAGTCCATGTAGTTCTTTGGCGCATCTTGGGAAGCTGTCCACCTCTCATTGATTGGGCCAGTGTATCGGGTATCTTTGGCGTGTGCAGGGAGGCAAGCTACCGGTGCCGCTGATTGGGCCTTACTGTGTCAGGCGTATTAGCCCTTGATGCCGGTCTTGAAGTGACAATGCATGCCATAAGCGTCATTATTTATTGCGGAAGCGGCGCGTCGCAGAGGTTGTGTGCTTCTTGGTAACAGTAAAGTCTCGGAGCTGACACTCTCGGCCGTTCCCAAAATAGTCATCGTCCTTAAGTTGCGTATCTGGCCCTCTTATAAGTCCGCGGACTCATTGAGAGTGATAGTTCTCGGACGTCAACTGCACTCTTGATCAGTGAAGGATCTCTGGTTCCTTATAGAATGTCCTCGGGCTGTCACGTCAAGCATTGACCTTTCGAGTTAATCCATGACCACAGGAGCGTCTGATGTCCTCGGGCTTTTTGTGTTGAAATAAGGTCTCAGTCAAATTAGCTCTCTAAGCCTATTGGGCCTTGCGTCCGTTCTTTTGGGTTGTGCTTTATGGGTCCCGGGGTATTGGAATGTAACAATTTTATATATTAATATACGATGTGATTTTTTAAATTATAAATATTATATGTTATATTTTAATTATTTAGTATAAATATAATAATATTTGTTAACAAACTGAAGCTTGATCAATTCGAGTGAAAAATGAGGTCACGACTTGGTTACTCGAACTATATGCATACCAAAAAAAAGGTCCTAGCATTTCAACTTGGATCCGAAATTATAAGTAATGCCATTTCGTTATGGGCATTAAGGCCAATTGCATGAAAATTTGTAAGAAAAATTTTTGATAAAAATGTTTTATAATATTTATATCCTGAGAATTTTTTTTTGGATTTTTATTAATTTTATTTACTTTAAAATTCTTAATTTTAATTATATCCTAATTACGTATTTTAAAAAACATGCAAAAATCGTAGTTTTTTAAGTAAATTATTAAATATTTTTTCCCAGAATATATTAAACTAAATTATCTTATTATAGTGAAGAGAGGTTTTTGATATTTCCCCCCCCCCCCCTTTTTTGGGTAGGTGTTTGGCAAAACCAATTACAACTACTCAGTGAAATGAAATACAAATGCACTTCTTTGAGAAAAGCAAGCGACATTTACTTAATTAGTTAAAGAAAATCCTTGCGTAATTTATCGTAAAATTAATCGATTTTTTAAAAATAACAATTATATTTAAAATTAATATTGAATTTATTTATTTAAAATAACACATTCACTGGTTATTATTCCAACAGATTAAAAATCAACTTGGCTGAGGCAATTTTCAATGGGATGGTAAGGTTAGTTGGAGTTAAATAACCAAGGTGCTTATAAAAATTAAGCGTCAATTATACTATTTTTTATATTTTATATTATATATTTTTTAAGGTCTAATTCTAACCATTGTTAACAATCAAGTAAAATAAATCTAAAATAAATATTAAGAAATATATTTTATATACCTTGTGTTTTACAAATTAGATTTATAAAATTTGATAATTATAAATTTTATTATGAAAAAAATAAAATTAAATAAAATTTAAATAACTTAGTTAGACATATAGCATTACTTTATCTGACCAATTAGAATATTTGAAATGAATTCTTTGAAAATATTTTAAACATATTTGAATTGTATGAAATTTATTTATTTATTTGAATTCATTAATATAATTTGATAGACAAGATATTATGCTATAAAAAAAATTATCCTAACAATACTCTTAATTTTTTAAGCATCAACTCATCTGCTTGTTTCATTTATTATGAGACATATTTTGAATTTGGATTGGTATCTGAATTTATCGAACTAAACTTCTAAACTTTCTTATCTATATATCTTATACCATATCAATTATCATAATATTAAAGGTATATAAAATTCATTCATTGATATATTTTTTGATGATTAAATAATAAATTTTTATAAAAAAAATTAAAAGATATAAAGAAGAAAAGGGATATGTGCTAAGAAAATAAATTTTAAAGGACTTGGCTCTATTAAGTACTATGAATAAAGTAAAAGCGGTTATGTGATTTCAAAAAATTTTGTCATGTGTCAAACAAATATCCTGTATTTATAGATCGGACGTCATCTTACCTGTTATTCTCCAATTTGTTTATTTGCTACCTGAAGTGTTATCTTATTTGGCTCCAATCATTATGTTAGTTTGGTAACCGTCTGACGGTTAATAATTGGCATTTATTCGACCATTACTGTGAGTTTTAATACAATTGATTATCTATTGATTTAGTATAACCATTGGTTAAAATTTAATATTATATCTATTCATTTACTAGGTTATCAATTCCTCACGTCTTTAATGTTCTGGTCATCCAGTTATTTAGTCGGTTGGTCACACATTTTTATTATTCAATTCCTGGATCAGTTTTGTATTGGTTTTATTAATTCGGTTATCTGGATACCCGACTCCAAATTGATAGCTTGTGAATCCAACGTACTATGTGGGCCAAGCCGTTTTATTTGGGTTGTACTCAACATATTATATTCATATATAAATATATACAGAATGTGATAAATTTAATGAATAAAATATCCAAAATTCTTAAGATGTTAAATATTTTTGTCTACCGTGACCTATTATGATTTAATTGTAATGCAAGCTGGCTAGGACATGAATAGCAACGTTTCATTAACATCTTTTTAATTTGGGGGGCTACATCTTTATTATATATATATATATATATATATATTTAAGTACTTGTATTAATTGAATATTTAATTTGATATCAAAAAAAAAAAAATTAAGCATTTAGAATATTTTTCAAAAAATTAAATCTTACATGTTAAATATTTTTCTACCAATAGAAGAGATTGACATATCGAGATTTTTATTTTGTTCGAATATGATTCTTTTCAGGGTTGATGCAATATGCCTAGTCTATTTTCATCTTTATATGTGATAAGGTTATTTCTATCTCAGTAGGGCAGGTTGATTCGGCCCCTTGGGTTCAATATTTTGTCGGTATTTCTTTTTTCAAATGTAAGAATCCTATTTTAGATAGATACCAAGATTTAGAAAGCTATCTCATTTTCTGTAATTAATAAATTTGTTATACATATATTTTTAAGTGGTGTTTTAATCTAAATATTATAAATTTTTTTATATTTATATCTTTACATGTATTTTTTATATAAATATATAGCTTTAAATAAAAAATACTTTTAAAAATATTCATAGTCATAAACACTGGCCAGTTTTAATAATTCATTGGCACAGTTTCAGATAATTAGATCTGATTAATTCAGGCTTACTTCGATAAATTTAATTTAATAATCTTAAATTTTTATTTAAATTTAATTCAAATATGACGTGAATCAAGTTCAATCTTTAAGATGGTATCCAACAAATTAATCTATAAAATCCGTTAATTGTTTTAACTTAATAAAAGCCTTTCTATGAAGAGATTTTGCATCTCTTAACTCGTATTCAACTTTGTACATGTTGCCAATGTACATGTTAAAGAAACGTAAAGAATCATAATCATAGCACAATATTATAATAATAAATAAGTTAAATATTATTCTGACTTTTTGTAAAGCACTTATGCATAATCATAAAGAAATTAAAAAATAATTAGTCTCATAATTAATCCAATAATTAAGTGCTAATGATCAACCAGCCCGTGTACGCTGTCATGCATTGGAATTTAGCGTTGCCCGTGAAATTTATAAGCAGCAGGAGACAGCACCTGACGACCATATTGAATTCAAAATCTCATGAAATATGACAAGTCAACAACGTATGCTCAGGGCAAAGATATTCTTAATTTTTTTTAATAAAAATTATTCTTAAGATATATTTTAATATCAAATTTATAAGTGTAAAAAAAAAAGGTTGTCCAAATTTATCTTTATATTATTTTAAAAATTCGGTAGCAATTTAGATTTTTATACATTTTTGTGGGTTTTTGTCTTACATGCCAATTATCATGTGAAAAATAATGAAAAATATTTATGAAATATTTAATAATGAAAAATAAATATGAAATAAAATTGAAAATTAAATGACAAGGTTGAAAATCTTATTAATGTTTTTCCCTCGCTTGATACTGAAGACTGAATTTCAGAAATTGCATGGTCTGGACTTTGTGACATGACATTGTACGGTCAGAAGAAAACAAGGCCAGATACCCATATTATTCAAATATTTTAATAATATCAAATTTTACATTTTAATTATATTAACATATTCATATAAAAATATATATAAATTAAATACTATTTTTTTAATATTTATATGATAATTAAAAATTAAGGGTGAACACTTTTGCTCTAACCTCATGTCTTTTTGTCTGAAAATAAATATCTGAAGTTCCCACCAGAAGATGACATAAGATTCGGAGAGATTTCTTAATTAGTTGTGCTTTGATAAAGCAAGGACAAGGAGGGCAGAGATAGTTGGAAACTTGGAGTGGGTGAGATCAGTTATAACTATATGATTGTTAATTAATTAATTAATTAAAGAGACATAATTCAACTAATTAAATCATGGGCAGGAATCGATCACCACCCATCAAGAACCCTACTTAATGAGAAGAAAAAATATATAAAAATATTGTTGCCGTTATCAATGGTTTGTTGAATTGTAGGACCGATATAGTATCCGAGGAAATAATTATAGGGCCGAGGATGAAAAAAAAGGATAAATGGTTGGGAAAAATAGAATGTTTGATTATCAATTTAATTAATGCATAAGGTAAGTCTATGTCAAATGTAATTAAGGGATCAACTTTCAACTTTATTCTTATTATCAAGGGCTTAATTATATGCATAATGAGTTTTTATATCATTGTAAGGTTGTTTAATTATGATTTTTATGTCATGGGTTCATTTACAGAAATAACTTTTTTAATATTAAATTTAATAATAAGACTGTATATATTTAATTATTTATAATTATACAATATAAAAGCTTTTTGTACGGTGTGGTTATGTAATATTGCTTTTGTTTGGGAAACACTTTTACGTGCATGGAGAACAGATTGAAAAAAATTTCTTATGCCTTCATTTGTTCTGCCAAGAGAAAGAGTCTTTATTTGTATGCAACAATGAGTATTGTTGTTAGGATATGGCATGATGGGTCAATCCAAATGAACTGAATAAAAAAATCTAAATTAATGGCCCAATTTAAAATAATATAGCTAGGACCAATATAGCTAGGATCCGGCCTAGAGGTTGGCTAACATTGTAGAATAAAAGTCATCCTAACATAACATTAATTGTATTGTTAGCACCGATTGAAACTCTACCACCCAAACCCTAAAACAGTCGTCTAGGTGGAGGTTTGGAAAGTTGACATTTGAAAAAGTGGCTGTCTCTGAAAAGGTACCTAGGAGGTGCTAGAAATAGGGTTGAGGTTGAGTTTGACATCAATCGGACCATAGCCTAGGAAATGCCGGCTTAGAAATATAGTTGGGATTGAGCCACATTAGCTAATCCGTGGCCCAAGGATATGGTTGAAATTGAGCCTGATTTTAGCCTGAACATGGCCTAAGAAGCCGTTGGCTTAGAAATATAGTTATTTTGGTGTCACGTCCCATAACCTAATCCAGATATTCACACTTAATCAATATTAATTAACTAAATAACCGAGTAATAATTTTCGGACGTGAATTTCATATCGCTACTTTAACCAACATAATATATATAAATAAAGATATATACAAAATCCAATATATGTCACGTCATCGTGTGACTCCAATATCGACTCTGAGCAATACGACATTGGATCTTATTAAGAAAAAATGTCTATCAATACCGAAATCAATACATAACGATAATTTATGAAAATAATAACATTCATAAACTTGACCAAACAAAATTTGGACCACTGACATCATTAAAACTGACATCATCACAACACAAAAACGAACCTCAATCACATCATCGACCTGTTGATCTTGAACTCAGTTCTCAATGCCATATTCAGCAATCTAACCCCATACTAAAATCATCCAAAGTTATCATGACATACAAACCGATACCGAATACCATAATACAACACTTCAAATCTCTAAACATTGTTTGAAAGCCAAACACATTACAAACCATAGACCGAAATTGAATTTAGACTAAATTACAGTAATTAAATACATTAAATATTATCTAAAAAATATGAACTAATGAAATCGTTCATAGGAATATAAATTAAAGCTCCTTAATTTTCACTCCTATTCATCTGGTAATATCCGTGCATCTCATTTGAATGGTTAGTAAAATAGTTAGAGAGTGAGTCAAATATTCAATAAGGTATAATATATATATCAATGAGTATATATACTTTGTACTTAAAAATATATAGGGAGGAATAGAGATCATGATCAGATATAATGACATGAATATGTGTAGGAAAACTTACATGACATATTTTTGAATTTTTTATTTTAATCTTAGCCATCAAAATATACTTAAATTTTATTTTTCTTTAGGAATCATGGTCAATAAGCCTTATCAGCTGGAGGAGCAGATAATTGAAGATCGAGCTGCGGATGTTTTCGTACAATCAAAGACTATACACTCCTATTCAAAATCCAAAGGTAGATCGTCTATATATTACCTTATAGACGAGATCAGACACCGCTTCTTAATCTTGTGGTTATGTAGGGTCTGATATTGATATACCATTATAATATATTAATGTATGCTATAATATACTACCCGCTGAATATAATCTATGGTCTAATATTTAATTTAGAAAAACTCCATACTTTATTTCTTAATTTTTAATTCTCATCTTTTGGAAGACAGTTCATCATTTCTTTATATAATTGTAAAATTTTTCTTCATAATTTCATAATTTTATGCCATGAAATACTTATTCGTTTTGTGAAATATTCAATTAACCAATTAATACAAAAAATTCTGTTTGGACTTATAAAATTCAGCAACGTCAGTATAAAGTAGTGCAGGAAATCAGTTAGTGCAGTAGGAAAAATCAGCATCGCAGAAATTCAACTTGGAGTTATAAAATTCAGCAATTTCAGCATATATACGGGACTTCACTAAATTCTAGGGTATATATTTCAGTAATTATAGGAAACATGCAGATTATATTTGCATAAATTGACATGCAAAACTGTGGTTGTCAAAATATTATAGGGGGATTTAACAATTTGGGCTTCAGATATAGCATAGGTGCAGAAATTCAACATTTGCATCAATTTATGCAGAAACTAGCAAGCATACAGACTTTCTCATCAAATTTTAAAACATATATCTAATAATAAAAATAATTTGCTGTAAAAAAATCAGTATAGCCTCAAAAAATCAGTATAAACATTAGGAAATAAAGCTGTAAAATTTTATAACGCAATCAACATAAATGCAGAGCCATTTAACTAAAATTCTAACATATACAGTGTATAAATTAGCATGCAGAAACTTAAAATTGACATGCAGTGGCCATGCAAGGAAATTGAGTGCGGATTTTGTACATGTAGAAGCAATTCATCATATTTTCAGACATGCTTAAAGTTTGTTTACAGGATTTTAGCACATGCATAAGTCGCTCATAATTTAGACGTGACTTTTGTAAAATTATTTTATAAAATCATGGAATATAGACATGCATACTTAAAATATACAAACTGAACTGAAAATCGTAACTTAGATGAGTATTAAAATAAGAATACTTAAAAGAAATTGGTAAAAAATAATAACAATAGAAGGGGTTTAAAGTGCACTTATTTTGACCTGAATTTACTTAAATTCTAACTTGGATCACCTCAAATTCAGATTTCTTAACTTCATCATTTCTTTTTCTCTCTCTTCTCCTTGGCTCTTTCTCTCTAGCTTTCAAAGTTGCTGAAAAAATAACTGAAATGGGTGCCGGGGCCCCTTTTTATAATGCCTTGTGCTTGATCAATGCTCGAGTTCACGTCGAGCGCAAGGGCCTCGTTGAGGCAAGCGTAGGGTAAGCTCGGGGCGCTTACACTTTGATTTTTGCACCAATGGGGTGCCTCAAGCACGAGTAGAGTGAGGCTTTAGTAGGTAGTTATTAGTTTTTACGCTGATGGTGCGCCTAAAGCACGGGTCGGGTGAGCCTCCTGAGTTAAAGGTTATTAGTTTTTGGGCCGAATGCAAGCCTCAAGCCTGCATTTGGCTTAAATTATTCGATCCAAAATTTGATTTTTTGACCTAAATTTTTATATTTATTGATATCAATTTCAATTATATTAATTTAATTAATTATAATTGATATAATTTAATAACTCAAGCCTTATAGCTGGTACATGCATTAGAATATCTCATCTAAGAGTGTAGCACATACCTATAAAACTAAATTTAGGTAATATTATTTGATATTGCATCTTTTGCTCCAAATGTGTATACGAAAAACAATCATCCTGGTCAATCATCTCTACCTATAAAGAGAGAGAGTGAAAGAGGCATAAAAATAGAGGCATTTAACTACAAAGAAAGGAAAAATTTTCTCTTTATATCTTGCTAATATTAAAATAAGGTAGTCATTTTTAATTTAAAGATGACTCAACATTAGGAATACCCTCCAATGATGGCTAACATCCCCTCTCTAGTCAATCACCAAGGTTCGCCGCTCTACTAATTTTCTCTTGCCGTATATTAATTTGAACATTAAAGGGATTTTTTGAAAAAAATTTTAGGCCCTTTTATGAGGCTTTATTTTGTTTATAATTCATAAAAATTGATTCAAAATTTCAGATCACACTTGAATATGAGTTGTTAAAGGATTCAAGTCAAATCGATTTTTTAAATATGCATCGTTTTGAATTTTAAATTCAATTTATTTTTTTATGAGATATTATTCGTTTTAGAAATGTGTGAGACACATTTAGTCACCGGCTTTACCACCCATGCTTTTGTCTTTAAAAAGGTACATTGAAGGAGAAATAAAGTTTTCACACTTTTAAATAAAATGTTATATTTTTACTAAATCAATGTAAAATAATATATCCCTACAATACTAACAAATATATAAACACGAATAGAAATGAACATTTTGACCTACCTGTCCGGTTCTAATAAATATATAAGCTTCAATAAAATACAAAGAAAAGAAATTAAGTTTCTTATTTGTTTATACGGAAAAATGCTATAATTTTAAATAAATAAATAAATATAATATAATATTATAATCTTAAAAAGATAGTACATTTAATCACATGATTTCAACTTTTACATTTCATGTACGAGTAAATGACTTAGAGTGGGGTAGGTCATTGCATTCTACTTTATCTTGTCATATGGGTAGATCATAGATTTTTATTAATTAAAATATCATATAATAAAATTGATCAAATAAGTAAAAAAATAATAATTTTTATAAAATAAAAATAATTGGAGGGTTTTTTTCCAAGGGATGAAAATCAAATATAAATAAAGAACTATACCAATTCATCGTTACCCAAGTCATCAAATTCATCCATGCAAAGGAGGATAAACAACTAAATTTGTGGGATTCGGAGAGCGTTCTTCTCTCTTATGAAGAAGGACCGTCATTCTCCTCATCTGAACTGTCGGATATAAAATCCGACGGCCCATAGGTTTTGAATAGATAATATAATATTGACCGTTCGATTTTAAATTTAATCATTCAAAATACGTAACCGTCGAATTTTACATCCGACAGCTCAGATTAAGAGAAGGACGGTCCTTCTTCACAGGGAAGAAGGACGCCCCCTCAATCCAAATTTGTGATGCATGAAATCTATGAAAAGAACCCAAATTGCGTTAGCCAAACACGCCCTTATTTTTATTTTATTTTATTTTTTTGACATATTTAATAAAAAGGAAAAGTCAACTGGTTTTTGTCATTAGTCGCCTCACTGAACCATTTTTTTGCGGGGGAAAAAACACACCTGAAAGGGCACTGCTGCTGATTCCAGTTTTCCCAAATTGCCCCTAGCCGTCCTAGAAGACTGCAATCATCCCCGTGGCGAAACTCGTCCATTCCAGGAAAGTAGTTATTGTGATACGATTAGTCAATGTCATAACGGTGTCCATCCGCCTTTTACCTTCTTCCCACACAGGTAAAAGGCCCCTGTCAATAGTTTTTAACATAGAATTATTTTACCTTTTTTTTAGAAATATTTTTAAATAATATAATATATAATATTTATTTATTTATATTTAAATATGTTAATTTAAATAGATAAATATAATAATATGTTATTAATAATATTTTAAAAGTGATTAAATATTTTTGTCAATTTATTCTCTATATATATTTTAATATTAATTTCATATTTTATTTAAAAAAATTCTTAAAAACTATTTAATGAGTGAAAATTTCGTACATAATATTTTAAAATTTTTACACTTAAGTGTTTTTTTGGATATCAAATGAATAATAATATAAGATTCAAAATTTGATACACTATAAATTAAAAGCAAAGATTAATATGAAAAAAGTAATAATTAAGACAAAATATTTTGATACTCTATAAAGAAAAATTAATATTTGATACTATATAAAGAAAAATAGAGTTGAGAATTAAATTAATATTTGGACTATTATTTTGGGGGGGGGGGGAACCATTCTGAATTTATAAATTTTGATTTGTAAAATCTTTAAAAAAAAGCAAATGCGATTTTTCTGTTCTAATTTATACTCAATATTTCAATCAAATTTTTTTAAAATTTCAAAAATATTCTTCCTACAAAAAATTAAAAATTATAATTTTTTTTCTCAAAATATTTTTCAAAATGTTTAAGAAAAACCCCTAAATCGCAAATAAAAACCTAAAAATTTTCATCTATAAATAACCACTTCCTCTCTCCTCCCTCCTCCATGCCAAATTGTCACTTGATTCTCTCTCTCTCTCTCCCTCTCTCTCTCATCATTCCGATATTCCACTCGCATAAGATTTTTAGCCATTTCTCCTCTTCTTCTTCTTCTTCTTCTTCTTCTTCTTGTTTTTTTTTTTTTTTTTTTTTATCTGTGGGGCGCCATTTTTTCGAACAGATGGTCCTCACAAGAAGTTGCACAGAGCGGAAAGCATCTACGTCTGCAAGCTGTTCTTTCCTCAGCATGCCGTCCAATAAGGCGAACACTTAACCATGTCGGTGCTACATAATTTTTCTCTCTTCGCCATCACTTTTCATATATAATCCGCTGCGCAAAGCTCTGCACCCGAAAATAATCACCACCAGAAAACCCAGATTCGATAGCCTCAGTTTTCGCCCCCAAGGAATTCGACATGGAAGGCGGATCGACGACGAAGAAGAAAGAGAAAGAGGGGTTAGTGCAGAGCCAGAAGCCATACAAAGGTATAAGGATGAGGAAGTGGGGGAAGTGGGTGGCGGAGATAAGGGAACCGAACAAGCGGTCGAGGATATGGCTGGGATCGTACTCAACGCCGGTTGCGGCGGCGAGGGCTTACGACACTGCTGTGTACTATCTGAGGGGGCCCTCGGCGCGGCTCAATTTCCCGGACCTGCTGCTTGATGAAGGCGCGCTGAGCGATTTGTCGGCGGCGTCGATTAGGAAGAAGGCGATAGAGGTGGGCGCTAGAGTTGATGCTCTCGAGACCGCTCTGCGCGTGTCCGCGCACCATCAAAATCATCACGAATCTGTCAGTAAGAAAGCTAGTAAGAGCTGTGGGAATTGGTTTGAAGAGAAGCCGGATTTGAACAAGAAACCCGTGCCTGAAGATTCAGATTGGGACGAGTAGCAGAGATTACAAAAATTTTAGATAGAAGAAAAGAAATCCCTTTTCTCACTCATCGATTATGAACTTTTGTCTGACATGGGCAAGATGAAGCTGCTGACGATGATCATCCGGATGAGAAAAAAAAAAAAAAGAAAAGTTATTTACATTGATGAATTGATCCTTCTGTCCTTTTAGTAGGTTTGCTTCCTTCTCTTTCCTTTTCCTAAGGTTTTTTCCTTTCCTTTCAATGCACGATTAAAGGTAGGCAGAGAAATTTTGAGACGAGGGAATTTTGTAAATATATTGCATTTTACTTAAAATTTGGCTGTTTATTATTAGTTTTTATTTTCCTTCTCTTCTTGATTCAGTTTTATTTTGTTGTCAATTCTAATGTCTTTTTGATGCATATATACGCAATATTATGAGTTAATACAATAATAAGGCGAACTTGTTATCATTTCACTGTTACAAAATGCAAAATATAAATGACATTTAATACTCACAGCTATTTTTAGATCTCACAATGTAAATCACTGCTATATTCTTTTTAAGAACATGGGTGTCCATTTGATTTCTTTCCTCTTGAAGTACGTAAATTTAGGAGAAATATTCATCAAAAATTATCGAGTGACGTAGTTTTCGATCTATCATTTTGTTACTGTGTTGGTTTGTCGGTATCGATGGATACAGTGTCACTCCATTTGAGGGCTCCTTTTGTAACACACAATTCGTTAGCCGAAGTACGATGATAAGAAAATCGTAAGTTAATAGAAATATTTAGAAAATATTTTTTATATATCATCGTTTAGATATGTTATTTTATCTATTTATTTATTTTTATATAGGCATATAATTATTTATAAAAGAAATTATGTTATTTAGTGACGTCTAAAATGTATTATTGCAACACAATTCGTAAGTTTAAAGCATGAAGATGAGGAGACTACGAAGGAGTGGAAGAAAGGTGAAAATGGGCCAACAGCCATTACCAACAGCCATAAATGATAAGAGAAGGGGTTAGGTACACTCTGGTTCACCATATGCCTGCCAGTGAGCAAGCTTCTTGGGCCCACCCCACCATGGCCCCACCAGCCCACTGACCGTCCGATCAAAACAGTGAGTGATGAATTGATGGAGATGGTATCCCGTGATCCGCTTTAGTGAATCCTGGTTGTTCTGTCTGTGACTTTTCTTCACCAAAATTTGACTAACTTCACTATCGCCGCCCGAATTTCCGGCGTAATCCCCTTCTATCTCTGCTGGGTAAGCTTTCCTTTAAAGAAATTAAACGCCAAATCAACACAAGAGAGTTATATATAAATGCTAAATATATAAAATTAATGGGCAAACATTACAAATTCATAAGAAAAAAACATATGCTCCCATGCCTTATCAATTTAAATTAGGAGTACACGAAAAATGTTCTCAAAATGATCCACTGGATCGATGATCTATGATAATATCTTTTATTATGAATCTTTTATAGTGATCTTATTTTAATTTTAATTGATGGGATTTAACATATTTAGTTCTTCATTCATCATAGGAAGTAAGATTCATTTCCTGGTTAATATGCTTTTTTTCTTAATTTGTCTTGAAAAAATTGAATGAGTATGTAAAATGGAAGAAATAACACGTGAAAAACTCATTGGCCACGATTGTTGTGATTACGAACCCCGATACAGGGGTACGTAACATGCTGTCCTTGGACCATTACACCCACCACCATGAGCCACCGCAAATGGCCACCTCGGCTGCTACCACCATCCCATTGCTGCAACCACTATCATCGGCTTCTACCCTATCAGCACCATCACTCGGCAAGCACCATTGCCCCCAAATTACCAAATCACGGAATCAACCACCGCCGCAGCCCTTCAGTTGCCAGTGGCCGCCACTGCTGCCGCCGCTGCATCCACCCTATCACTACTTGTCTGTCACGGTCATGGTACAGAGCCTTGCTCGACGTGGAGAGCACAAATCATGGGCTATATTGACAAAAGTTGTCAGCTTTTTTTTCTTTTAAGTACAACGCTATTTGAATTTTGAATGTGTAGTTGGGATTTTTTTTTTTTTTTCCTATTTCACATATTTGGATAATAAAGTTATTTTAATGATAAAGGTTATTTTGATAGAATATACAGGCCCCACAAAAGAGGCATATAAGCCTAATATAAGTAAAAGAGTTAACTACATTAATCATCTTCAGAACCTACAATATAGAAAGCATCGATACGATGCCAACACCTGGAGAGGAAACTACACACTGACACCATATATATTGTATTTTTTTAAGAATTGAAGATGTGTAAATAGGGATGATAATAAATTTAGTTTGGTGGATCAAATTAATGTCAAAATAGTATATTAAAATATTTATATTATAAAAAATTTAAAAGCCTATTATATTTTTTAAAAATTATAAAAATTTAATATGAACCATTGATGAAAAATCAAAGGAATCCAATGCTTCGCCTAACTTAGATGGGCTCCTCCAACATAGAGGCGCCTAGGAGGCCGGGCTTAGGGGCACTGTACGGCGCTCAATGGCAACCATTAGATTTAATCCAATGGCTGCCTTTTTTCCAATCATTTAAAAAAAAAAAAAAAAACACCTTAACTTATGAATCCATTGCTATGGCCACAGCTTTGGAAAAGGCAACGCCTCCTATTCCTTCACTTTCCATTCAATGACAGGCTGCTTCAGTAGCGATGCCATCGCCTGGCGACATTTTCTTGGAGTAGGCTGTCAATTGTCGTGGTGGAGATGATAGGGTTCGGAACGCTGACTCTTCCGTGGCTACGGTTATGGTAAACTTGATTCAGCCTATCGATTCTGCATCTATGCGAAAAAGATAAATGGTCGATGAAAGTGAAAGGAGAAGAAGAGGAAGAGAGACGAGAAAAAAAAAAGACGTTTTTTTTTAAATAAAAGAATTAACGGCAATCGTTAGATTCAACGGCTGCCGTTGAGCGCCATATATGCTGCGGCATCACAATGCCCCCTGTTTGCTAGGGGCTCCTCAATTTGTGTTTCCATCGTATAAATTCTCCTCAAGTCATAATTAACTATCGGATATTTCTTTTTAAGAGGTGTTTGGATATTTATCTTATATAAAACAGATAAATAAATAAATAATATATCATCTATTCTTATTTTTATCATTTCATGCAACTTAATACAACATTCTTTTAAAATAAAGTAATTTTAAATCTTTTTTTTTCACAATCATTTTATATTTTTTTGCATCTATCTTTTTATTTGTTTCTACTAATTACAATTAATTTATATTTCTTTATTGATACTTCATTTGGCCTATATTTTATATATTCAAACAAGCTTAAAGATTTTTACACTCCTTTTATTTTCTATATGTACAATTTCTAAACACTTAACGGCTGTCATTTTTCATTATCAAACCTTTTATTATCGCCCTACTCATTCATCCTACAATCTCATCCGTGTAACTCTTAATTTCACACATTGTTCGATTACCAAACATTCTCATTCAAAATGTATGGCAAGTCTTACAAAATTTTCCCCAAAAGCTCCAGATACACATTTAGCAAATCCGACGCATATATACATTAAAGAAAAACATACATTAATCTTATGTACCATATCATTTGTATCTCTAATTTCTTAAATTATACATTCAAGGTAACGAATCTATTGGTAAATAGCTGGATTTTAAAGCTATCCATAATCATTCTACAGCAATCACTGCTCAAGTAGCACTTCAACTCGATCACCCATGATAAAGGACCATACCACGATTTAGAACTTCAATTATAAAATGATTTACTCTCTATTAAATAGGGTGTTCGTTGATGGTGGGTTCTAATAAAAGCTAATTATAGAACTAAAACATTGTAAAGAACAAAATCATAGGAAAACTCAAATAGGATTAAGCCTCAACTGCATCTAATTCTTCAAAGCTATCTGAATCATCATTCTGAATTTTCACTGTCGCACTTTATTTGAAGGGAAGGTCGGATGACATTCCCTCTAGTAATAATCCCCACCTTCATGCAAAGACGGAGATTCCAATGAGTCCTAGTTCAGCAGTCGTGGAGAAAAGAAGGGAAAGATTTTCAAAACAATGGCTTGTAGAAGGGGGCAGAATTGTCCCTTACCAGTCTACCGTCCGCGTCTACAACAGGAAGTCTTCAACACCTTGTCTCAAATAGCAACCTGGCGTTCAACAAACCAGCCCAGAGGCTTGGCTTTCATGTTACATCTAATAGTAAAATAATAGCCCGTTATATAAAGCTTTTGCCATAAGTAGGGCCCGGGACACAGGGTCGGACCATTTTGGGTCTACATACACGGCCTTGTATTGTATTATATAAAAGATTGTTTCCACGACTTAAACTCGTAACCACCGGATCATACGACGACAACTCTATCATACGGCTACACCATGATGAATCCTAAATATTAATGCTACCCAGGGCATAGGATGCTAGCGTGGATATAAACCCGAGTAAAAGGAGAAAACCTTGCAGCATCCGCGAGATTAGTAGTCCCTAGGAAAACAACAGGAGCCGGTGTCATCGCATCAGCAACAACTTTGCCACTGGTTTTACAGAGTAATTGCCAGACTCCTCAAATACCTATGGTTTAATAGAAATCAGGCATAAGATTTAAAACCAGATATAGCATCAGAATCACTAGAAATATACTCTCCAGATATCATTCATACACACTTTCCAAACTTCAGGAAACATGCTCATGCCTTTTCGTCTGCTACCTAAAATGGTTTTAATGACAATCAAATTAATTTTATCATACAAAACCCCAGGGGGGATTTTTGAGATTTTCAAAAGTTGGGGGTCGACTTCATTAAGATGCTTTGAAAGTTCCACAACAATGAGGCCAATGCCACTTTCATGCCTTGATCCCCAAAGCAAAGGATGCTTAGTTATTTAAAATATCTATAATATAAGATAATAAACATCCTATCTCAACATAGAGGGTGCAGCTCAGTACAAGAACTCTTGCTATGCAAAGGGTCCGGGGAAGAGTTAACTATCTTTATATACAGGTTATACAATCTTACTTTATATTATACAGAAAGACATTTTTATGACTCAAACTTATACTTACGAAGTCATACAGTGATGACTGTTGCTCCAAAACTCCTCTTCCATTTATATAGACAATTGGAAAATAAAGTAATATATAAACATTTTTTTTCACAAACATTCTTGGATGTATCCACTCAATTGGTGGAATGAATGGCATCGACCTGAGAGCATTAGCAAATATGATACATCGATGCATGTTACTATTCCCACTCAATCTAACAGAAAGATAACAGCTACATAAATACATGGTCCAAACTTATGTTTAGGTCAACGAGGTCACAAAAAGCTAAGTGAAAATAAATAACAATGCTAGATAACTACTATCCAGACAAGAATAATTGGACGACAAAGGAATTTCCTAGAATCAGCAGATATTAGCAACATAATTTTGGGCTATGAACTCCCTCTTTTTCCCTAATAAGTAAATTCTGGCTCATAAGTACACCTGATAAGGAATCCAGAGCCAATAAATCATAATCTGAAGCAAGACCAACCTGCAGTCAATGGAAGATATTAAAGCTGTAGGCGATGTTTTTGAAACGGTAGAGGCAAGAGTTGTATAATCATGCATAACCATAAATAAAATATTTGGTATTGGTATTGATATTGGTTGCAGACATATCAAACAAAATGTATTGGTATTTGATATATCGGATGGAAAAAAATTTGGAGAATCACAAGTTAATAATGTCGTATCAGCCAATATATAGCGATTATTGCAGTATCGGAAAATATTGATATTGAGGGGCCCCGATACCGATACGTATTGGCCAATTTTGGCATCTATCAATATAACCATATTATGCAAGTATTCATATGTATTCTTCAATGAAAATTAAGAATGTTGCAAAAAAAATACTATATTCACTCAAGGCCATTCCAAGTCTACAAAAGGTAGGCACTTCTCAAATTCCAGATCACGAGCTTTTAAGATTGCAACATCACAGATTAAACACCATGAAAAATGTTATATTTAACCCACGCCATAAACGAACTTTTGAGAGTTATCCTAGAAAACTTACCAATTTCCAGTTTGTCATTGATCACAGGAAATCCAGTAATTATGTTTTCTACAATGGTACATTTAGTTATTGGAATGGAATAAGATATGAACAGAATAATTATTTCAGGGAATAGAATAGGACGAGAATAGAATTGAAATTATTATTCTCATATTTAGTTGTTGGAATAGAATGATATAGAAATTAGTATTCCATTGTTTGGTTTATAGAATAGTATGAGAAATAAAGTGGGAATAGTAATAATAATAATAATAATAATAATAATAATAATAATAATAATAATAATAGGTTCAGTAAACTGGATCCAAGAAAAAGGTCCAGATGAAGTAAATGCTCAATAAAATTCAGCCCAAAGAGGGCCCAGCGGCTCGATGATTCAGCCCATAAAGCGAGCACATGCATGTATACCAATTTACCCGTTCATTCGTATCTATAAAAACGGTTGTAACTGGACAAGGGTAATCTAACTACCCACTACCTCTATAAATAATTTTCCATCCCAGGAGGATCGGGAGGGAGGGGATAAAAAGAAGAAAGGTCTCAGAAGGGAGGCCGGAGAGGATAATCCAAAAGAAGACTCATTCCTGGAGCCATGTGCTCCGTCCAAAAGGCCGCACCTAAGCCGCCCATCATCAAGGCGCATGCTCAATCCATCGATACAAGCATCTAAATATCCTCATTATATCTTTCTATTCTCTTGGAAAGATATCTAATTTGAGTATCGGAGGGTTTATGGTGAGAGCAATTTCCGCTGTCCTCTGACCTCTTGTTTTCAGTTGTGTTGTACAGGATTCAGGTTCAAGGCTATGGATACCGAATCTGCATCAAATCGACCCAATGTAAAGATCCGATTAGCGGTCCTCGAATCTGTAGAACAACTCGAATTCATGGTAATGAACATTGGCGCCGTCTGTGGAAAGCGGCCAAAAGGCCAGCTTTACTACCAAAAAATACGAAAACAAAACTAATATGAGCACTATTGCCAAGGAGACCACCACCTTTGACCATCTCGCAAATAGCCATGAATGAGACCGGTAGACGCTCTTCATGAAAGAGATCAATACTCAAATGTAAAATAAATCCACTCCAGGCTCTTTGCGCCCAATGTGGTCATCAAAGACCACGGGCTGTTTCTCAAATGCCCACACTCTGACTTCAAGAAGGAGAGATGATAAAAGAAAGCATACCGATTATTTTACTCCAACCGGTCATTTTCACACCGAAATGCCAACCGGTCATTTCACTCAAAATTACAAATGGTATTTCTTTCTCAAACTACCAGTTGTAAGTCAACCCATATTTTCTCTCTCATAGAGAGAGAGGCGAGGAAAAGGAAAGAGGAAAGAAAGGGTGAAGCACAAAACGGTGTGAACCGAAGAAAAAAGAGAGAAAGGCCGACAGTCACGCATACCGGCATTTCCTTACTGAAAACATTGGACGCGGAAGCATTCCGGAACTTCCCCTCTCAAAATGCCGGTTGCAAAAGGCATGCCGGTAATTGTCCACTTTGGGGCCAAAAAAGCATTTCGGAATCTCCTCTCACAGGCAGCAAGATACGGATCCACTCTGATTCTCCCTCTCATAGGCAACCGGTTTTCCTATCTTCCCAGCCGGCGCCTACAGTGCCATTCCAGCATTTCATAGTACCCACAAGTCCATTCCAATGTAAATACCAAACCTGTTGAAGCGAAATTCACTCCGAATTTTGTTCATTCTGGAAATTCCACTCTGGAATCCCACTTCGGGAATTCCACAAGAATGACCAATATTGCCCTAGGGGCTCTTTTTTCAACCACCCAGGTTGCGACTTCAAGAAGAAGAAATGAAGAAAGCACCCTGTCTAGAAAACATGCAGGCATAATATTTAAATCTAAGTCGGCTCTAACAATTGGATTTCATTCAAGGTAGAAGGCTGAGTGGCAACATCTTTTCCACTCTCAAAATGGCTAGCAACCCCTTTGATCACAAAGAGGTTTATGCAGCATCGAGAACAATTCTACTGTTCGGACCTCTACTTGCAAGCCATCTTGCTGGAGCAATAAGCCTGACGTGAGGACATAGTAAGGCTAGTTAGAAGATGTCATGCTGGGGGCTTCCCCATGCCATGATGGGGGCTTCCCCTCCAATATCAGTCTCTAACACTTGAAAAAAATAAAAATAAAAATCAGAAGGCTACTCTACTCCGGAGGATTAATGGTTTAACAAAATTTTGCAGCCAGAACGGCCACAAAATTCAAGATTGTGCACGATCAAAAGAGCCTAGATTTGGCCTCCCGGCCAGTTTGACTTAGTCAAACCGGCTCTAACAAGCCACCAACATAAAAAAAAAAAAAGAGGCAGTTAGGCAGGGCTGTAGCGAGGCAGAAAAGTAGAAAGAAAAAAGAGAGGCTGGTGCGAAGAACGGTAGCGATAGCCATTGCCGGAGGAGGTGACATCCGGAGCCGGCAAAGCCTTCTCCATCTTTACCCCTTCGATTTGTACTACGATGTAAAGAGAACAAAGGGAAATCGTGAACCCTAGGCACGAACGCCATAATCGCTGCCACCGGAGAAAAACCAGTAAATTGAGGCAGGCGAGGTGGAGAGAGGAAGAAGGCACCGACAGCACTCGGCGACGCCGCCATTGCAGAGATTATCCTCCAAAGCTACTCAGCCGGCCTGATTCACCCCAGGATTTCCTCTCACTCTAGAAACAGCATGGTAGCTCAAAGCACTTCGAAAATCTCTCGTAAATTATCCGTTGGCATTTCCTCTCACAAATTTTCAATTGGTATTTCTCTTCACAAATTGCTGGTCGGCATTTCCTCTTAGAAACTGCAAACTGGTAATCTCCTCTCATAACTGCCCGGTTACAACTGCAAACCGGAAATCTCCTCTCACAATTGCCCGGTCACAATTGCAAACCGGAAATCTCCTCTCACAACTGCCCGGTCGCAACTACAAACTGGCACTTCCTCTCTGGCACGGTTGGCTCATTTTTCACTCTGACATTCAACGTGTGTTCTGCTCGTATGGAAAACCGGCACCCAAACCAATACCATGAGCAGCTCCCTCTAACATCAATTTTGCCGGTTTGCTAATTAGGTATCCAGCCGGTTGAAATCCACTCCGGCCAAAAAGGCATTCTGTCGATTATTTTCACTCCGGCACACAAAAGGCACTCAGGCGAATTTCCACTTTGGCATTCCATGTATATTTTGCCGGTATGGATAAATAGCATCCAAACCAGCAACTCACTCCGGCTGTCCAAATATACTCCGTCATTTTTTGTCCCCCTCCAACAGCCTAAATCCACTCCAGCATGATGGACCCGTGCCAAAATGTGCTCGACTGGCCTTTCATCTTTCTGCCAACTGGAAAGCCACTCCGGTTGATTTCTATTCCGGCGCCACCCGGTTCCAGATTTGGTCACTGTTCAGAATTACAAGCCCAGATCAACTCCAGCATTTTGTTTCTCTGCCAAGCTAGTTAGATTCACTCTGGCATTTTGTTTCATAGCAAGCTAGCAAATTACTTCCCTCACTCCAGAAGCACTCCAAATCCACTCCATCACAAAAACCCGAGTGAGCTGGACCAGTATATCATTTCTCTGCCAGCCAGCTCCACACCTGCGTCCAGCTCAGTCCGGCGTTCAAATGCCAATCTGGCAGCAGCTCAGCCAATCAAGATCCACTTTGGTAACAGTTTTGCCTGTTCATATTCACTTCAGCATATTACTTCTATCATCCAGCCAGTTTGACTCATCAAGCATCCAATCCAGCTGCCAGAATCGAGCATCCAACCCGGAGCTAGTTGACTTATTGCAACCAATCCAACATTCTTACACTACAGCGCCTCAGGTTCTCTCCAGCCGCATATTCACTATGGTGCTTTCACGTTCATTCCAGAAGATGGTCACTTTGGAAGCTTAATCACTTTGGAAATTCTATCACTCCGAGATGATGGTCACTCCATATTTTGATTTTGTTTGCCCTGAAATTCCTCTCTGGAATTTCATCACTCCGGATTTGCTGCCTAGAAAATTCCACTCCGGAATTTCATCACTCAGGAGTTGCTGCCCAGAAAATTCCGCTCCGGAGTTGCTGCCCAATAATTTCCACTCCGGAATTTTATCACTCCGGAGTTGCTGCCCAAGAAATTCCACTCCAGATTTGCTACCCAGAAAATTCCTCTCCGGAATTTCATCACTCCGGATTTGCTGTCCAGGAAATTTTTCTTCGGAATTTCATCACTCCGGATTTGCTGCCTAGGAAATTCCACTCCGGAATTTGGATTTGTTGCCCAGAAAATTCCTCTTCGGATTTCATATCACTCCGGAATCTCAGTCCACTCCGGAGGTTTTCTCATTCCAAAAGACTATATTAAGTCCGGATTCTCAATCCACTTCGGAGGTTTTGTCTCCGAAAATTTATTCGCTCGAGAGGTCTTGTCACTCTGAAAGTTTTATTCACCCCGGAATTTCATCACTCCAGGAATTACACTCTGGAATTCTCTTACGGCGAACACAACAATACATCCCACAAGGAGGGACCAAACCCAATATGACGGCCTTTGGTGACTGTCTTATAGCAGTTTCAACTGCTTTGATTTGTGCTCCTCCCTAATATCATATGTCTGTCCCAAAATGTTATGCTGGGGGCTCCGCCCTACAACTCTCGCGTAATTGAGGCGGTCCAACATTTGCAAAAGAGCTGGTGGACTAACAATCTTGTAGCCCAAGTGGCCACGAATGACAGGTCCTGCCGACGGCTAGAAAATCGATTGAGTCATCAAGCAGTGATGAAAGCCAAAAGCAATATGGTCCACGCTGCTCTAGGAACAGCAACAAGCCAGTCCTGCAACAACACCTCTCATCGCCAGTCCTGCAACAACGCCTCTCATCGGGCCCGATGATGAAGACTTTACAAATGCTGTCACGGTTTTCACGATGGGGGGTGGGCATGAGCAGCCCACTACCTATCGCACCACAACCAGTGTTGCTCATCTAAATTCCACGTGGGCCTCAATTTTTACCGACCAGTGATGGAGCATGAGTCATAGAAATTTGGATTGCCGGGCACGATAGTAAGGCGCTGGCCAACTAGACCATGATTGAGGATCGAGTCACACGGAATATAGTGGCAACAAGCTAGAGAATCGGCAAATAGTACTTGGAAGACCCATCGGAGTGAAACACGCAAGTTGTGTGCCCAAGACAGTCAATTGGTCCCAATGACGATTCCAAACTGAATCCAGTGACCTAGACTGCCTCTAAGTCGGGTGAATTTCCTTTCATGTGTTATCAAACCTCGATTACATCAGTGAGTGGCTCAAAAGAGGTCAGATTTTAAAACCTCGGTTACATCACCGAGTGGCTCAAAAGAGATCGAATTCTAAACCTCGGTTGCATCACCGAGCGGCCCAAAAGAGGTTGAATTTTAAAACTTCGGTTACATCACCAAGCGGCCCAAAAGAGGTCGAATTTTAAAACCTCAATTATATCACTGAGCGGCCCAAAAAAGGTCAAATTTTAAAACCACGGTTACATCACTGGCGGCCACAAAAGAGGTCGAATTTTGAAACTCGATTATAACACCAAGCAGCTCAAAAAAAATCGGATTTTGAAAATCGGATTTTCCAAAGATGGTAAGCCGACAAAGCCAAACAGACAGCGTCCCATCAAAAACATGCCAGGGGTTAAATTTCAAATCATCTGGCATAGGAGACTAGTGAAGGGTTCAGTAAATCGGACCCAAGAAAAAGATCTAGATGAAGTAAAGGCTCAATGAAATTAAGCCCAAAGAGGGCCCAATGGTTTGATAATTCAGCCCATAAAGCGAGCACATGCATCCACATCAATTTACCCGTTCATTCTTATCCACAGAAACGGTTGTAACTGGACAAGGGTAATCTAACTACCCACTACTTCTATAAATAATCCTCCATCCCAGGAGGATCGGGAGGGAGGAAATAAAAAGAAGAGAGGTCGCAGAAGGGAGGTTGGAGAGGATAATCCAAAAGAAGACTCATTCCTAGAGCCATGTGCTCCGTTCAAAAGGCCACACCTAAGGAGGCCAGTCCTTTATCCCCGGAGGTCAAAAGAACATTTCAGGAGTCCATCTAGGCAAAGGCTCTCTCTCCAGAAGATATTCCATTCAAGTGACCGGCACTCCAATAATATTCAGACAGAAAATCTGCATCTAAGCCGCCCTTCTGCAGGTGCATCTCTAAGCCGCCCATCATCAGGGCGCATGCTCAATCCACCAATACAAGCATCTAAATATCCTCATTGCATCTTTCTATTATCTTGGAAAGACATCTGACTTGAGCGTCGAAGGATTTACGGTAGAAGCACCGTCGTCCTCTGACCTTTTATTTTCAATTGTGTTGCACAGGATTCAGGTTCGAGGCTATGGATACCGGATCCATATCAAATCGACCCAACACGAAGATCCGATTAGTGGCCCTCGAATCTGTAGGACAATCCGAATTCATGGTACACAACAAATAATAATAATAAAAATAAAATGGAATAATAATAATAATAATAATAATAATAATAATAATAATAATAATAATAATAATAATAATAATAATAATAATGAAACAAAATAATAATAATAAGTTAGAATAACAATTCCCAAGGAATATTTATTTCTAGTTAAATTTGTAACTAAGCGGAAGAATTTTTATTCCCAGAGAATAAAAATTCTATTCCCACCTTATTTCCTCCAACCAAACATGTGTTTCAAGCACCGGAAGCATGAAGATTGTAATCAAAGAATCATACAATCCAACTATAGCATAAAAGAAACGAGCACCAGATATTCCTCCATCTACCAGATATACCTTCATCTGATTATATACCTTCATCTCCCTTTCCCTTTTGTCTCATTGATGATGGGTTCTCCTGTCGTAAAATCACCAACTATATATACTCCACTTTTTGGCTGCAAAACATTTATGAGATGCTTATTATTATAGTAAGAAATGATGTCCAACATGGCCATTATTAGCACATATTTCTCCAAGGGTGAACTATGCATGAAGCTTCTTGTCTCACGGGCTCTAGAGAAGGAAAAATTTTCAAATATATGAAGACACGATTCTGTACCAAAGAAGAAAGGTACATGCAATTGCTGATTCTATAACAGGGAAATTGCACACGACACATAATTACAGTACTTCAACCTGGCACCACACAACGGTGAGGTCGGGGATGCATTACCAATGAAGTGTCATTGATTTCACATTGCCTTGATGGTTTAATTGCAAGATTGACAGTCTCAATACCATATAGAATTAGACAGTGTGTCAAGTCCTTCGAATGTAAAACTTAGAAAGCCTGTTCTTATTTGATTATACAATTTAAAAAACTGGTTCACTTCATCTAATATAAATTTCTGGAATATTAGCAAGCAGCAAAATATGCCTAGATATTTCATATAGACCTGAATAAGCTATAAGCTCATTGAATATAACATCAGAAAGGAAGCTACTAAAATAGATACAAGAGTAACTAACCATTAAGCAAAAATTCATCTATAAGTCATGCAACCAACGGTGGCTAATGAAAAGCATGGACACGAGATGTGAATACAGACACGTACAACGCGACTAATAATTCTTCAGGTCGGTAGCCTCATTGGCCCCAAAGGGACAAACAAGAAATTCCGGTTTAATCTGTATGGCACGCCAAAAAGGTGTCTGACATCTCTAAAAAGAGGATTGATCAAAGGATATCTGATGGGGCAAAATGGCCATATCGGAAGAAACTCCTCCCACAGGCACAGCTACCACCTGACCACAAATAGGCAACCAATCAGCCACTAACTTCTCCGCAACTGCTACATTTGGTCTCTACCCTCTAAATATTCCACCAACATTCATTTATGAGGATCTGATTCTCAACAGAAACAACAAACTGACAAAACACACACTCTCACACAAACTGAATAGAAGCCTTTGAATTCTCATAACCCTACAGGAATTAAAAGCAAAACCCTTAACACAAGGTCAGAATCATTGCAAACATCTGGTAAAAAAAGCATTTACTCCTAGAGAGATCCTGGCGGCTCAGAGAATAAAGTGCTACCTACACTCCCACAAGCAACGATCTCGCCGTTACATAAAATACTAAAATAAAGGTAGGACAGAAAAGGGGAGCCCTGGTAAAGAGAGACAAAAGAGAAAGGAGAAAGGGATTTAAGGAGAGTCGAACTTCACAAAAAGATGAGGAGCTCAACCACTTCGTTCATCATTCAACTAATGTCTTTAAGATCAAGAAGAACGAGAGAAGAATAAAGGGAGGAAAGGAGAAGGGAGGTCGGGTAGAGAGACAAAAGGGAAAAGAGAAAGGGGATTATGAAGAGTCTAACCTTACAAGGAAGATAAGGAACTCATACACTTCATTTATCATTCATTACACAATGCCAGCTACCATCCTACAAAGGCTATTCATAGCCAAAGTTTCTATCCTAGCTAGTTTCACTTAATAGTCCTTATTTCTAACATCTCTTTATTGTTGATATACTATTATTCCTCTACTAATATGGGATGGTACACTAATGCTATTATGTTTACATGACAATGATCCCTCCATGAGAACATCCTTTGTCCTCAAAGATGGAATGAATGCCCTATTTATTACAACGTATGTAACTAATACTAGTCTCTAGAATTATACTAATATACTATCAAAATGTGATAGTTTCTTCCTTAAATAAGATTATGAGTTTATATATGAATCTGTCCATCCCTTGATTATCATATAGTTGTACATGGCTCATAGCTGATCTGTTGATCAAAACACGACCCTTTGGCTTGCAAAATTGGAGTAAGAATCCGAATTTGTATATCTTCATTTGCTCCAGAATTCTGTCCTTTATGGATATCTGTTTGTGGTTTTTTTTTTTTTGCTACGGTGCATTTATGTGGGCCTATTCTGCCACCCTTCTGAGTGCTATCAACTGTCTTAGAAGTTGAAATACCTTCTTGGTAGGTTGATGAACTGATGATTGCTGACTTTAGTTGGTGTAAACCCATATTGTTATGATCATGCTGCTGAGTGCTCAGAACTAAAGTTTCTATTTCTGCTTGTGGTTGATTTACCCATCCAGCTTGTATAATTTCCTACTTTGCTGTTGAATGCACTTCTGGTTGAATCTGAAATTGTCCATGAGGTGGTATAATTTCTGGCAGGTTCATCTGAAGGAACAGTGACACACTATGCTGATTCTGAGTTAGCTTGTTGCCCTTCTGAATTGTGGTAATTGCTGATCTAGCTACTGTGATATGCAGTTGGTGATGTGAACTATCTGCTGGTGAGGTTGCGGTTGAAGATGGTGCTGTGTCATCCTGATAATCCATGTGTTGCGGCTTCATTTGATCATTGAATGATGAAGGTGTCTTAGCATCATTGATGTATAGATTAAGAATGTTTGTTGTGTAAACCAACCAAGGAAAATCTGTGTTTGAAAAACAAAATTGGAGGTTGTTTGGGCAACATAGCTAATAAATTCTTCCATACAACATATTTTGTGCAATTTAGCTTTGGATGGTGCTTTGTAACCAATGCTAATTGGCTTATCCTTTTGTGAGTGCACATACAAATAAGAAATATTGCCATGAGGTCCAAAGATATCTGCTACTTGTTGATCATTCCAATACAGTAAGCTATGATGATCCCAGAAGAATGCTAAGAAAGTGTTAGCTTGTCTGTCTCCAGAAAGTACTAGAGTGCTTGTGGACTTTGTAGGAGATAATCATCTTGCGGATATGGTAAATAAGTGATACACATGGAGGTACTATTGTAATATCCTGGATCCCGTTTGAATTATTTTGATATTAATTGTGATTTTAGGTAATTTGGACATGGCAAAAATTTATTAAATATTGTGAGATTTTAAGGAATGATCGGAATTGCGGAGTGGCATCTGGAGCGTGCCCATGCTGTTATCCGAACAACGATTTGGATTTTGGATAAAAGAAAAGTAAATAGAATAATAATAATAATAATAATAATAATAATAATAATAATAATAAGAGGAGGAGAGTTGGTGTGCGGTGGAAGTTGGGGAAGGAAAAGAAAAAGAAAAATGGAAAGGAAGAGAATGAGAGAGAAGAGAGAAAAGAGAGGGTTTCGTGCGCAGAGGGAAGGAGGAGAAGAAGAAGAGGGAAGGAGGAGAAGGGTGAGGAGATCAGCGTGGCGGCGCGACGGTGGTGTGTAGTGGAGGGTTGTGCAGAGAAAGGAGGTTAGCGGCGGCACTGGGTGAGGGAATCGACGCCGGAAGAGTCGACGACAGCTGTTTGTGGTGGTAGTGGCAACATTGGTGGCCGTGGTGGTAGCAGCGACGGTGCAATAGGCCAAGCCGTGTTCACGGTAGAGGTCGATGCTAGAGAGAGAGAAACCGCATGGGAGAAGGGGCGCGGCAATGAGAGAGAAGGCTAGCCGGGGGAGGACGGCGACCGCGATGGGAGGCAAAAGCGGCGGCAACTCACGGGCAAGGCAGCAGTGGTTGCGGGTGAGGCAGTGCGGTGGTGGCACGCACAACAGAGAGTCGCGCAGAGGAGAGAGGAAGGGGCACGCGTATGGCAGAGAGAGAAAGGCTTGATTCGGGTATTTCGGAGCATCCTTTCTTCATATCTGCAAAGTATGAGGTTGAGGCAAGTATCTTCTAATTTTATCATTGGTTTGATTTCACATTTGATAATATTTGACTACTTTTTGAGATTTTACTAACATGCATGTTATTTTTACACACTCAAATCTACTTATTTTATATATGCATGTATGTTTTACGAGTCGTGTGGTGGTTTGACACTAGTATTTATAATTTGGAGGATTTTCGAACACCCGGATGGTATATATGTATATTTATGTATTCGTACGTTGTGGAACCATGAACCAGGCCATGCATGGGTCCACATGCATGGTGCCGGGGGTAAGGTCACTATGGGACCATAGCGGTATGAGACCCGAGGGGTCGTTATATGTGATCCGAGGCATGAGATATTGGTACCGCTCCCGATGGGGAGGCTTAGTCCCGATGGGGACGTATGTGATATGTGATCTCCCTTTCACTGATAGGAAGGTGAGCTTTGCTATAGTTGACCTACCCCACTGTATATTTAAATGAGAATCATTGTAAGGAATTGACGGAACTAATATATTTTGACGTCCTAATATATATAACTAAACTTGATATTGTACCCAAAACCGCGGGTAGTAAAACATAGTGAGTAAGTTTCTAGTCTATGGGAGACAAAGTACATTGATAGTCTTAAGCTACTGGCCTAAACCGTAAACGGGTCTTGAGCTGCTGGCTTAAATCGCAGCCAATATAGCCGTGGTTACCGGACGAGGGTAACCCTTCCTCAAGTTGGTATTATTTATCTTTAGTTCTTCAATTTCGTGCATACTTTATATTTTTACATGTATTTGCGTGGACTATGATTTGAGATACGTGATTTGGCCCAAGGATGGACGATAGGAATGTCTCGTACGTATTGATGTGTTAAGCCCAGGAACATGTTTTATATTTATATTTTTTGGTTCCGGTATTTCCTTTGATTTTAGCATATGAGGTATGAGATTTGGATAAGAATGATAGTATATGTCTTATACGAATGTGGTGACGGTTGCGATTATGTGATGAGACCTCAGATCTTATGATATAATATCGTCTATGATATTTGACTGGATCGCTATTTGTTATGATTATGTCCCGGAGGGACTGTTTGATACCGATAATGATTTAGTACGAGATATCTCCTCAATTTTTCAGGGATTTCACGGACATTGTGCTTTGTTTTACGTGGTTGTTATGTGATATCCCTTTTTCTGATTTATATGTACTGTTTTATACGATGATCGTACTTACTGAGCTCTCGACTCACGTTTTCATATTTTATTCCTTCAAACTAGTGGCATGGATATGCTTGCAAGAATCCGGACGTAATTTGATTCAATATATCTCTATCGGTGAGTGAAAATGTTTACGTTGGGCATATTTATGATCTCGAGGATGTGTTACGATTATTATTTATGACCGGATGATGGCCTTGATCATTGTATGGGAAAATTAGAGTTATTGCCTTATGTTGATGAGTTGTTATATTTGGATACTTCCCTTACGATATTTGGATTGCAGGTCATGTATTTTTATTGTATAGATTTATATCCGATGAGGTCTTGTGCAGGTTTTATTATGTTAGGTCCTGTATTTGTATGAATTGTTACGCCCGGGTTGGGTTTTTATGGTTTATAGAATATATTATTATTGATTTTATTTTTGACCTGCGTATAATATATTGTGTTCCTAGGTTGTGACAACTACCCTCACTATAACTGTCCTAAAGTGACTACAGTAATTTGATATCCGATTAAGTATTTTTGAATTGGGATGAGGTGCATATTTTAAATGCTTGTACTTGCCATTGAATGTTGATAATGAGGCCCAGTGGATCAAACACCATATGCGGTAAGTTCTGAGTTGAAAACAAATAGGAGTGATTGAAATGAACAAGAAAAGTACCTGAAGTTGTCATACTTACCTTTGAAGTTCGCTGATGTGTTTGTGATGAATGAGGAAGTATGAGTATCCTTGCATCCTTCCCAAATTAGACCCTTGGATTACGTGTGGTAGGGAACAAATGGATGCAAGGGTTGGAAATGCTGTTGGGGCTGATTGAAGGAAGGATTTGTTCTGAACTCTGGTTTGTTATGTGGACTGAATTTCTTGGCAGTAGAATTAAGGATAGGTGTGTTCTAGCAAGGTTTGGTGAGCGCTGCAGGTAGCTAACTATGCACTAATTGAAGAAGAAGGATGTTGTCGCAGGCAAAGAACAACCCTTAAGAATTTTGCAGCTTGTGATGTTTCAACCGGAGATTTCCTTGTTAAAATGGTAGGGTATGCTACCCTTCAGGTTGTTGTGCAAGGCTGGAAATGAGAACATAACCAATTGTCACAAAATGAACATATCTTGCAACTTGTGATGAGGTATGCTAAAGAGTATCTGCTGTTGTCTAGTGAATGATAAAAGATCTGTCACTCTTGTTGTAGATTGAAAGGAACAGCATTCTGGTAGCAGAAATTGGCAGGCAAGACGTGCAACTGACCATCAAATTTGTAACACTGAAAACTTGACCTTGGGATGTGGTGTTACTCATGTAAGTTGCTGAAGTTGGGCTACAACAGGCTTGATAGTTGTGTATCTGTTTGGTATCCCTAAAAGAATATTTGTTTGCAGCTGACAACCGAATTCAGTTGCAAAACAATTCCAGCTGGTGTAGGAGTTACTTCAGATCTTGTCGTAGGAACAATAATTTAGGAACAAGAATGATGAATCCAAGAATAGCATCAAGGGCAGAATACTTCAACTGAAAGTTGCTGAAGTCCGCTGAGTCTGAATCCAAGAATAATATTGATTGCTACAGTTGGTTGTCCTGATTACCCTACTTCAGCTGGTAACCCAAATCTGTCGCAAAATGTGTTCGGTATTCTATTGCGGACCAACAGAAGTAACTACCAATGACTGGAATTCAGTGAGTTTCCATAAAAACCAAAGTTTGTATGGAATAAAAGCTGCATTATCACTGAAGCTAATGAAGATCTACTGCTGTAGTACTGGAGTCAATTTACCAATGCTTCAAATGCATAATTCCCCAACCAATTCTCAAGAATACCCAATTGCTGGATTTGATACAGATTTCTTCTGAATTCAAATTCCTGCATCCATGCTTCATGTATAAATTTCAGAAATTACCCACATCAGATTTCCACAGAATTCAAAAGCATATTGACTTTGATAACAAAATGATGCAGCAGGCTTGTGGGACCATGAAACTTCAAGATTTCAATATGAGAGAATCAGAACAAAACATAACCGAAGTCACCCTGTTGCTGTTGCTGATACACAACAGAACATTGCACTCTAATTTACCAGATAGAAAAACATAATTCAAGAATGTTGAAGAAATTGTCGTGTTGCTGATGCGAATATAAGCCAATGCAGAAACTGTAATCTGAAGCAGGGTTACAATGTACAGAAGGTGAAGCATGAGAGCTAAGCAAGATTTCTGCTTCTGAAATATTCAGATCATAATCAAGGCAAGAAATTTGACAATTCAAGGCAAGACACCAAGGGTACTAAGACATCATGATGGCTGCATTGTAGTAAAGAATCATCAAGAAGATAGAAGATGAAGAAAATGATCAAGGATTCAGAATTAAGCAAGATCCCATAAAACAGGAGGTTAATCAAGACTTCAAATGTGGACAGTCTCTATGGAATTCTGAGGTCTTATGACAGAAGATGGAGTTGCAAGGTAGAACAGAACAAAAGGATGTAGAAGCAAGGCACAACCACTAGCTGATGCAAGAGTACACCTTGCTGAATGTCATGTATTTCTCCTCTTGAAACAAGAACTTGTGATTTGATTTCAAGAGCACGAAAAAGACTGGAAATTTGACTTTCCATGCATCCATATTAGCAAGAATTTAGCAAGATTTAAAGATCATAGAAGGTTGAAGCAAGAAGCAAAGCAAATTATGGATGAAAAGGAAAAAAAAAAAACAGAACTCAAGAGCTGAAAACATAATTCAAGAGCTGAATTCAGCAATGCTCAATGACATCGGTTGTAGTTGAGGCAGCCACTGTTAATCAAAACGAAAAAATTCAAGAACCGAGTATATGTATATTTGTGACAAAAAAATTTGGTGGAATTTGGTGATCAGGAACAAGATTTCCCTAGGATTGGAACAAGCACTACTACCTATTTGTTACATAGAAGACTAAAGTATTCAATTATGCAACTAATGTCTTAAGATAAAGAAGAACAAGAGAAGAATAGAGGCAGGAACAGAGAAGGGAAGGCTGGCTAAAGAGAGACAAAAGGGAAAAGAGAAAGGGGATTAGGGAGAGTCTAACCTCACAAGGAAGACGAGGAACTCATACACTTCATTCATTATGTATTAAACAATGCCGGTTACAATCCTACTAAGGCTATTTATAGCCAAAGGCTTCCCTATCTAGTTTCACTATGATAGTCCTTATGTCTAAAATCTCTTTATTGTTGGCATACTATTTCTCTACTAATATAGAATGGTATACTAACGATATTATGTTTACATAACACTCTAGGGAGAGCACCCATGCCTCACCTTTGCAAAGACCGAATACTATGTGGCACTTAGGCCTCAAGGAACCCGTCTTCCCAAGAGGCCATATACCTCCCACCAAGCTCATCATAGTGTTCAACCCCTCACAACCTAATCTGCCTGAAAACAAGAGTCATGTGATGAAACTCAATGACTTGGTAATTTCCTTACTTTTCTTACCTTTTCCAAGCTTATACTTAGTATCGGAGGGCATAACTTAGAAGTAAAGCCTAAGCCCCTTAACTTTGTTATTTGTAATGCGCAGGATCAAGGTTGTTGCATTTGGGCTTGGATCACGCCTTAGATGATCACCACCATGGATAAGGCCTCGGTTCATGTACGCATCAATTACTAACATGGGAATAATTGACAAAGCAACAGGTGAGATTGCTTCTTTGTGACCTGAAACTTAAAAAACAATTTCTTTGCATTATAGTGGATGACTGGTACACCTGGCATACCCAAACTCCACAATGCGAGAGCCACAAACATAGTTGTATTTTCTTTTAATTGATAAAATAAAATTAGTTTAAACTAAGTAACTTTCCAAAACTTCATATTCATGCAATTGAAAACTTCTTAGACTATAACACCTTCATCCGCCTATATTTCTTGACTGGGGGACAACAGCCTCCAAAACAATTCTATAATTTCTATGCTCGTTTATTAAGCAAGTTTAGCTCTAACATTGATGAGCCAATGTCATTCAAATTTATAAACACGCTGAATTGTGGTTAGTTTAGTAGCTACTTTATGTTAATTATTGCCCATCAGAGTTCATTTTTCCTCTCATTGTTCATTTAGAGCTCCGGATAAGCCATATATGGCTAAAAGATGAACAGAACCACTAACGGATATGCTCAGTACGCCAGTTTGACTGGAAGGGGAATGAAGGAACCAGAATTGTGTTTCCATTCTAATGGGTATGGTGACCCATGGGTCGACACAGAAACTTAGCCCGCTGAAGGAAGAAAGGTCCAAGGAACAAAAGCCGAACAGGATGCTCTCTTAGCTTAATACCCAGCAGGTGCCGCGGTCAACCCAAGAAACATGATCCGATACCATCCAACGATAAACAAGCAATTAGGACTAATCAGTGGCGTACCTTGACAGCCGCAGCTCCGAATCAGCTGATGTCATGAGAGCTCAATGCATATATTAGGATGATGGTTACCATAATTTAGCCCAATGATTGCTCTGACAACTCAGCAAATATTCGGGAGATATTACCCCATAATTACGGATCACTCTAGAATGACAAGTGCAGTTTAGCAAATATTCTTAGAAGGCAGTTGCCATATATCACCCGCAAAGATCACTTAGACAATGAAGCAAATATATGTGGACAACTGTCACCAACCGTGAGGCCCGAAGAAAGCTAAACCGGCACTCACACTATGAATACCCTTTCTCCACCACGAGAAGAGGAGAAATCGACCAAACCGCAGCACTAGAGAACTAGTCCTCGAATTCAAAAGCATACTCCTTACACTCAGGCGTTTATATACACTGAGATTTCCTAAAACCACTTGGCCCACGAATGCACCCCTCCTAAAGCCCTCTTCCTAAAGAGCACACCCTTCTAAAAGCTGCTCCCAATCGAGCGCACCTATCGGAGCCCAATCCTTCACAACACACTCAATCCTCCATTTATGCTTGCATTCACGTGTTTTACATTCTTCCATCTTTCTCTCCATCAAAGAAAAATTTTTAGCTTGAGTATCGAATGATATATTGGGGAGTGAGTTTCGTATACCTCTAACATCTCGTTTGTTCGTTGTAATATGTAGGATTCAGATTTTCAGGGATGAAAATCGGACCCACTTCAGTTCAACCTACTGGGCGAGATCAAACAGATCCCTAATTCGTACGACAATCTGGATTCAGAAGAAGAGACAGTATAGCTATCTCCTAAACTCCAACATCCAAGAGGAAGAACTGGAGGAAGAGACAGCCCACCGAGAAGGCAAGGCGACCTGACGACCTCGAGGCCTAAGCGACCACGAGTAATAGGGCCCAAACATGGCTGGAGGGCCGATTGAGTCATGGAGCAAGGGATGAGAGCTCAGAGCGGCGAAATTTCCGCTACTCCAATGATGATCGAAGACCCCCAATCCAAGAAGAAGCCTCATGCAGCACACAACCGAGGAGGACCCATAGCCGCCCAATCCAGTACATCTCTCCGAACTACACGGAGTTAAGGATCTTCCTCAATACATAGAGAGTTGCGCCCTCCTCTCAGATGGAGGAGAGGGTAAGGAAAATTGAGCAGCAAGTGTTTAGAGGAAGCACTGATAGACACTCCACTGACCTGAGAAGGTCACCATTTACGAGAGAGATTCGGAAGTAGCTGCTCCTTCATAAGTTTAAGAAGCCGACCCTAGAGCCCTACGACGAGGGTTCCAATTCAATGGACCATCTAGATCCTACACCCTGCTAGACTTCCAGGGCCTAGATGCTACTACCATGTGTCTATACTTCCCTTTGACCCTCAAGGGAGACGCTCGGATTTGGTTTTACCACTTGCAACCAAATTTGATACGAACATTCCAGGAACTGGCTGACAGCTTTCTGTTGCAATTCACCTCCAACAGAAAGAAGGAAAAGCAGCCTTGACACATTGTTTGCATCCGACAAGGGCCAAACGAAAGTCCTGAAGTATTTCAAGCCCGACTCAATGTCGAGGCCCGAAGGATATCCAAGCTCACTGACGAAGTCAAACTGAACACCTTTGTGATGACTTTACAGTCGGGCAATTTTTTCAAGCATCCGGTCTAACAAGAGCCTCAGACCTTCCAGAAGGCTGAGACCATTGCCTGTGGTTTATAGCCGCCGAGGAGGCTAACAAAGCGAAGCGGCTGGAATGTACAAGCCACTATCATCTGGGATCGACAAACAGGAAGAAGAGGAATAGAGATCATCTCAGCACCCGAGATCCCAGCAAGCAGCCCAAGATAGAGCTAGGTGCCCAAAGGGAGTTTAGTCCCCTGAACCTGACCCCTTTGACCAATACCCAGGCTAACATCCTCATACAGATTCGAGACAAAAAATTCTTAAAATGGCCAAAATAACCCAAGAACCTGGAAGGAGCAGATCAATCCAAGTATTGCTTCTATCATCGATCTCCAGGTCACAGTATCGAGTACTGTCAGATAATATAGAAAGAAATCAAGGCCCTCGTCCGGAAAGGGCACCTCACCAGATTCTTGCAAGACCCAGGGCAGGCCCCCAACGGAGTAATAAAAGACAAGTTGGAGCAACAACAGCAATCGTGAAACCGGGTTGCGATCAGAGTAGTCAACATGTTGGCCACGAGACCACCCAAGAGCAACACCCTGGATTGCCCAGAGAAAACTTCCAACAACAAGAAGTTGAGAATAGGAGTTAGAAATAATATCATTAGTTTTAATGATGACAATATGACATATGTAATAACTCGCCATTCTGACCCTCTGGTTATAACCGCACTTGTTTCGAAGGGTACAATTGACTACTAATTGAAACGAGTCTTTGTTGATGATGGAAACTCAAGAAATTTGCTGTATCTCGATACCTACTTTAAACTCGGACACGAAAAAAGAATCGGATAAAATCAGTCAATGGACTCCTATACGGGCTGGACAATGAACTTGTCACAATCTAGAGGACCATTCAGTTGGAGGTCATACTAGGAACATATCCAAAGGCGACATCCCGCATACTCACATTCCAACCGGTCGACCTACCCTCAATCTACAACGCCATCTTGAAGCAACCTTGCCTAACAACGTTCGGAGTACCCTCTGTCTACAATGCCATCTTGGGGCAACCCTGCCAAATAGTGTTTAGAGTAGTGACATTGATTCCACATCTAAAAATAAAGTTCCTAATGGTAGGCGGTGTCGGAGAGGTCCTAGGCAACCAGGTCACTGGCCGGACATGCTACTTGTCTTAAGTTACTCTGGCGACTCTTGATTAGCCGACTAAAAACTTCGATCTCTGGGACAAAGCGGCCCTACTGTAGGCATAGTCTGGCGAGTCGACTAACCAGATCCCGACAAGTTAGGCCTTGATCCCAATTGCAAGCCTGTTAGGTAAAAGTAGAGAAACCACTTCATCGAGAAGTTAATTGCCATATACGAAGAGGCGAAGAAGCTACTCGACGCAGGCTTTATAAGGGAGGTCGAGTACCCAAACTAACTATCAAATGTGGTACTCATCAAAAAGAGCAATGGGAAATAGCGGCTATGCGTTGACTTCACTGATGTGAATAAGGCTGTAATATCCAAATTTCTCTTTGATTTATTTTGAATATATTTATTATTTTGGGTCAATTAGATGTATCGAATTGATGGTATTTTATGAAATTTTTGAAGGAAATGTGACCAGTGGGCCAACGCTCGAGAGCTACGCTTTGAGTGCGAAACCCGAGGGCCAAACACTCGAGCCGCACCTGAGGTGGCACTGGAGCACTGGCCACTATATAAGGCGTGCGGCAGTTTCGGTGCGGGCCATTCACGCGGGAGCAAGGCAGAGTTGGAGAGAGGCAAAGGAAGAGGAGAGAGAAGGTGGAGTTCGGGTATCTCAAAATGTCATTTTATCAGATCTATTTGGTATGATATTAAGACAAGTATCTAGAAACCATATCCTTTGTCTGATTTCATGTCTGATAATATTTGCTCACGTTTTGGAGATTTTATGTACATACATATTATTTTTATTTACCCTATTTATTTTCTATGGACATGCATGTAATATTTACCATCCAATCTGAGGTTTTGTCCGGATTTTGTGATTTTCAGAGGGGTTTTATGATTTTCATGGAAGCTGGTAAAAATATTTGAGTCCATATATGTTCAATATAAGTATATTTGTATGGAAATGAGCATAGAACTTGCATAGGTAATGTATTAGTATACATATATGTGCCAGAGATGAGGTCGCTACCTTTATGATTTGATATGTAATCCGATTTGGATATGTGATTTGTGGCGCCTCTCCCGATAGGGAGACTTTATTCTCGACGGGAAAATTTGTGATATGTGACTTCCCCTTTTGCCGACAAGAAGAAGCTTCATTCGAAGCTGGACCTACCCCATTCTTTATAAATGAGAACTGTCGTAAGATAACTATAGAATTTAATATATTTTGATGTCCTAATATCTAATAAACTTGAGGATTGCACCCAATGTCACGGGTGGCAAAACATAGTGAGTTTATTCTGTATTTATGGGATACGAGGTACATAAATGGCCTAACTTGCTGGCCTAAACTGCAATTGATATAGTTTAAGGCTATTGAAAGTATGTATAACTCTTCCGCAAATTAGTCATTTAAAAGAAAATCTTTGGTTCTCTGTTTATGTGCATGCTTTGTTCTTTAGCATGGATTTGTATTCGAGTTTTAATTTGAGATTCACAGATTTGCCCATATATGAGAATTTGGTCAGTCTCGTACATTTGGATACGTAATTTATCCCGGAACATAAAGTGATTTATATATTTTCATTCCGGCCTTCACTATGCGTATATGATTTGGATCTGGGTTTCGTTTTGTTCAGTGCGCGCTTCATATGGGTATGATATCGGATCACCATTTGTTATTTTATATGATTTGGATTATGAGATTTGATTTCTGATCACGGTTTGATATGAGTATATTCTAAGGGGACTATGTTTGTTACGGACTTTGATTTCAGTACAATACTACTTTCAGACTTTCTATTGATTTCTGGACCCCCAAGATTTGACACGATTTGTTTGATATGCTTTGTTTATGTTATTTGACTTTCCTCTCTCTGATTGTGGACTTATATATATATTGTTTGCGTATGTATATACTAATACTTGCTAAATATTAGGATCACATTTTCTATTTTTTATCCCTTGAGATTTAGTGGGCTTAGATACATTGTGGGAGCTTGAACGTGATCTAACCGTTGTTCGTCTGATTTGGTAAGTTTTAGCTCCGTTATGATTTGAATTTATATCAGATGTGATTTGGATATTGGAATTGGCCGAGTGTAGGCCCTTGATTATAATATGAGAATAGTTTTGTTATGTGTATTGGGTTTTCGGTTGTCTTGATTGGTTTGTCATCTCCATTACGGTGTTTGTGGAGCAAATCATATATTATATTGTCCAAACGGTTGTCCAAAGAAGTCCGGTGATGAGTTTCAGGTCAATTTATTATTATTATTTGGATGATGAAATTTTCTGAATGGTTTGTTATGTCGCACCCGATTTTCTATTTGCTTGTTATATAATTATTTGGGTATTTTAAATTTTATGCATAATAATTGATTAGACTTGCTGTAATTCGAGTTCCGTGGCAAAGGCATGTCAAAAGATAGTTTCCCACTACCAAGGATTGACTTACTGGTGGATTCCAGATTCGGGCATGAGCTGTTAAACTTTATAGATGCCTACATGGGTTACAACCAAATCCGAATGAGTCCAGAAGACGAAGAACACACTTCATTCACGACGAACTAGGGAACGTACTATTATAAAGTCATACCCTTCGATCGAAGAACACAATAGCCACATACCAACGGCTCGTGAACAAAATGTTCGAGGCCCAGATCAGTCAAAATATAGAGATGTGGACAACATGCTTATCAAAAGCAAAACAACCGACGACCGTATTTACGACCTCAAAGAGACTTTTGACATACACCGAGTACACCTGATGAAGCTGAATATGACCAAGTGTGTGTTCGGAGTATCTTCTGGGAAATTTTTGAGCTTTATCTTCTCCCAACGAGGAATCAAAGGAAACCCTAAGAAGATAAAAGCCATTATAGATATGATCCCACCTTGAACTGTGAAGGAAATCTAGAGGCTCATCGGGAGACTCGCAATACTCTCTCGATTTTTGGCAAAATTGACAGAAAAGTATCTTCCCTTTTTTAAGGCCTTGAGAGGAACAAATGAGAGCGGACAACCCACTACCAAACAGCCTTCTAAGAGTTGAAAGAGTACGTCGCCAACCTCCCTCTCTTGACATCACCCTAAGAAGGCGAAGAGTTATACCTATACCTTGCTATTTCGGATACAGCCTTAAGTCCAGTCCTATTCAGGCAGCAGCTCGAGATGCGACTGGTCTACTACGTCAGTAAAATCCTGACAAATATCGAGATTTGTTACTCGCACGCCGAAAGGACTATTCTAACGCTCGTCTATTCCGCTTGGAAGTTATGACCATACTTTCAGGTGCATAAAATTGTCGTCCTAATAGACCAACCACTAAAAGAGATCTTACAAAGGCCCGACACGTCCCTACGACTAGTTAAATGGGCCATCGAGTTCGGCAAGTTTGATGTGGAATTCCGACTGTGGCCGGCCATAAAAGGTCAAGCCCTCAAGGATTTATTAGTCGAAATGACAATTCTAATTCCAGACACCCTCAATTTAAGCAGAGGCGCCAGCCAGCGAAAAGAAGCTCCGATCTGGATATTACACATAAACGGATCATCGACCCAATCAGGAAGCAAGCATGGTTTTGAAGATTTCAAACGGGTCGGAGATGAAATGCAAGATGACCCTCAGATTGCCAGCCACCAACAATATTGCTGAGTACAAAGCGTTATTGGTCGAACTTAGGCTGGAAAAGGAATGCTCAACGAAGAATCCAATCATTTACAGCGACTTGGAGCTAATTGTTAACCAAATCCTCAAGAATTTCAAAGTGTCTACCCCTTTGCTTGTAATATACTCGCTAGAGCAAAAGGCCTAATCTAGACATTTGACAAGATTGAGATAATCAACATCTTGAGTGAGAACAACTAGAAGGCAGATCTACTAGTGAAAGTGGCAGCAACCAGTAATCCCAAGCAATGTGCTGGAGACATGCGAGAAGTTCTTGCCTCCCCGAGCATAGAGGAGCTAGAGTAAGAGGTGCTACAGATCTCGAATGATGAAAACTATATGACTCCATATAGAAGGTACCGCACCGATGGCCTTGTACAGAAAAATCTAGAGAAAGCCAAGCGCATAAAAAGGATAACAGGCTAATATACCATCATGGACGGGAAATTATACCGATGAGGGTACTACACCCCTTACATGCAGTGTCTCACGCCAGAAGAAGCTGACTACACGTTGAGCAAGGTGCACCTCGGAATCTACGGGTCGTACATCGAAAGTAAGAACTTGGCATTCAAATTCATACAGTAGGGCTACTAATGACTGACGATAAAGTGAGATGCCGTGGAATTCGTAAAGAAATGCGAGAACTGCAAAGTTCACGGCAGCATTCCTCATCAGCCGCACACGGAACTGCAAACCCTACAGTTATCATGGCCGTTCACCCAATAGGAGCTCAACATACTCAGTCGATTGCCCGTTGCTTCTGGGTAAATGAAGTTCATCATAGTTGACATCAACTGCTTTACCAAATGGGTGGAAGCCTCCCTGCCTGCACAAATAACCGAACAAAATACGACAGAGTTCATTTAGCAAAGCATCATATGTAGATTTGGGATTCCCAAAGTCATAATGATCGATAATGGAATCCAATTCATTAGTAAATATTTTCCCAAATACTATACGAGTTTGAGAATAAGGTTGGTTTACACTTCCGTCACCTACCCATAAGCAAATGGGTAAGTGGAAGTAACAAACCAAACACTTCTACACAGGCTAAAGACAAAGCTAAAAGACATCGAGGGTTCTTGGGAGGATGAACTACCTTTCGTGCTGTGGTCGTATAGAACAGCGCCGAGAGAACCTACCCCTGAGACACCATTCAGTTTATATTACAGGACTAAAGCGGTCATCCCAGTAGAGATCGGATTGCCTAACATCAGAGTTGAGAGCTTCAACTCACTCAACAATTCCTAACAACTCAGAATACGTCTTGACTTACTCGAAGAAGCTTGAGATGCAACCAGATTGCACACAGTAGCTTATCAGTAATGAATTGCTCTGTACAATAATAAAAAAGTGAAAGAACATCAGTTTGAGGTGGGGGACCTAGTTCTACGAAGCATTGAGGCAATTGTAAGAACATTAGCAGGAACAAGCTCTCCCTGAATTGAGGGGTCATTCCTTGTCTCAGCGATTCTCCGAAGCAGTGCATACAAACTACGCATCCAGAAATGCAAACTGGTCCTGATGACGTGGAATACCATCCACCTCAAAAGGAATTATCAATGATTCCTCGCTGAACACAAGTAAGTCCAGCATACATCATGCGGGTTGCTTATACTATGTACCATATTTCAATTAATAAAATGACTGTTCCTTTACCTTATTATTCATTTGAATGCTTGTTTGCCATCGCATAAAATCAAATAACCTAAAGTGCCCCTAAATCGAGTAAATACTTTCACCTGCAACTCGACCAGCTACAGCCGGGTCAAAAACCTTAGTCTAACTAATTGAGCAACCCAAACGAAGTCAAACCCTAAACCTCGATCCCAACAACCGAGCAACCTATGCAAGGTCAAACATGACGGCTCGAGGGGCTTGTGGACAAAAGTCAGACCTCCCCATTAAAGTGGCCACAAAAACCTTAGAGGGCTTTATCAGCATGTGTTCAACGACATCCACCTGAAGGAGAGAGCACTATTAGCCAGCGATGGGCAGCGAACTAGGACCAAGCGCACAAAAGCCACAATATCTGCTAACAGGACTGAGCACTGATATTATGTGTGAACGACGGCCTAGACTTTATCAGAACCCGATGACTGCGGCAATCAAACCCAGTCGGCCCCAATGAGGCTCACTAACAAGTATGCCACGACTTCCTCCCATGGGAATGAGCGTAACCAGACAAATGCGTCTGATCAAGCCCACCAATGATAGTAACAACACTTAGTCGGCAAAGAGGCTTTCCCAGTGCTACGGCTTCCTCTCACGGGAACGAGCACAACCAGACCAATACGTCCAAACCAAACTCGATGATCATAGCAATAACGCTTATCTCGAAAATAAAGAAATGTTGAATAAAGAAAATCAGCATAAACAAGGAAACATCAACGACAACGATCAAAACGATCTAGCTAATTTATTAACGAATTAAAATATACAACGAGAAACATTCGTCTGCCTCAGAGATGAAGCCAATTGCCTACACTCGCACAAAGCAACTTTTCTAAGAAGCAAAGCCCCCCAGTGGATGTGGCAAAGGCTCCCTACTTGACTCCAAGAAATCAAACAGATCAGAACGGCGCCGAGTTCCAGCATTCCTTAGATCAAGGTACTCCAAAGGAAGGTCGGGAGGCAACAAAGACACGATCCGCTTGCAGAGGAAGAAACCATCCCGGAATCTATCATCCAACAAAGGTTCGACCTCACCCTGGTGGAGTTGGGTCCTTAGCTCCCCTATGAGTTATGCGCACTGACTACAAAGATCAACGAGCTATTGCTTAGCCTCCCGAAGCTTATCCAAAGATTCCTGAGACCTTGTGACCCATTCAGATAGCTCTCAGTTGAGGGAGGTGGTCCGATCTCGACTTTGCTAAGCCTAGACAATAGCGGCATCCTGCTGGCGCAAGCACACCTCCACCAAATGTAGAACCATCTGTGATTGCAAGCAAAAGACAAGTGGTCAGACAAGGACGATCGCAAGTGCGAAAATGAGAAGCTACACAGCCTATACCTCAATAAAAGGTGACTCCTCCAAGGATGAAGGACCCAGTGGAGCCCCGGGTGAAGAAGCAAATGGAGTCCTCCAACCTAGCAGAGGCATAGCATAATGGTGGAGGAGCACCCTGGAACTTGGAGATGAAGGAGAAGCACCCGAAACCTCCAGGACTTAAGGCGCTAGAGCCTTTGAGTGAGGCACCTCATCAGTTGCCACTGCCTCCACATTATTCTCTACTTGAGCTTTAGTCACTAGATCACTACTAGGACCCTCATTAAAAAAAAGCTATAGGAGGGTTGGGTGCAAGCTCGTTAGGTGACGAATTGATAAAAACAAAGACCCTATACTTAGTTAAGGTTGATGCGCTGATCGGCTTGTCTGGTCTGTCGGTCTCGAGGTCACTTATTCTCAAAGCAGAAGGAACAGTGGTTCACCGTCCTAGGCAAACCTAGCCGCCTCCTCAGAAACATAGCGAATTGGAGAAGAGAGGATGGAGCCTGGCCTCCTAGACAACTTGCCAGCATTTTGTGCCACCTCTGCAATGGCCCGATTGGAGTCAAAGGAGGAGGAACGAGACAGAGCTACTCAACTAGCCGCCCTCTGAAGAGAGTCCCAAATGAACAACGACCCTAGTTTCCTCTAGGGTTTGTCAAGCGGTAGAGCAGTGACATCTGCCCTTTCCGTCCGGAATTCCCACTCAACTCGTGCGAACGCCCTTGCAAACAGCCAAAAGTCTTTTCGACGAAAGGAGTTCGAATGCTTCTCTAAAAGCTCCGTGAGCGGCTTCGTCATGCATTCCTCCTAATCCAAGATATCGCCGGCATGAGTAGCCTCCACTTTACCCCATTTGTTGGAAGGGATCCAATCGGAAGGGACCAACAAATAAAAGAACAGATGCTTTCAGCCCTTTACCGAGTCCGGATTCCCCCCACTTATTCGATATTGCCTGTGGGGGTGAATGAAATTCAATCTGCTTCCTGGTTGAATCGGAAGATCGCCTTCACGGTTAGGGCATCTAAGGAAATCTATGGTGGTGAGAGAAGACGCACGAGGAATCCAAGTATCGAACGGCATTGGGGTGGAGGTGCACTGCCGGAAGGTCCAAAGACACCAGGATCTTGTATAACTCCTGCGCAAAAGGGATGCGAAGGCATCCCTTCAAATGAGCCTCGTTGATGGTGATGGACCCATGTCATCGGAAGCAAGCCCTATGGTCATCAGCAGGCAATACGTACGAGATGGCGCTTGGGATATTGCATCGAACATACAAAGACTCCAAATCATGAGAAGTGAAATTAGATGGGATCACGTCGACTCTTGGGGAAGCCATGGAAAGCAGGAAAGACGAACTAGGGCAGAGCGATTCAGGTCAAGAAGAGAAGTGCGAAAAACAGCAAAGGCTCAGAGTTTAAATAGCCAACGCACTAATCTAGAAACGGCGTCGCATGAGGAATCGAAGAGGCACGTCTCCATAATGACCACGATACGTGCTTGCACCGTAGAGTGCTGCAGCATGCTAGTTCGCTGGGCCAGTTATGATAACTTACACTACGCCTCCCTGTGCAGCCTGCTGACAGTTGATGGCCCTGATGATCGGCGAGTCGGCGACGCGATATAGGTAATGACGCCCTAACACGCCATTCACCAAGACGGCAAACTGGCAGCATGCAACCCTAGTGAGCTCGAGACAAGTTCGGTTGGTCTATATTCTAGCCATGCATGTGGGACACATTATTGCCAATCGGATTGTCAGAAGACCAAGTTGTCAGTAGTTTGAATTGTCAAACTATCAGAAATCATGCATCAAAAAGCAACATTTAAGTTCTTCAACTATTTACATCATGTAAGAATATTGAAACCCGACAATAAAGACAACAAATGTTAGAGAAGTTCCATTCATTAATTTTTTTTACAACGTATAAGTTTACAATAGTAAAAGTACAACTTGAAAATAAACACAATGACCGATGACCCGGCTACAGTAGTCCAATCGACCCACGAATGGGCACCTAGAGAAGGGAGGCACTCACCCAAGGGAAGCCCATCCGACCCGGGGACAGACACAGGAAGAAAGCTCTCACCCTTGAGTGGTGTCCTAACACTTAGCACATCCAATTTGGATAGGCGAGAGCAAAAAGATAAAAAAAAGAGAGCTCCTCCGTCTTTCTGGAGTCGAGAGCAGCGTTGCAGAAAGAACCACCGAGCGCTGAGGAGGACAAAGAGCCGCTGCCCAAAACCTAGGACTTTGCTAAGAAATACTGAGTCCAATTTTGGGACAGGCGTAAAAGAGAGAAACTAAGGCGACTTTCCACACAAAAGAAGGTAACCAAAGCAGACATCAAGTGTATCCTCGGATCTCACCTTCGAACATTGGAGATGAACTTCCTCCAATCCCTACTTGTGGCAGCGTAGGCTCCATGTTAGTTCCAAACTCTCATACTGCTTGGCTGGTAAAGACGATTTGTGATGTATGGTATAGAAACCCCTCCATTTATAGCAAAGAAGAGGATCAGCAAGCAATCAATGTGAGGAGATTATCCATGCCAGCGTTATCCGCAAAAGATTGAATCAAATCCTGCCCAATTGAGCGGTGAATTAGCAAATCACCTGGGGAAGGAACACGCGTGCAGGACTACAGCTAGTGTCCCATCAATGAACATGTCTAAAGTTAAAAATTTAAACCTATTGACATGGGGGGCTAGTGATGGGTATGGCAACCCATGAGCTAGCCTGGAAACTTAGCCCGCTCAAAAAAGAAAGGTCCAAGGAACGAAAGCCCAGCAAGCCGCTCTGTTAGCTCAAGACCCAGCAGGCATAGCGGTCGACCCGAGAAGCATGATCTGAAACCATCTAGCAATAAACAAGCAATTAGGGCTAATTAGTGACGTACCATGACAGCAGCAACCCCAAATTGACTGACATCACGACAACTCAGTGCATACATTTGGGTGACGGTTACCATAATTTAACCCCACAATTGCCCTGATAGCTTAGCAAATATTCGGGGATATTACCACATGATTACGAATCATCTCAAAATGGCAGTGACAGTTTAGCAAATATTCTCAAACAGAAGTTGCCATATACCACCTGCGAGGATCATTCAGACAATGATGCGGATATATGTGGACAATTGTCACCAACCATGAGACCCGCTCACTCTATAAATACCCCTTCTCCACCATGAGAAGATGAGAAATCAACTAGACCGCACCACTAAAAAACCAATTCTCAAATTCAGAAGCATACTCCTTACACTCAGGCATTCAGATACACTGAGATTTCCTAAAGCCATTCGGCCCACAATTGCACCACTCCTAAAACTGTTCTTCTTAATAAGCACACCCTTCCAAAAGCCGCTCCCAGCCGAGCGTACCTCTTAAACCCCAATCCTCCACAACACACTCAATACCCCTCTCACGCTTGCATCCACATGTTTTACATTCCTCCATCTTTCTCTTCATCGATGAAAGATTTCTAATTTGAACATCAGAAGATATATCGAGGAATGAGTCCCGTATACATCTGACCTCTCGTTTGTCTATTGTGGTGTGCAAGATCTAGACTTTCATGGATGAAAACCGGACCTGCTTTAGTTCAACCTTACCGGACGAGATTAAGCGAATCCCTAATTCGTATGATAATTCGAATCGAGAGACACATCACATTCTAATAATTGGAGATCTTTGATTTATCACAATAATTATATATCAAAGGCAAGTATGGGCATGTGAATAATGAGGATGGGATTCACATTCCGTTCATTCTGATTGTTCAGCAAACAAGACAAGATCAAACCCTAATTTAAAGACTGTTTAGTTAACGACGCCACGCACAAGCATCAGGGAGGAAAGAAAATCGCTGCTAGTTCAAAGGAAACCAACATTCAAAGAATTAACAATAAAATCGAAGAAAGAAAACAACATACCGGTATGGAACTGCCAAACGAAGTGCTGGTGGCAAACGATCGATGAATCCCTAAACTGCCAAAGCAAGTGACGGAGACTGCACCGGAATCGGTGGCGGCTCGAAGCGGTGACGGAGAAAGTGGTACAGAAATCAGTGCGGAGCCCATGCGTTCAGAAGCTCAGTTTGTTCCTACTTTTCTATCTCCGGTCTTCAACAACCTCGCCGTTGCGGCGGATACAAGAGCTGCATTTTCTTTGAGAGATTCAGGCTAGCAAGTATCGAAAAGAATGTTGTTTTTTTTACTTGTTTTCTCTGTTAAAGACTCAACTTCGTTCATGAATTTTCTTGTTCATTTAGAAACCCCTATGCCCTTTAAATTTTATTTAAGTTTTTTAATCTAATCTCAATTTTATTAATAAATAAAAATTCATAAAATGGGGCTAAACTTTCTAATCCGTACTTAAAATAAAGATTCAAATTTAAAAACTATTAATCAAAAACAAATATATATATATATATAGATATTAAAATTTAAATATTACAGATTACAATAGAAAAATATCAAATGTTGTCAAAATTTTCATCTAAAAACACTTTAACAATCAAATTAGTGTAAATCATACCAAATAACTCAACAAAGTAAAACAACTAAGAAAATACGCGAGGTAGTTATCCAAATAAGTCAATCTATGCACCATGTCAAGAAGAGAAGTTGGGGTTGGATCAACTTAAGTTCCTTGTTTGAGGATTATAGTTCAATGGACTCAAAAAGTTATTAGTTATTGATGGGTATCATACCCAACGGCCTAAAGAAAGCCTAACACAGCTTCAAGCCAAAAGACTAAGTTCAGCGGCCTAGAGTGCTTGCACGGCTCATTTCGACAAATATGGTGAGATCAGTTTAACGATCTAAGATGGTTACTTAACTAACAACATTAAACGTTAGTTGCAACCGCTATCGTGATAAAAATAGCCATTAACCGTTCGTCAGTTTTTCTAATGGTTAACCGTCGTCTACCTTCTATAAATATCAATCCTCTCCTTCCAAAAGAAATGACTTGACTGGAAACCTTTTAGATAAAAACATATAATACGCCAAAAGCATACACACACTCTCTTTATATAAGATGCCACTTAAAGAGTGCAATTTCTCGGATTTTATACATCTCTTTGCATCCTCTCTCTTTCTGCAAATGTAAGAGAAATACTGACTTGAGTGTCAAAAGATATATCGAGGAATGAGTCTCGTCAATCTTTTAACTATTATTTGTGATTGCACAGGATTTGATTAAAGGCATACGGGGACCAAAAACTTTAAACATTTGACGGATAAATTTTACCATCCATACAATAATCAAATTCTCGGACGCAATAGTTATTTATTAGAGATGATGGCATATGTCTATAAAATAATTTTTCTTTTTCAAATTAATAATGATGAATATTGTATACTTTAAATATTTTGAAGATCCCATTTTATGGAAGAGATAGGTCCTTTGAAACTTTCCAAATGGTAATTGAGAGGGTGCAATGGGAAAGGGGATGAGTTGCCATTTTTGCTAAATTATACATGATTGTTATTATTCTTTTCATTCTTCTTATATCTTGACATATGGTGATGCCATCACCTCAAAATTTTAATTATTGAGTGATTGGTTATCTATCTAAAGTGCTGGGATTTCGAGATCTTTTTTATGATGGATCGTATTTTTTTATCGAAAATTCAATAGAGTTTCGTCTGTAATACGAATATTCACAAATACAAAAATATGTACAATCTTCTGTATAATACATAATACATTCAAAAATTCCAACTGCCGACAACACACAATAACAATACAAAACGACACAGGATCCAAATGCCACTACTTAGATGTGGCTCCAACATGGTGTATCTATACACAACGTCATCCCAAGAGAATGCCATTAAGTACTTATTATACACCACAATATCCTGCGAAAGTATAAGTAAATCCAAATGACAGTAAAAAATTAAACTATCGATCATTAATCATTTTGTACAATACACATTAAGATTCCAAAAGAAATATAAATGTATATACAATTTTTATTACATAAATAAATCTACAAATTCTAAGTCTTTGACATGATCTTCCATACCCAAGCCTAGACCACTTCGAATCTCCATGCTGTTCTATCGGGCATGTCAAATCCATACTAAATTGGAGACAATGAGAGATAAGAGTAAGTTAACAGCTCAACAAGTGCAATATAATTAAAACAGTAGGCAATATAAGCAAAGTTAAGTAGAAGAGAGATATATAATCATGAGAGGGATGTAAAAATAGGAATATGATCAAACATTCTTTGAAATGTAATTTACTTTTTCTTAGAGTATAATTTATGCATAATTATTTATCTTTACAGATCAGGGTCAATAAGTCTTACTAACTAAAAGTACGGGAGAACGAGAAAAGGGTCATGTCATCTACATGACCTAAAGGCGTAAACTCCTATTATCGACCCAGAGGCAGGCCATCACATATTGCCTATAAACAGGCCACAATGCCCCCACAAAGTTTCCCCTGGGGCCCAGGGGCAGTCATCGTTCTTACACAGTAATATTCAAAGGCTTGTCAAGAGTATTACCAACTAAAATACGCGGCCAGGATGATTCTTGAGTCTCTACTGTAATGCTACTAACAGGCTAAGGAATATTACCTCCGTAACACAATTCTGTGGTCCTTGTTTCATGGTTTCATATTCGTTTGAGGGAAGATCTACCATAATTCGATTCATAATATCTCCATCCGGGAGAACAATTCGATCACATATCACATTGTAGACTTCCCTCTGTACGCATATACGATTATTATTTTTTCTTTGAATTTAAATCTTTTCACAAGTTATTTGGATGCATAGACACCATTATTCACAGGAAAGATTAGGATTTCTTGCCACTATTAGTCAATTATCACCTTGGGGGTATTTGGAGCACATTTTCTTCACAACAAAATACAAACACATTTTTTGGGGTATACAATTGAACATATACAATTAGATATAATTTTCATAACAATTAATTTTAATGGAAGTATGCAAAATTCACATTTAGCCTCGAGTGAATAGTGCATGTGAACAGTGCACAGTTGCACATATCGGGTAATTCACAAAATTTTGGGCATTTCATGGATAAATTATCAAATTCAATGCTTGGGAAATTATAATCTCAACTTAATTTATGCATAAAACTCAAAATATGTACTCAAACGAGGTCCGGGTGTGCATCTAGGGTTTTACGAATGAAAATCCACATAAAACCACAAAATTGGATACCCGATTGATAAATTAATATGCTCAAATTATGGGTAATCATATTCTAATCTCAATTTATGTAAAATTCTCAAAAATTAGAGCCTGAAACCTCCTGGGCATGGGATTAGGGTTTTAGGTGCGAAATTCGATCAAAATCTACAAATTTAGACATAAAATTTACATATATGCATAATTAACCTATGGGTATTACAAATACATGCATTGGTTGGGTATTGGGGTGATAATACCCGAAGAAAATCGAACGAAAATCAAAAAGAATGGAAGAGAAAGATATGGATATACTTGCATCGACCCGATCTTCGATTTTTCAAACTAGCTCGAAGCCGGAATCCATCCTGAGGGCCTTCATTTGCTTCGTTTCTCTCTCTTCTCCGCGCCCTCTCTCTCCCTTTCTCTCTCCATTAGAACTACCCGCCCCAAAAACGCACAACCAACAGTTATAAAAGCCCGAATGTGACTTTTATGCGGATCAGCACTCGAGCACAGTCCGCGGTGTGCAGCAGGTGTGCCTGCGCTGGAATTGGCGCTCGTCGGGCCCTCGAGTTCCAGGCGGGCACCAACTTGCTGGGTTGCATGCCCAGTAGCCCGTCCGGCACCGCCGCCTAATTTCTGACTCTGAAACATATCCTTCTATATACCCCGAGCCTAATTGTGATTAAATTAATTTAATACCCTGATATTATCATAATTTAAAACCCGAATCATATTTACGGATCAATATATTGAAATTATAACGCCGGTTCCTAATTCCACCAATTCCAGGTCTTTAGCCCTTAATTCGATTCCTCCCGAGTCCTTAGACCTTGGTCCACTTATTTAAACTTAATTACTCGCGTATACCATACTCCAAAAATCGGTACCTTACAATCCTCCCCCACTTATAAAAATTTCGTCTTCAAAATTTAACGAACCTCGAAATTCAACAATAGGAAAAAAGATCTCCCAGATTCCGCTTACATGCTCCCAAATCACTTTCTTGGAGAAACGATTATCTATAGAGAACCTCAACCATCCCCTCGTCCTGATCCTAAACCTTCTTCCTCGATCTTCAGTACAAGGGAGACATTACGATAATCTACCCAAATTCAAAGGTAAATTCAATTATTGACTACCTTTCCGACTTAATACAAAATTACAAACGAACCAACAGGCTCTCATCTTGATACCTCCTAGGTCTCGAGAATGATCTTCCATTGGAACCTTAACTCTATTCCAAAATTTTTGAGCCAAGGGCCCACATGCTTCTACTGTGTTACTCTAATTAACCATTTATCAGGACAATAAGGATCCTCTTGTAACTCGTGTCCATTGATTCATATCAGACTCTTAGGTTACCTGAAAATTATGAATTTAAAAAAAATCCTAAGGATATCGATACAATTAAAGAAGGGTCCAAAATTTCTAAATTACAATCAACCTAGTTAACATAATTGAGTAATCACCTAAAGCCTCAAACTCAAGTACTTACCCAATCTTATCGTCTTGTTGGCATACCAATGAGCCAACTAATACATTTCGGTTATAACACCCAAATTCACTCTAAATGAGCTATCCTAATCTTCTAATTTCACTATATCCAAATAGTATCCCTAATTCTCATTGTCCTTAATGTCCTCAAAATTGAAACGGTGAGGGATTCTCATTTTATAATTTCCATGACCTCGGGACCTAGGAGGCCACTCTCTTCCTGCGAGACAACCTCTTAGTCCATTAGGATTGTTAGATAATAACTATTTCTATAAGTAACACCTATAAATTTTCAAAGTAAGAACCTCAAAGGCTAACCCAAAACTATGGGTGAGGTAATTCTGGTCATAGGATTTTCACCCTCTTAACTAAGGGCAACCACCCATACAAGTTATGAGAAAGACAATCCTAGAGCTTCCTCAAAAGGATCACATTCTACCGTACTTACCAAACCCATTAGGAGCCAACCCAAACAATAAGGTCAATATCTAATCCTTAATTCCTCGAATGCTACCTTCGCATGACCCATTCTGATGGATACTGATCGTCTCCAAGCCCAAACACCTCACAATGCTGCAATCCTCAAAAAATACTTATCGGATTATCCTTCCGGGTTTAGTTAAACCCAAGAAAGTAACACGCCTTTGAGACATCAATCAATCATTCTCCAATTGAGTTATTGTTCCAAACTCTAAGGAATTGCATTCCTACTATTGAAGAAACCACATGCCCAATATAATACTTCTCCCTATTCCTTTCATACTTGAGCACATAACTAACCGTCTTTCGCAATCCATGACACAATCCTCAAATAGGTTTCTCACACCCTATTGACTCAAAAAGTTCATCAATGAGGCCATCCCAAAAGTATTGAAGCACCTCACGGCAAAATACTCAACAAATGCCTTATTGGTTCGATACAGAGTCCTTAAAATTTGGTGCCAATCCTGGCACAACTCCATAACAATCATCAATTTAACAATCAAAAGATAATTTGGGCCGATCATTTTCTTTTAGGAAACATCCTCAAATATTTATACTACAAAACGACTCCCAAGTGTAGTCTTTTATGCTAACTAAATTTGGCACAAATCCTAATCAGACAATATACAAACGAAACAATACTAATTTCGTCGTCACTCAAACTATGATGCCTCATATTCAGACCTATCCACCCAATTACAAGGTGTCATATCCTTACTATCATTTATGGCACCCTATTAACCAAATCATCCTCCATATCATATCAAGCCTTATCACCGTAAGGCAATCAGTCTATCCAAGCCAACCACATCTACAGTCCTACGGGAAGGTCATAGACCTCGATACAACTAGCACAAGTCTATAATCATTAAATAAATGAATAAACTTAGAAAACGCCAGTAAAATATAGATAATGGATCCCAAGGTAACACATATCTCGATATATCATGATCCAGGAACCTTATCTCTCGCCACGATGGATGACACTTCCATACTTCGTACCATCATGGTGAAGCCTCGATCCACGGTATAGAGCTCCTTTACTGTCTGACTCATGAAATAAGGGAAATCCCTAATTATGCAATCGAACTATCTATAATTGAAACATACTCCCATCGAAATAAGATATTCATCCATAAAGCATTCACAAACAAATCCTATGACATTTCTTTTTCCTTGAGACCCATGATTCTTTCCATATCACCCGCCCGAGATCGACTTCACCTCCTATCAGACCGGGAGCAAATTACCTTGTCTTCTTTCAAATATTGGATCACCATGACATCATCTTAATTCTCAGGATCCACATCTCAACCTCTATAGAACCTGAGTTATCCAAAAGTTTAAACACTTAGGTATCTTCAAATCGATTATAAATCGACATCCTAGGATTTCATAACCTCATAAATTAACTTCAAGTTATTCTAACCTTAGCCATCGATTCCACCCTACCCATAATACTTGATACGTCGATCAATGACTTCTTCTTAGCAAATTACTACTCCAAGGTCCTCAACCCAGAGCCGATTACCTAATCATCGAACCAAAATCGATCTACCTAGGCCTTGAATCAATACCGAATAATTCAAGCACCAAATCAGTACCAATCAAATTCCAACGTTAAGGTGTCTCCATACAGCATCTTCCTCTTGACCCTACGGTCAGCCACTAACACGGTTAGTCTTCCACCTGGGAGCCATTGCTAATACTTCCTTGAGACATGAACAATTCAATTTAGGCCACTCCTAGGACACTAACTAGGATGCATAAGTTAAACAATCGAACTAAATCATTATTCCTAACTTAGTGCTAGCCTAAGTTATAGAAATTGGGGTAACCAAAACTATCCAGACTAGCTTAATAATCCTATGCCTTTATCTACTTATTCGATCAATTTTAATCTAACCTAAACTTCTGCATACGATTCAAATCAAACCTAATGCATCTCTTTTTCTCTAATACCAACTGTAACAGAACGTATTTTTCTGTCAAAAATCCGATAGAGTTTTATCTGTAATACAGATATCCGCCAATACAAAAACATGTATAATCTTTTGTATAATACATAATGCATCCGAAAATCTTAATTGCCGACAACACACAACAACAACACAAAACTACACAAGATCCAAATGCTACTATTTAGATGTGGCACCATGTGGTGTATCTATACACAACATCAGTCCAAAAGAGATGCCAATGGATATCTGTTATAAACCACAATATCTTGCGAAAATATAAATAAATCCAAATGACAGCGAAAAATTAAACTATCTGATCATTAGTTATTTTGTATAATATACATTAAAATTTCGAAAGAAATATAAATGTATATACAATTTTCCATGACATAAATAAAACTATAAATTCTAGGTTTTTGATATGATCTTCCATATCCAATCCTAGACCATTTCGAATCTCTATACTGTCCCATCGGATATATCAAATCTGTACTAAATTGGAGATAAGGAGAGGCAATGGTGAACTAACAGCTTAACAAGTATAATATAATCAAAACAGTAGGCAATATAAGCGAAGTTAAGTAGAATAGAGGTATATAATCATGAGAGGGATGCATAAACAAGAATATGATCAAGCATTCTTCGAAATGTAATTTGCTTCTTCTTGGAGTATAATTTATGTATAATTATTCATTTTTACGGATCAAAATTAGTAAGTCTTACTAACTAAATATGCAAAAAAATAAAAAAATGGTTATGTCATCTACATGACCTAAAGGCGTAAGCTCTTATTATCAACCCAGAGACTGGCCATCACATATTTTTTATAAATAGACCACCAGGCCCCCACAAAGTTTCCCCCAGGGCCAAAGAGCAGTCCTCGTTTTTTCACAATAATATCCAAAGGTTTGCTAAGAGCATTACGCTCTCAAATACGCAGCCAGATGTTCTTTGAGTCTCTACTATAATGCTACTGGCAAGCCAAGAAGTGTTACCTCTATAACACAGTTTTGTGGTCCTTATTTCATGGTTTCATATTCATTTGAGGAAATGTTCACCACAATTCGATTCACAATACCTCATCTGGAAGAATAATTCGATCACATATCACATTGTGGACTTCTCTCCGTACGCATATACGATTATTATCTTTCATTCGAATTTAAGCCTTTTCACAAGTTATTTGGATATATGGATACCATAATTCACAGAAAAGATTAGGATTTCTTACCACTATTAGTCAATTATCATATTAGGAGCCTTCAGAACACATTTCCTTCACAACGGAACACAAACATATTTTTTTCGGGGTTTACAATTAAACATATACGATTAGACATAGCTTTTAAAACAATTAATTTCAATGGAAGCATGCAAAATTCACATTTAGCATCGGGTGAACAGCGCACGTGAATAGTGCACTCACAGTTCTGCATATCGGGTAATTCATGAAATTTCAAGTATCCAATGGGTAAATTATCAAATTCAAGGCATGGGTAATTATAATCTCAACTCAATTTATGTATAAAACTTAAAATATGTCCTCAAATAAGGTCCAGACGTGAGTCCAGGGTTTCGCAAACGAAAATCCATATAAAACCACAAAATCGGATACACAATTAATAAATTAATATGCTCAAATTATGGGTGATCATATTCTAGCCTTAATTAATACAAAAACCCCAAAAATTGGAGCCTGAAACATCCCGGGTGTTGGTTTAGGGTTGTAGGTACGAAAATCAATTGAAATCCACAAATTTGGACATAAAATTCACATATATATATAATTAACACATGAGTATCACAAATACATGTATGGGTTGTGTATCGGGATAATAATACCCGAAAGGGATAGAACAAAAATTAAAAAGAACAGAAGAGAAGGATATGGATACACTTGTCTCGACCTGATCTTCGATTTCTCCAACTAGCTTGAAGCCGGAATCCATCTTGAGGGCTTTCGTTTGCTCTCTTTCTCTCTCTTCTCTATGCCCTCTTGCTCCCTTTCTCTCTCTACCAGAACTGTCAGCCCCAAAAACGCGCTGTCAATGATTATAAAAGCCCAAACGCGGCTTTTATGCAGACCAATGCTCAAGCGCAGTCCGCGACGTGCAATAGGCGCGCCTACATTAAAATTGGCGCTCACCAGGCTCCCAGCAGCCAGTTCAGTACCACCATCCGATTTTTGACTCCGAAATATATCCTTTCACATACCCCGAGCCTAATTGTAATTAAATTAATTTAATACCTTGAGATTATCATAATTTAAAACCCAAATCATCTTTACGGATCAATATATCGAAATTATAACACCGGTTCCTAATTCCACCAATTCCGAGTCTTTGGCCCCCTTAATTCAATTTCTCCCAAATCTTTAGATCTCGGTCCACTTATTTAAACTTAATTACTTGAATATACCATACTCTAAAAATTGATACCTTACATCTTCATAATTGTTAGGATCTTTGACCTTGAATGATCCCTTCATCTTACATTGAGCTTTGATTCCCCTTCATGTGGATCTTGACTTCTCTTTTAGTTATAGTTTTCTTATAATATATTTAGTTATTTGAATGAAATAATATAGAAATAAAATAATTATTCTTAAAAAATAAAATATGATAAAAATAGAATTAAAAATTTTATTTATATATTTGGTTACTTATTTAAAATAATTATGAATAACCTAAAAATAAACTTTTTAGTATTTGATATGTAATAATAGTAAAAGAAATATAAAGTATTTTAAATAATAGTACAAATGTTGAAAATATTATAGATAAAATGATAATATTTTAAAGAATAGTTATTTTTTGAATATAATAAATAAATAATATCAAAGAAAACTTAATATTTTTTATTTATTGATTTAAAAAAATATTTATTCCCCTGGTAATAATTATTTATTGTAATAAAGTAACCAAACATATAAATAAATATTTTATCATTAATAAAATTTAAAAAAATAATTTCTATTTTCACCGTCCAAATATACCATTAGGGACTTGGTTTTTTTCGAGGCATTTTTTTTATTTGAGATAAAACCCTTTTCTCCGAAACCTTGATGACCCAATTCATAATATTTAAATTTTTCTTAAATAATTAGATTTTGGCATCTCTACGTCATGTCAATCAGCCCATTATAAAAATAATATCTTATATAATATAAAATAATATCATATACAATATATTAAAAGTGATCAAACCTTCGTTGAATCTCATGTATTACTAGAATTTAATACCCCATTTTGTCGCTCCTCTTTTTTTTTTTTTTTTTCTGCTTTGTTTGTAGATTTTTTATTTATTTTTCAGATAAATGGCATTTCCTACGTATACGGCTTTTCCCCGCTAACAAATTATTAAAAAAAATATCATATATGTATTAATTAATTATTAAATAGAGATAATCATCACACATACGATCATATTCTAATGTGTATTTTTTTAATTTGAATTATCATTAAAAAATAGGATAGTTTTAAGATATAATATATCATTGTCCTCCTGATAAATTAATTCACTCGTTCTCTTTTCCATTTAAGTTATTTAATTTATGGCCCCTCCCCCTGCATTTTCTGATTTTGCACAAGAAGTATATTTTTAGTTGATTTTGCGTTGACGGATGTATTAGGTAATAAATAGTGTCATGGATCATATGTGATCTAATAACTAATATTTAATATATTAAAATAATACAATATATAAGTTTTTTAAAAATTTTACAAAATATTAAGATATTTAAACACTAATATAATAAAAAATAATATCAAAAAATACATTAATTTTACATTTTTAAAATATTTTTAATATTTAATTTCACCCGTTGGATCTGAATCCAACGGGCATATGGGTATCGTATGGCCTACGATACTCCTTGCGTGATACCAAGCTATTTATATTAAATGAATGAGAAAAAAAATTATGCAACATTAAAATTATGATGTGGTTTTACGGTTGTCAATAAATTAATATATGATAAATATTTATTGTATATTTTGATGATCAATTAAATTTACCACATATATATTTTTTTTGAAAAACATAATTACTATAAAGTAATATAACAATATTAAGATATTATGTAACATTTTGTAATTAGTATAATGTAATTTTCATGTGTCATAAATTAGAATTACGCATCAAGGTGGGATAGTAGCAAATGAAGTAAAAATTGGACCTCAAAATCTACATCACCTTTCGGCCCCCTCTTAATTTTCACACAACTACCTTGTTTCCTCCTATTGTAGGAGCCATTATTGAGAAAATGGCATTAATTTAATTGTAATTTTCATTCAATCAATATTTTGAGATAATATGGAAAAATAATATTTTTATTTGTTTGATTTTTATCATGGAAGTAGATTTGATTTGAATGATTTTGAGAATAATTTTTTAAATATTGTAACTCAAATTTTACACATAATAAATTAAAATTATATAACAAAGATATAAGATTGTCTACAAGATTGACTATTCGATGATCAAATTGATAAAATTCTAATGAAATATAGATTTTTTTTTTATTGTGATGGAAAAAGAGTCTTCCAAGAGTGGTTCTAGTCATTTAGATCTCAAAAGTTTTAATTTCTTTTATATATATTTAGTTGAAGATGTCATTTACATGATAATGGGTTATTATTTACTGAAGTTCTGAGTTTTTCATCAGATATTTAAAGGGTTCTTGACCGTTTTATTTTCTTAAATGATATAGCTGGTTATTGTTCTTTTATTTCTTAGAGATTTTTTTCCATGTAAAATCAATAATATTTTTATTCATTAATTATTTTTATTTTGAGAAGCTAATATTTCTAGAATTAACTATCATATTTATAAATATAAGCTCAATAGATTTCATGAAACAATTACAACTTCATGTTTTATTTTCCAGAGATATTTTCTTTAGGACATGGCTGTTGTATCTTATCCGATAAAGTTGACTTTCTAACCAAATTCAATTATATATCATATCTACACATACTTTCTTTATATATAGAGTGATCGCCTGAGTAGAACAGTTTTTTGACACTTATTAAGAAATGTAACTCTAAGGGCACGCTTTAGTTGGACAATATTTATTAAATGGTTCTTGACAGTACAATTTTTGCTTGAGGTGCCCCCTTGTTAAGAGGTCTCCATGCGGGAGAACTATCGGCAGGTAGGTTTTTGGCAGATCTAATTATATATAGTTACGTTGGTTAAAGTATTTGGGTTCAGGGTTAACATTTTTTTCAGTTGAATTAATCTATCAATTTTTATATAGATCCGTTAATTAAAAAATAAATAAAATATTATTTTATTTAATAATGTCTAGAAACATCATTTAATAAAAATTGTCATTGTCAAGCAAAAACATACATCAAAATTAATAAAAAGTCCAATTCGGTGAAAGGTTGGGTGCGCATAATACAATTATGGAAGTAATCGAGTGACACTGTTAACGATACTGAAATCCAACTAAATAGAAAGTCAATAAATGGTGACAATAATTAAATACTATATTTGCTCATAACATTATTAGGTTCATAAAGGTATTTTTACTCTCTTCAATTTTATAGTAAACATGTGGTAAAACAAGTTGAAAATATATGTGTTATAATTGGGTTGATAACTAGGAGTTTAATTGTTATTATTATATTTTTATATTTAATTAATTAATAATTGACACATCCTATGATCCTAATCATTGTACGGATTATATAGTTAAAAACCAATTTACCTGGTTCGACTAATCTAAAGCGGGTTCAGTCTCTGTATACTTCGAATCTAGTCTAGATCATATACAACACAATAAATAAAAGGTCAAAAGATTAGTAAACTCACTCTCTAATTTATCATCTGACACTTAAATCATTCATCTTTCTATATTGAAAGAAAAAAATGATACAAAGTGAGAGTGATAATGTTTATAAATAAGGCCTTAATAAGGTGCATTTGATGAAAAATGTCTTAAGGAGAGAAAAAAATACTCTTAAAGTGAAGCGTCTTAGAATTGTTACTTACTTGCTTTTGAAATTTTGCCAAAAGAATATATTTTTATTTAACTTATCTTTTTTGTTATTGTTCGTCCTCCTTTTTCCTATTGGAAAGGAGGGATATATAAAGAGTTAAAGGAGGAGTTGATCTCTTCTGTAACCGCCCATGAAACTGTTCGAATGGATGAGAAAATGCTGTTCGACCGACAGTTCCTAACCGACAATCAAATCTATTGAACTATCCGGATAAGAAAAGAAAGTTGTTTATTCCGGTCGGTTAGAGGATGTATCTTCAACATATGGGAAGTGGGCTATCTTGATAGGGCCGAGAGACTCATTTGTCCACTTTGAGTTATATGGCCAATTGGGATATTAATTAATTCTGGATTAATTCCTTGATGTACCTTTCTCTTGGGATGGAGATAACTATACTCAATACTAACCCCCCCATATCGAGAGGTTTGAAATTCAACCTTCCAATATGATGACCAAGGGATAGCGAGCTATCTAAACTTGTACTTCTAATCCAAGGATTTCATTTGCTAGTTAGACTAGGGCTATTAGTTGTCCAATGAGCTTTACTAGTTGTTCAGACAAGGGCTTCCAATTCAATGGACTTCATTTGTGCCACCAGTAGTAGCATTAAATGCGAGCCACTTTAATCCTGTGTCGTCTCAGAATTATACCAGTCATTATTACCAGCTTCGGCCAATTAACGTGCTACATAACCTACGAGGTGTTGACACGTATCACAGCTATGATAAGGTGCATCCTTTAAATTTCTTCCTACGGTGTCATTTAAATTCAAGAGTCTTTGTTTAAATTGTTTGAACTCATCATTCTCGCACTTCTTTTGAAAGTTTGTTGCACTTTATTCCCTTCAAATTTTCTTTGCTTCCTTCTTGTCTCAAAGCTCATCAATCTTCTTCCGTGGCACCCAACGTTAAAGATATCTAGTCGATCCTTATTTCAACTGATGTCAAGTTCCTTTGTGCTCGGTGTAGGATTCCGAGTACGATGGTGCATCTTTTGCCTGGCATGGGTGGGAGAACTTGTTCTCCACTAGAAGGGTATATTACATTTTATGAGATCCATTTAATGGGGTCTCCATTATCCTATAGCGCCAAAATTGTATGGGATCATGGCAACTCTACACATTCCGATTGGGAGGTTGTAACCCAATGCCATTCATTACCTGATTTCCATGTGCGTCTTCTCACGCCACCATGGCCTGGAGTTCGACATCAAGGCCGTAAAAGAAATCTTTTGATTCCACCATGAAGTAGATTGGATTTTCATCTCTCCTTGTCCTGATTTTGAGTTGAATGGGAAAAACCCTGACTCAACTAAAAGTTAGAAAGATCGATTCTTCTTCTTGATGACTCCCTCTGAATAAGAGCTCTCCAATGGAATGGAGCATCCTTTAGTTCTGAGGTGCTCGAGCAAGAGGAGTCGGTGAAGACGCTGATAGATCTTATCAAGGAAAAAATCGGCTCCTTTAACAAAATTAAGAAAAATTGATAGTTGATAGCCAAGGCCCTGGCAAAAGCAAAATGGGAGCCCCATTCAGAGGGGTTGGATGCACCTCCTACATCGTCATCCCCCAAAAGAAAACTGAAAAGAAGGCAGAGGCCACTGCAAATAAGTGACCTTTTGATAAGGTGCCCAAACATCAGGAGGCCTCAGCCTGATCCTCCTCTTCCGACGATGACTAGGCTACCATCGGCCAATTAGTAAGAACAAAGAAGTCCTCAAAAAGGGTGGAACCAATTCCTTCATCTTCATTGGCCCAAGCATCTAGGGCCATTGGATCTGACGAGAATCAAGAGCCCTCAAAGCCTACTGCTTTGACTACGGGCGACCTTAAAATTGGTTCAGGGGATGAGCCCATCCTGGCACTGACTCTCACCTCATATGAGGAGCAAGCAGTCCCACCATCTTTGTCTGAGGAGCCATTGCCTAATCTTCCTGTTGATTTTGCCGAGGGGGCCTTCTAAGGACTCAATCTGAGGAGGTTGAAAAGGTACCTCAGGTTGAGGTTCTAGAGGCCAATATCTCGAAGGTGGCCATCCCAAAACTTGCTGTTGAGGTCGTTAAGGGACCTTCTTATGAGCCCCCAATGGTCGAGGCTAGAGACAAGACTGAGGCCATGGGAAGAGTTGAGATGGCTAACATGCCATGCCTAGAGGCTTCTATGTTTGAGGACGATGAAGAAGTTAAGACCAAGGGAGCAATTAAAGTGCATGGCTCTGAGCCCCCTACGCCAGAGATTCGAGAGAAGGTTTTGGCTGAAGGAGATATTAAGGTAGTTAAGGTGGCCGATGCAAAGCCCGGGAATCAAAGGTCCAAGAAATTTCAGAGGTCCCCACAAGTGATGCTCCCACGGGGAGCTCATCATTCCTTGAGGTATCAGCCAAGTATCTCCTGAGTTTCTTTCTTGTTTTTTAGTGATTTCTAACTTGTTCTCCTTTTGTAACTTCAAGAGTTGGCACATCGACTTGTCTCCACCATCAACCGTCTATCTCAGAGTTACATTAAGATGGAGAACTTTAGGGTCATGGAGAAGCGTGTCTCTCATCTTGAACACGAGTTGTCCGAGATGAAGTAGGCTCTCCTCCATGGCCAAAACTTCAGATTTGAGAGCGAGCTTAGGTCATTCATCAGTTTGAATAATATCAGGCAGGTGATGGAGCACAAGTATTGGGACGGTATCAACCTTTAACGTCATATAATAAAGATGGGGTTCCGAGCATTCCTATTTCCATCTTTTATCTAAGGAATGCTAGCGCTCAGTATTGGTCCGATGTGCTATATCGTCCAAGAGATGATGTGGAGTCCTGAGAGTCTCTGCCGACGACCTCACAGCCTCGTAACGATCCTCCTCCAGAATAAATTTTTATACCATGTAACTTGTATATTTTTTTTGTAAAGGAATAAAATCATGTTGTGAAAATTGTGTTGAACTTCTTCTCTCTCTCTTTATTATATATATATGTTAGTTTACATTCTAGCCGGGCATTATAGCCTTCAATGCCAGTCTCTTGAGGTAATTTAAGTCGTTGTCCACATGTTGCTACCGGTGTTTGACCTTGTCAAAGGTATTGTAACTTTGGCATGTCTTACTTAAGTTTTTAGACCATGGTCGGTGATGATACTATCTTATTTGGTCAGAGGTCTTTACATTCGCACTTAAGGTAGCTTCCTAAGTTTTTAGCCTTCGGCCTCATAAAAACTACTTAGTATCGTGACCAAATTTTATAATCCGACCTCATTAGGGCCACTCAATAATAAAACCAAATTTTATAATCCAACCCCATTAGAGCAGCTCGGTAATATGACCGAATTTTATTAACCACCAAATGATGGTTTGAGGGGCAGGTGAAGAAACCTTACTTGACTTAGGGGTATTTTAGGTTGTGCAATCATATAGAATGACAAACAAACATTCATATGAGAAAAGAATAAATGAATACTCATTTTATTAATAAAATATAACACATTTTATAAGCACTTCAAATGATACATACTAACTTTATTTAGGTAATATACAAATTTACTTGTAATATTTCTTTAGATAAGAAGTGTTCCATATCCTAGGGACGAGTTTGCCATTTTAGATGTGTAACTTCTATACCCCATTTTGAAGAATAATTGGGATAAGGAAGGGCCCCTCCAAGTTTTGTGAGAACTTGTTCCAATTAATATTCTTGCCGATCACCTTTATATTTTGTAAGACCAAATCTACGACTTCAAACTCGCATACTTTCACATTCTTGTTATAGTATCGAGTAATCCGTTATTGGTAGGTTGCCATCTACAACAATGCCATGTCCCAAGCCTCTTCAAGGAGGTCAAAGTTTTCTCGGAACCTTTGAGAGTTATTGAATGGGTCAAAACATTTGACCCGGAGGCTGGGTAATCCAACATTTATTGAAATGACAGATCCGGTCCCATAGCATAGGCTAAAGGACATTTCGCGAGTCGGTTCCTTAGGCGTTGTCCTGTATGACCATAATATGAATGGCAACTCATCTACCTAAGAGCCCCCAACATCTTCCAACTTAGTTTTTAATTCATATAATAGAGTGTGGTCGGTCACCTCTACTTATCTGCTAGTCTGCAAGTCGGCAACGAAGGTGTGAACAACCTTATCCTCAAGTATGTACAATATTTTGTAAATCGTTTGCTAATGAATTGGGCCACATTATCAGTCATTATGACCTCTGCAATACCGAACCTACACACTATGCTTTGGCGGACAAACTCTATTACATTTTGTTCAATAATCCATGCCAGAGGGACGGTCTCGACCCACTTCATGAAATAATCAATTTCAACGATCACGAACTTCCTTTATCTAGATACAGCAGGCAAGGGTTCGAAGATATCGAGCCCCCATTATACGAATGGCAAAGACGATTGTATGGCTTGGAGCTCTGTGTATGGTTGATGGGTGATATTCCCATCAATCTGACAATTCTCATATTTCCGTATGAAATTCATGGGATCACACTTCATGGTGGGCCAAAAGTGTGTGAACTTGAAAGCTAGATTCTTGCCTCCAATGTGGGATCCATAAATGTCATGGTGCACCTCTCCCAACACGTTGTCAGTTTCTTCAAGCGTGAGACACCATAGGTATGGGATGATTACCCACGTTGGTAAAACTTTCCTTCTATGATGGTGTACCGGCATCTTTTTCACGTGCTTGCCTCATCCAAATTCTCAAGTAGTGTGCTATTGGACAGATATTTTCTGTAAGGAGTCATCCAGTTTTTCGGGTTAGCTACTATATCATCTCGAGCTCAAGGTCATCTATGCTAGAAACTTTGACGATTTGGCGCATTTCTCATGCATATTTCTTAGGATCCACAGTCACCGCAACCCTTACTAGTCAGTCAGTCTTTCTGTTTTCTTCCCTAGAGATGTGAATCACCTCCACATTGTTGAATGTCGAAGTCATGCCTCAGACTTTGAAAGATATTTGGAAAGATGAGGACTAGAAGCCTCAAAATCTCATTGAATTTGGTTGACATCTAATTCCGAGTCCCTGTAGGTGATTAAAATTTTAGCCAAACACTCTTTGACTAATCGGAGCCTAACAAGCAACGCCTCATACTCTAGTGACGTTATTAATCACCGGGAATTTGATGGTCATTGAGTACTTTATTTCTAACCCATCAGGAGTTTTCAAGACCACGTCGATTCCACTGCCCGCTTGCATTGAAGATCCATCCACTTGCTGGATGGTTCGGAGAAAGCTAATTAGCTGGTTTGGAGGAGTTTTAGCAATGAACTTTCTATCTAAACATACTTCTCTGGATTATCAAGATCCAAGGGGATCTAGTTTGTGGATTCTCCATATTGGGCTTATAATAAGGTGGTCTTATTATGGAAGTCGAGGTCTTTAACTGGTTGGCTAGGAGGTGCCAAAGTTCCCTTGGACAAGTAACATATCCGCTCGGTTATTTAGACTCCAAGAACCTCTCCTATACTGTATAGAATGAGGAGTTTCATTTTCATGTGTGGAATTGAGTTGACTACCCCAAAAGGAGTTAAGTAGGGACGTCCGAGGATGGTGTTGTAGACCAATAAAATGTCTACTATCAAGAAGGAAAGTATCTTAGAGATAGTCATCGGATAAGTCCCTTGCGTGACTTCCAATTAAACAACTCCCTGAACGTATACCGGGTCATTGTCCATCCCTTATAGGGGTCCCTTGGTAGGTTTTATTTGACTCCTTTTTAAATCCAATTTGAAATACGCATCAAGATAAAATAAATTTCTAAAATTTTTATTATCAATAATGCTAGTTTTAATTGATAGTCCACATTACCATTAGAAATGAGTGCAGATACAATTAAAGGATCGAAATGAGGAGAAGATACATGAGTCATATCTTCGTTAATAAAACTAATGAAGCTATCCCTGACTCCTACCCTTGGCTTCTCACAGTTAACGGTCATATTTGGGCAATTCAGGGTGTCGTTCTACATTGGTCGCATCGTTACCATGTTAACGAATTCTCCTGCTACTCGATTTCTTGGCTACTTGGCTTCATCCCCATCTGCTCCTCCAGATGTCTGCCCGAGTCTTTACAAATATCAGGCGGTGTGGCCTTTTCGAATCAGGTCTTCAATCTCTTTCTACAGTGTTTGATAGCCCTCAGTGTTGTGGCTCACACATCGATGGTAATAATAATACTTTGATTGATCCCATCCATCTGGGTTCTGCAAAACCTTTGGCTACTTCAAAAATTTTTTATCCTAATTTTTTTTCAAAATATTGATACGATAGTCATTTAAAGGTCAAGTTTAGGGTCATAAACTTCCTTCGTATTGTTAACTCCACCTTCGACTATTTCCTGGGCCCACGGGAGCTAGCATGGTCTCCATTTTTTCTCTTTTTATTGGTTGATCTTGGACGAAAGTGGTCCACGCGTTCTAGTCGCTTTGACTCATTGGCCTCTTCGACCACTATATAAGCGCGAGCACTAATTTTGACCTCCCGGAAGGTTTATAAGTCCTTATGAGCCAAATGCTTGAAGAAGTGTCCTAGATCTAATGTCATAAACCTGGACCAAACATATTGATTAAATAATCAATTATAATTCTTAAAATTTAAAATTCTAAATAAATTTATCAGATAATACCAAGTCCCAAAATTCGAGTGTGACAAACCAATATACACAGGACCTGACAAATCAAAACCCTCACGAGACCTCATCGAAGAACCATCCGGACAATAAAAATACGACCTACTCTCCAATCATCATAAGGAGGTAATATATTAACCAAAATTATGAATCAAGATATAATAAAATATCCCAACTGATTCCAAAATATAACCATGGGCCTATACCCAACCAATTTTCATAATACAATCATATCAATTTTTAATTTAAATCATAAAAAATTAAAACTCACCAAATTAGACGAATGGCTGATGGATCACGTTCTAATTCCTACAGTGTATCCGAACCTTCTACTCTGCAAAGATAAAATAGAAAAACATAAGCTAAGCGCTCAACAAGTATCATATCTAAATAAAAAGAGTCCAATAAATTAGAGGGAATGATTTAATGGATGAAAATCCAACCAAATAATAAAATAAATCTCAAATCGTCGATAAAATAAATCCAATAAAAATCCAAGATCCAAAGTCAAAAATTTAATAGTAATATCGTACTCAAAGCAAATATCTAAATCCAAAATAAATGTCCAAATTTTAAAAACAGTCCTCATTAGAACGTATATAATATATATATAAACAAAACATATGTGATCCGGACCAGTCACAAAGCCGATGTCCAATCCAAGTCCAAGTCCAAGTCCAATGCCCGATCAACTTGTAATTTGGGGTAGAACTTGATAATCGGATAATCCAATAACGTGCGTAGAAGTCGAAACAGTATCGCAATAGATATTTCAAATATTTGGATCAAAATATATAATCAAAATCGTTGTACGAGACATACTAAAACCTAACTAAATGAAAAATCGGTGAATTTCAAATCTAAGTCCAAAAATCCATATCCAAATCTAAGTTCAATACCAATCAATACAAAAGTATAAATTATGTACCAAATTTGGATTCTAATTATTTAAAGACTAGCTTGAGAAAGGATTACACATAATCCCGATAATCTTATGCCAAAATCCATGTACTTTATACCCATAGATAAGGTTGCTCACTGTTTTTGCCACCCGTAACTTTAGGTGTATTTCAAACTTATCAGATATATTAGGACATTCGAATATATTTTAAAGTCAAATCAAATTATCCAAATGAGAATGGTTACTACTCCAACCATTTCTTACCGATGGAAAGAAACTTTCAAATAATAAATATCTTTTCATCGGGAGTTGACAAAAAAATTTAATAATCTAAGTCTAAATGTAGTGACTACGACCCAGTACGTGCATATGACTGTACGGCCTATGTAAAGTTTTATGTTCATTTTTATATAAATATATTAATATAAAAATATACAATATCTAATAAATTATTCAAATTTTTAGAAAAATATTAAACCCTCTAAAATTATAAAACCCAATTCAGAAACATCTAAATTAGCCAATGAACTACACATGCATATCCAGATTAAATAGATCGGGTAGATAAAATTACATACATGTTAGTAAAAATTTTAAACATTATCTAAAATATTTCAGATATTAAATCAGACCAAAAAGGGGGTTACAGATACTTGCCTAGATTTTATATTTTACAGATATGAAGAAAGGATATCCCAAAATACCCGGATCGTGTGTTTTTCTATCCTGTCGGCACGTCCCCTCTGTCTCCACTGTGCGGCTTCCCGCGCACTGGTACCACCGCTCCACATCGCCGCACTAACCTGCCACCGTCATGCTGACTTGCCACCACCACACACGGCCGTCACTGACCTTCCCGATGTCATCCTGTCAGTGACATCATCGTAGCTTTGCCACCACTCCCTCCTTTGCGCCGTTCTCTCTCCTCACACAAACCCTTACCTTACTCTCTCCGCGGGCTTCTGCCTCACGCTGCCGCATACCCATGGTTATCGCCAGTCACCAGTGAGCCACCACCGGCTACCATTGACCACCACAACATCACTTCCGTACACCACCACTGCAGTTATTACCAGCAACACCGTCGGCCACTTCGATGACCTCACCTCTAAGCCACTCAACCACCATCGACCAAACCTCTAGCCACCGATGACCACCAGCACTATGCTATCCTCACCGCACATCGCGTCATCGCTGTCACTGCCGCATCCCTCCTCCTCTTTTCTTCCCCTCTTCTTTGCGCCAAAACCCTCACTCTCCACACTCTCTCTCCCCAATCCCTTCTGTCGCTATTCTTATCCCCTACTTTTCTTTTTTTTTTTTTTTATTATTTATTATTATTATTATTTATTATATTATATTTTTTTATTTTAAAATTTAAATCGATATTCGGGCGATAAAATGAGCGCACCTCCGACACCGACCTGACTAATCCAAACATCCTTTCAAATTTATAATATTTAATTAATTTCGTCGCACTCAATTTATCAAAAATTATAATTAATATTAAATTAATTCGAACGAAAAATCTGAGATATTACATCTAAGGTCGATATGAAGGTATTCAATTTCACCTTATCGGTGAGTTTGGGTAACTTTCAGGCCTCAATCATGAATCAAGAAAAGCTCTTCAATCCTTCGTTCGGCCCCTACTTAACGCGGGCGAGGTACCAATGTTGCTTCTCTTCCCTTCGACTGGAAGTAAACTGCGACAAGAAGTTGTCGCTAGTTCTTAGAACATCCTGGATCAAGTTAGCCTGAAGTCAATAGAATCAAGCTCCGACATCCTCTTTGATTGTTCATCCAGGCATGTGCAAATGATCAAGATGGCCTTGGAGATATCATCCATCCATATTGCAAGTGCATGCACACAGAGATCAGGATGGTCATCCACATGACTGCTCATAGGATGATAGTTGTCATATGAGGTGGCATCTCTAATCGGTTTACTAATTTGTACCCGAATGTTCACCATATTGTTTTCTGCAAGGATGTGATAGTCGAACTTTTTAATCGCTTTCCACAGTCAACGCCAATAATGTATTCTCGGACCAGGTTTACTATACAGATTTGGAAGCTAAAAACAAGTTCACCTGGTTCAACTAATCTGAAATGGGTTCGATCTCTATATATTTTAAATCTAAATCCTGTACAACACAATAAATAAAAAGTCAAAATATTGACGGGACTCACTCACTGATTTATCTTTCAACGCTCAAATCAATTATCTTTTTATGTTGAAAGAAAAAGAATGCAAAGTAAGAGTGATAATATTTATAAAAAATGCCTTAATGAGGTGCATTTGATGAAAAGCATCTTAAGGAGAGGGAAAAAAAATACTCTTGAAGTAAAACGTTTTAGAATTGTCATTTGCTGGTTTTTAAAATTTTACCAGATAATATATTTTTATTTGGCTTATCTTTTTTTTGTTGTTGTTTATCCTTCCTTATCTTATTGGGAATGAAAGACATATATATAATTAAATGGAGAGTTGATCTCTTATATCAATTGCCTACAGAACCGCCTGGATAGACAAGGGGTTATTGTTCGATTAACAATTTCTGATCGGCAACCGAGTCTATTAAACTATCCGGATAAGAGAAAAAAGTTATTTATTCCAATTGGTTAGAGAAAATGCCCTCAACACATAGGAAGTGAGTTGTCTTGACAAAGTCGATGAGTTTATTTGTTCATTTTGGATTATATGTACCGATTAAGATATTATTTAATTTTGGGTTAATTTTTTGATATATTTTCCTTTTGGACAGAAGATAACTATACTCATAAATAATATTTTTATAATTAAGGTTATATATTTAAAATTTGAAGTAAATTTATTAAATGGTGGCTTAAATTTTCTGTTACCCAAAAATAGAAATGATTTATTTTTAATGAAAGTGAAATAACTGTTACTATAAATATAAAAATATTTTTATTTTTATTCTACTTCGTCCTTTTATTTTATTTTGTTTATTCCTAAAATGATTTCTTCCTCTTCATTTTTTTATTAACATCCAAACACAAAAATAATTTTATTTGAATTTTTTTGGGGTGATTTTTTCCTTAATATCTAACACAGACAGAGGCAATAACTCTAAATATTTTATTTAATTTTGAGAAATTTTAACCAAATGAAAAACAAAAAATAAAATAAAATAAAATAAGACAAAATAACCTATCAGATTATTGATATTTATGACATGTATTCTGCACCACAGCTTTTTGGCAGAAACCTCCTTTTCATATCTTGCAGTGTAGGAATTGACAACTCGATAATTATTTTGGCAGAAATTGAATACTTACTAAACAATTATGAAACAAAATGCACGGACATTAAATTAATAGCTTGTCTTATTCATTTAAAAAAGCATATTAATTTAAAAGTACCGAACATATGCACATCGTTTAGGCCCGTTGCACAATTAATTAGAAGGCCTGACTATGGTTTATGATTTGACATTGGCCGAATATTGGAATCATGCCGTAACTTTTTATAAAACTATATACATCAATGTATCGATTTCCCTATTTTTTTCTTTATTTGATGGAAACTTTAACAGTAAGCCGGCCTATAATAGGTAAGTGACACAAAATCGATAACAGCTTATTTATTCATGGGACGATCAATGCTGTCATTGATTAGAAGGATACAGCAAGTAGGTCAAACGTGACCCAAAATAATCACGACCGAGATCAAAATCGACTTACACACACTTTCTTAGGCCTCAACGATCGCCTACTCTATTTCTCTACATCTTCAAAAAAGGTAATCTCATTTGTAAGAGCAATCTTCCAGAATCAAAGCACATTCTAAAAAGAAGGCGTTCAAAATTTAAATCTATGACGCATTATCATTTTTATTCGACAATAAATAATTAGATTGTTGTACCAAAAGTATTATATGTTTATATATATCCGATCAAAATCAAATTTAGGTCAGATATAAAATAATTTTTAACTAAAATTTTTGTGATTGTTAAGTCGGTTGAGGCAGACATGACCCAATTATTTGGAAAAAAAATATAACCAGATTCGTCAATAATTGAAATCGCGTTGATTTGAAGTGATTTATAGATATTTTTAATTTAATATTTTTATTTAAAAATTATATACATAAAAATATTTAAAATATAAAATATATTAAAATTTATAATATTTATATTAAAATATGTTTTAAATATATATATTTAAATTAAAAAAATTACATAAAAAGCTATCAATTGCATTAAAAAAAATATGATTCAGGCTTGAAACTGTTAAACTGGTCATTTCACCGGAAACTGTGTCCACCCGAAAAATCAAACAGCCTAAATTTTTTATTATATTTATGTACAATATTAATACATACTGTGATTAAATTTTATTAAATTTTAAACTAATTAAATTAATTTTATTAAATAATTTAATTTTAATATGATTTATTTGATAGTGTCAATCAAGAAAATTCAGCTGCTTGTGGCTAATAAAGAGTCCACAGTCTTAATTAAATCGCCACCGCCAATAATGTGGCTTTTTTGGTTATCAATTCAGAGGTTGATGGCTGCTCAGCCCTGCAATAAAGAGGCCGTACTGGTCCCGGAGAAATGCACCACCACCACCACCACCACAAAAGAATTTACAGACGATACGGTACCGATGGGCCATAAGTTCAAAATGCTAGTCCTTGTACAATTTTAATTTTTTATTTTTAATTAAGACGGTCCATGTACGAATATTTTCGTACTATACGTTTTTTGGGAAGATAAATTACTCGCAGATTTATTTAATAAGGGAATTTATGTCTTACATCTAGAAATTTTCCCCTCAGTTTGCTTTTAATTTTTCTGTTTAACGGTATATTTAATTGATTAAATATGATAAGATTAAAATAGTATATGTATTATCGGAAAATAAGTTGAAAATAAAAGCCATATTACACGATTTGTACCAAAAATGACTGTTCCATCATAAAATATTTATTTTTGCTAAAAAGCAATTTTATATTTAAAAATTCCTACTAACTAAGAAAAAATCAAGATTGAAATAGAATTTTTATTTGATCAAAACCAAAGTTCTATAAAGATATTATTTATTTTTTTAATAATTAAAATATTTACACAACCGTGTTTAAAATTTAGCTTAAAAAATAGTAAACGGCCACTCTTCTAGGGTAGATCATCCGTCCCAATAAATAAAAATTAATGGTAAATTTTTAAAATAGAAATAATAAAAATAGTCTTTTTAAAGGATTTTGAACATTAATATCCACAGCAGATATAACACAATTTTAAATAATAAAAAAATTTAAGAGGCATTTTAAAATTTTAAATCTCAATAGTTAAATTGATAAAAATAAATGGTAATATGTCGCAATATGGCCACCCTATGGATTAGGGGGACTACATTTCATTAGGAAGATCTACTCGGTATATCTCTCATCTTTACTATTAGATGAATATTTAATTATGAAGATTTTAATATATAAAAATATATATAGTATTTATATGGATTTTTTAATATTAATATATATTAAATATTTAATTAATATTTTAAAAATTTTAAAAAATATCACATTAGATAATTTTTTTAATATTAAAATTTATTTGTTGAAATTTTCCTATCAAAAGGTAAAGATGGAGATATATCATCCTAAATCCTAACTTTCTGCTCTGTTCACACACATAAAAGTCTTTTATAAATAAAAAAATATTCATAGATATATTAATAATTAAATTAAAATTTTATTGATTATATATAAGTTTTCAAATTCAAAAAAAATTATTTATTAATCATTATAATCCACTTATTACTCTAATATTAGTGAATTTTTTACCAAATAGTAATAACACAGTATTTTTTATTCTATTTTAATAAATAATAAACAATAAAAAGTTAATAATTTATGATGATTTTTATAAAAATCACTTTATTTAGTAATTATATTAAAAAAAAAATCACAAATCTATCTCTATATTTTGCATAGAATTATGGTGTTAAAATTAGAAAAGAGAACAAGTTAATATTTTGGATGTAGCATTGAAAGGAGGCTCAAATTGGTCAGGGTTTGCTTGGCATGGACTCGTGTTAGATGGAGCCACCAGTCAATGAGTTCTTAGTTTGCTATCAAATTCCAAATTTGTCATGTAATTTATAGCCATTTTACATACTTATCTACTATATAAAATAATTTTAAATTTATATACTTTAAATCAGCCTCATTATGAATTAAATTTGAGTAATTTAATTTAATTATAAAAACATATATAGAATATCACGACATACCCAAATCATTATATTGTAAGCTTTATAAAAAATTAAATATAGCAAGTTTATTTTTTTTTAATTTAACATTTTCTATATCTATTTCTCAATTTCTTTCATATGGCTTATATTTGTGATGTATATTTAATATTTAAATTATCATATAAATTAGAAAATCAGATAAAATCTTTAATTAATTCAAAAAAAAGTGGATATAATCTTTATAATTATGAATGTTCGTCTTACGATCCAAAATAACTTAACAATTTTAAATTATATTTCTTAATTTTACATTTTATAGGTGCAATGAAATATTTTATTTGAATATATTTTAAAAGTGTATAAATATTTTAATTGCAAAATAAGCAAAATTTGTTGTCATAGTCCGATTGGTGCGTAGCGCACGAGGGTTGTTGGGGGAGGAGCTTGAGAGGGTGGTTAGGGGAGACGTGGGCATCATGAGTTGGGCCTGAAATTAAAGAGGAAGGCCCACTGTGATAACAACGTCGCCATTTGAGGAAACGGAGGCATTGGGACTAATGCCTCGTCAGCCTTCCATTATTAGAATTACAGTCTCGTTTGGCATCCACTCAGTTCCCACTCAGAATAAAAATAAATAAATACAATAATAAAAATAATAATATCTTATGATCTATGGGCTGTATAAATTTATCTTAATTATTTTACATAATTTAATATAATATAATTTAAAGATATAAATAACTTTAAATTATTTTTAACAGATTATTCAATTTTGAGTTAGGCCTTGTTTGGGAACTTTCTAATGGTGCTCCTTGAGGTTCCCTTTTTTTACCCCCTCCCTCTACCCCACATCCAAACACGGCCTTTCCCGACTCTCTGTCTCTGACAATTTTCTCTTCCCAATTTGCCCTTCCAAGATTTTTTTTTTCCTTTATTTAAAAAAATTAAATGTCTGTCCCAACCCTTATGATATCTATCCTCGTTTGGCGAATCTAACATCAATCCTTAAAACGTATTTCATACAAAAACCACCCCAACGCGCATTACCGGGCGAGTGGATCCACGCTTTTCCGCAAAACATAGGGAAGTGACCACATTAAAATATAAAGAAAATGTATTTAGATGATAACTACGCTTGAGAGATCGGGTAGAGAGAACAGACCAACGCGACGTGGATTGCTTATTTAATTGAGAAATTTTCAACGTATGTTTGTTTGATGATAAGATATTTTATAATTAATAATTAAAAATATGGCTTATGACTTAGAGTGTTAGGCTTTTTAATTTTATATTTTTTTGGGGGGCGGCGACAAAGACATATTGTTTACAACAATAATATTTCTCCTCGATACAAGTTTTTACGGTTTAACTATGCTTAAGTGATATCATCAATCGACACAAAATCATTGTTGAAAATTGATCACAATAAATTTAGTATTATTGGATGTAGTGCCAGTTAGACCGATTCAATTTATTAATACAGTGAATTTATAGGTTAGCTCAGAATGATGAATATTAACTGACCAATTATATTAAAGTTCAAATAATATAGAATTCAATCTCAACCTATTTCTAATCAAAACAAATCAAAATTAGATAAATAATTGAGCGATTGAGTGGCTGAATAATTGTTAAACAAAAATGAAAGAATACCTGAATGTCTAACCGTGCAATTATCCCAATCGAACAGTTAACCTAGCTAAGCAACTTATGTCACGACCATGGACCAAATCAGGTTTTAAGAATAATTCAGAATAATTATAACTTATAAAATTAAGTCCAAAATATAAAATAATAATCAAAACAAATTTCAAATTCGGGTATGATCTGATTACTCATCCAATAGTTCAACCATAACTAAAATAATAAACAATAACAATGTTATTCGTTCACAGGATCTTTTCAAATTACTATTCCAGACAAATGACTAATCGTAACCTATTTTAAAATATTGTAAGAAGGAAGTGATTGACAACAATACAAATTAAATCATCAAACCGTAACAAACCAAACGCCACAAAATCCAATTTAATTAAATAATTTGAACACTGTTTCCTTGACAATACAATACACAACTATCATTCTATCCGTCACCTCCAACAATACCGAAATACGTTTAATATGAATACAATCCGAATATAAGATTGATACTCACAAATGATATATGAAAATTCAATTAATTCCATATCTGAATTCCCTGTAATGTATCCGTAGCATACTAATTTGAAGGGGCAATAACAATAAAAATATGAATAAAAAATTCAACAAGTATCAATATATATAATATATAACAAATGACATGTCTATAAATAAAATGAAGGAAATCAACATGTATACAAAAACCCATAAAAATCAATATCCAATGTTCACAATATCACATTAGTGAACACCCGAATGTGATTTCGTATTTAAAAATATAGTCCGAAATGAACGTCAAAAGTTTCAATGTATGAGACCAACCGAATTTTCAACGATGGGCAAAACTTGCAAATCATAATCCAAACCTTAAATACTAATCGATGCAAATAAAATATATTGCAAATCTAAAATATACACAAATCGGAGAACCAAATACCGATAGACTAATTAGGGAAAGGGTTACATATACTCCCATAACTTTATGCCATAAAATATAATTTAGACTTGTAGGCGGGCTGTCTATATATTATTTTTTATAAATGGGATCAAATGCTACTTTCTTTTGATATCACATATCAAAACTTTTCCTATATGGTGAAAGAGGTCAAAGCTTTCACTTGAAAAGGTCAAATCACAAAACGTTTTTCTTGAAAAAGATCACATATTGAATCATATAACGAAGATAGAGTTTGACCCAAAGCATAATGCATGGAGACCATATGTATGACCCATATACAATTTTCATCACTTTTTCTTTACAAATATATTCATACATAATATAATATCTAAAAATAGTTACTCGTTTTTGACAAAATAAGTAAAACCCTCAAATATTAGTAAAATTGAAACAAAATTCCAAAATAACAAGTAAAAGTAACATTCATACACGAGGGAATCAAATAAGATAAGTAAAATAATATGTATATATATATATATATATTAAATCCACTAAATATAAACAAAAATAATCAAAAATGAAAATAAACTAAGAATAGGTGTAAAGATACCTATTTCAACTTTTAATTAAACAGATTTGATACAAGGATGTTTCAAACTATCTCATCTCATCTTTTTCTCTTTCATCTTATTCTCTCCCCTCTTCCTTCTGGTGTGAAATGACCGAAATAGCGCGTCATTTCTTATATAGCCGAATTGTTGCACCAGCGCCGCGCCAAACCTTCTCAATGTAGGAGCGTCGCCTCGGACATGCCTCGATTGCCACCCTCACGAGAATCAGCGCTTGGCGCCCCCTTCAGATGCTCCTCAATTTGGAATCCGTGTTCAAGCGTGTGTTGGGTGTGTCTCAGTCGCCAATCTGCTTCATTGTTACGAATATCCTTTAAATTTATACTGTATAATTAATTTTTGATTATCCAATTTAATTTAAAATAAACAGATAGTGCCAAATCAAATTAGACAGGAGCTGGGTATTACAACTCTCCCCTTCTTATAAAAATTTTAACCTTAAAATTTATGTACCTTAATACTCAAATAGGTAGGATATTTCTCCCGAACTTCATCCTCACGTTTTCATGTCTCTCTTCCATTGAGTGTTCCTCCAAAGTACTCTAACCAAGAAAATCGTCTTAGTCTATAACACCTGATACTTTCTATCCAAGATTTGAACCGGAACCTCAGCATTCGTTAAATTTTCATCAATCTGCAACGGTTCATACTCGATCACATGTGAAGGATCATATATGTACTTCCTCGACATAGATATGTGAAAAATATCATGATAATCCGCCAAATTCAAAAATAAAAACAATCTATAGGCCATTTCTCCGCCCACTGCAACACCTCAAACGGCTTAATGAATCTCAATTTCAATTTACTTTTCACTCCGAACCTTAAAATTCTCTTCTTGGGAGATACTTTAAAAAATACGTGATTATCCACTTTAAACCTTAGGTTGGATCTCCTTCTATCAGTGTAATAATCAGTCGATCGAAAATAATTTTAATCTCATTGAAAGTATCCTAAATAATAACAGGGCCCAAAAGTATGATCACCAATTTTTTCCTAATTAATAAGAGACCTACATCTCTACCCGTACAAAGCCTCGAAATGGGCTATCCCAACACTTGACTGATAATTATTGTTATATACAAATTCTACAAACAATAAATAAGTATTTCAATTTTTTTTCATTTTCAGTATAGATGCCCTCAACATATCTTTCAAAATTTAAATGGTCCTCTTTGATTGACTGTTTCTCTGCGTGTGAAACGTTGCATTGAATTTTAACTTGGTACCCAACTCTTCATGCAAGTTTTATAAAATTTAAAAATAAACCTCGGATCACGATTAGAAACTATCAAAGTTGAAGTACTATGCAATCCTATAACCTCATTAATGTAAAGATGTGCCAACTCATCCCTTAAAAGTGTTGTCCTAACCAGCAAAAAGTGAGTTGACTTTGTTAACCTATCCACAATCACCCAAATTGTCTCCAAATTTTTTACTATTCTAAGCAAACTCGAAACAAAATCTATCGTGATATACTTCAATTTTTATCTGAAAATCGGCAGAGAGTGTAAAAATTTTGGAGACTTCTTATACTTGGTCTTAACTTGTTGGTACACAATAAACATTGTCACATACGTCGTAATCTCCCGTCTCATATTTTGTCACCAGAAAGTCTTCTTCATATTTCGATACATCATGTTCACTACAAGATAAATTGTATACTTTGACCTATGAGCCTCATTTAAAATTTTCTCCTTTAATTCTTTAATATTTAGAACACAATTCTGTCTTGAAAGTGTAGAATTTTATCCGACCAAACAATAAAATTTGATCGCGACTTATCCAAATTTTTATCAAATACGGGTAGCTCATTTGAGCTTCCTTAATCTTCTCCATAATCATGAGTTGCACTTGAAGATATGACAAAATATTCATTGACCCTTAGGAATAACTTTTTATCCCATCTAACATTTGCCATTTTTTAATCATCAAATGGGCCATCATACTCGAAGATTTTCAGCTCATAGTATCAGTAGCTACCTTTGCCTTCGCTGGCTGATATTGGATTTTGTAATTATAATCTTTTAATAAATCCATTCATTTTCATTATTGCATGTTTAATTTTTTTTATGAAAATGAATACTTCAAACTCTTATGATCAGAATGCATCATAAATTTCATTCCATATAAGTAATGCCTCCAAATTTTTAGTGTAAAAATCACGACTACTAATTCCAAGTTATGGGTGGGTTAATTCTATTCGTGAACCTTTAACTGTCTTGACCTATAGGTAACCACTCGGCTGTATTCCATTAATAGACAACCCAAATATTTTTTAAAAGTATCACAATATATCATAAATGTAATATTTCAGACCTCATTGAAAATATTTTAATATTTATTAATATTTTAGATAAATTAAACATTTAAAAAAATTATTTAATATTGTAAAAATTTGAAAGGAATATCAAAATTTACGGATGGCCCTCATTGCGCGTTCGAGGGGTATTCGATGGATATATTTATTTATTTATTTATTTATATATAATATATATTATTTGGTTTAAAAAAAAGATAAGATAAAAGACAAGATAATATAGGGGTTGAGGTGTTGTTTGGGATAAGGAAAAGAAAGAGGAAAGAAGATATTATAAAGGGGACCGGAAACAGCAGAGTAGGAGAGAGAAATGAAAAGAATAGAGGAGAGAGAAGGAAACTGGGCGTCATTTTTTATGTTGCGCAAGGAAGTAGAAGGGGGAAACAATGGTTTGCGACGGCAACGTGCGGCGTAGTCGGCGCAGTGAGGGTCGTCAATGGATAGAAGTGAGTCGGTGGTGGTGCTCAGTGAGAAGAAGCCATCGAAGAGACCGACGGCGATTGTCAGCAGCATCTGCAGCGGCGGTGTTTGGAGGCGACACAACAGTGGTCGACGATGGCCAACAGTGGCACGCCGGTGACCGACGACGGCTGTTGGTGAGTCGTGGCTGTGTGGCAGAACTGCGTAAAGAGAGAGGGCTTGAGTGCGACGCGGGTGGCGTAGGCGGTGGAAGGAGCACGCAATTCTGTACCTCGAAGTATCTATTTTTCAGATCTATGGAATATAATGTTGAAGTAAGTATCTATAACCGCTATTCTTGATTTGATTTAATTTTTAATATATTTTGGATACTGTTTAAAATTTTTACTAACGTATATATATATACACCTGTTCTATTTATTGTTGACATGCATATATAGTTTATTGGCTGATTTTGGATATGAGTTTTATGATTTTGGGGATTTATTATTTTTCTAAAATTTCAAAAAATTTATTGGACAATGTGTATATTAATAACAGTATGTGTAATAAAAATGTGCACAAAACTTGCATAGACCATACATTTTTACATGCATGTATCGAGTTGTGGTCACTACATTTAAATTTAGATACTCAATAATCTGGTCAGCTCCTAATTGGGAGATATTTGTTAATTAAAAATTTCTTTTTACTAACAGAAAAGATTTAGAGTAGTGACAATTTTTATTTGGATAATTTGACTTGACTTTAGAATATATTCGAGTGTCATAATATATTTGGCAAGTTTGAGAATTACACCTAAAATTATAGATGGTAAATAATAGTGAGCAACCTTACCCATGAGTATGGAGTACATGGGTGGCTATTCATGCTGGCCTAATTTACATTTAATTTGGTCTAAAGTGATCAAAATTATCTGTAACCCTTTCTCAAACTAATTTTTAAATAATCACAATTTAAATTTGCTGTATGATTTTATATCTTTGCATAGATTTATATTGGACCTGAATTTTTAGATTTAGATTTGAGATTTATCGATTTTACCTATAATTGGGCTTGATATGTCTCGTATAAATTATTTGACATATATTTTGATCCGGATCTTTGAAAAATTTATCGCGATACTATTTCTACTTCTGCACACGTTATTGGATTTTCTGGCTATCGAATTCTACTCCAGATCACGAACTAATCGTGTATTAGACTTGGATTGGACATCGGCATATTGAAATCGGTCCGGGTCACATCTGTCATATATATATATATATATATACGTCCCGATGAGGACTGTTTTTTGATTTGGATATTTACTTTGGATTTGAATATTTGATTTGAGTATGAGATTATTATTGGATTTCAGATCTAAAATTTTTATTTATCGGCGATTCAGATTTATATATTTGACCATCTTTCTAAATTCTTTGGACTCATTTATTTATCTATGATACTTACTGAATTTTAGACTCATTCTTCTGTTTTATTTCTTTGGAGTAGAGGCTCAGCTTCATTGCAATCGTAGGAAGAGTTTCGGTGCAGCACTGTATACTTCTGGTGAGTGTCAAATATTAGACTTTGATATTATCGACCATATATCGAGTATGACTAGATTTTACTTGGATTGTTTTGGGATGTTGAAGTCGGCCGAGCGTAAGCCATAGTTTTGTATATTAAGAATTTGTTGGGTCGATTTCTTATGTGGATGATCATTATCTTTATTTGATTATCCCCTTACAACTATTTGTAGAGTAGGTCACATTTATATTATCTGATAAAGTCCTGTGTGAATTATAAAATTTTGTGAAGTTTTTGTATATTTTGTGGTCACACCTGAGTTTAGAAATTATAAGAATAATAATTGAAGTATATTTAATTATTTAATTGACCTGCTTAATCCGGATTCATGAAAACAAAGCTTCTTGATCCATCTGAAATAGATAATATCAGCGTGAAAGTCAATTTATGTTTCAATTCTTGAAAACTTCTCTCACAATCCTCATCCCAATGAAAAACCGTTTGCTTCTGAGTCAAACATGTTAATGACATCACAACTTTTGAGAAATTTTTAACAAAGTGCCTATAATAATCAACTAAACTCAAGAAGCTCCATACTTTTGTAACATTGGTCGGTTGATCCCAACTAACCACAGTTTTAATTTTTTTTGGATCCATTGAAACACCTCCTTAGAAAATTATGCGCCCTAAAAATGACACTTTTTAAAACCAAAATTTACATTTCTTCAATTTAGCGAATAATTGTTTTTTCCTCAAAGTCTACATCACAATCCTCAAATAAGTTTCGTACTTTTCAAAACTCTTCCAATTGATCAAAATATTATCAATAAAAATGATCACAAATTGATCTAGGTAATATTGAAAAACTCGATTCATGAGGTTCATGAAAGATGTCGACGCATTCATCAATTTGAAAGGCATTGTAAGGTTTAAGTTTAAATTTTATTGCAATCATAATTAATTAAATTAAAATAATTAAAATTGATATTAAAAGAAGAAAAAAATTAGGTCAAAATTTAATGTTAGATAGGGTCACATCGAAGTTAATGGATATCGATCGGCACACAACGTGCACCCATACGTGGGATGGGCAGAGTGGTCACGATTGGTAGACGCTTGATCGGAGCTTAAGCACACATTTCAGTATACTCGCACTTGATACACGTCCGAGGGAATGTCCAAGCATACTTTCCAGTAGGATCAGCGCTTGTGCGTCGCTCGATTTGGTCGTGATGCTTGACATGCACTTGATACATGCTCGAGCACCAGTTTAGTATTACATCAGATTTGACTGAAATTCAATCATTTTTTACAGAGTTTTGAGAGAGGAAAGAGAAGGAGAAGAGAGAGAAAGAGAGAGATGAAGTTAGAGAAGCCTTATTCAAGTGAATCGAAGTAAAATTTTTTATTATTTGGAGTTAAGTCAAATACATTTTAGACCTTTTTACCTTTGTCTCTAAGTATTTCTTCTTTAAAATACTCATACATGATATGATTTCGTAATTAAGATATTTATATTTAGCATGTATATAAAATTCTCCTCATTCATATCTAAATCCGTACTTAAAATTCATGTCTAAATTTATGTATATTAAAGTATTCAACTAATTTTTATGATTGTCTCTCATGCATGTCCTAAATTTATAATATAATATTCTTTCATATTTGATTTTCGTGTATAAAAACTTTTACATGTTAAAATTTTCTTTTCTTATTCTCTCTCTTCTTCCAAAAATCAATTCAAAATGATCTAAAATCAACCAAGAGGCTTATTTATAGAAAATTAGCAAACATACACCCATCAAATACGAATCATGCACTGAGTTACAATCCATACCATGTAGAAGTGCATCTCAAGTGTATATCAGTCGTTAATATTCTGTCTCAAATATACATGTGTTCTGCTCAAGTACACCTCAAGTATAGACATTTTACCTAATTGTGCTCATACATGGGTTAGACACCTATCAAGCATCGAAGCTGGTTTCTTGAATTTTAATTTTTCTGAATTTTTATTATATAATTTTTTAAATTAACCTAAAATTATATCGATAATATTATAATTCATAAATAAAATATGAGATGTTACACAAGCTACACATCCAAAATAGAAAGTTTGTTCTACACACTTGAAACACCCTTCACCTTAAATTATTATCAATAAAAAGGTCAATCTAAAATTTTGTGGTACACCCCATCCCTTAGCTTAAATTGCTTGGGTGATGTAAACCTTTTATTTATCATCAATAAAAAATAATTTTTTCTACAAGTTCACATGTGTGTATGTGTATAAATTGTTAATAGATATATTAATTCGATCATGATTGATCTTGTGTTAGATAGTTGATTTCAATACATTTTTTTATTAAAATGCACCAACCCAATTGGATGGTTATGGTGTAGGTTCAAGGAAACTTTATTGGTATAAGCATGGTCACACAATCAAAATACAATAAGACTCAAAGGCTTGAGAATAAAGCGTTAGATACAATTTTGAGAGGTCAAATATCGAATGAGTTGAGGTCCTCCAAAACTTAATTATCACATAATCTTTCAACCTATTGAACTTTACGGACGTTACATGCATGTTAGTGACAGTGAATCACTCTATAGGATATGTAGTATTAGTCATATGGTCATGAATTAGTGTTCTTTTTTACCAATAATGATAGGTTGACAGCTTCACAAGGAATTATTTTATCCATCACATGATCAATAATTCAAAATTCATATGCTCTAGGGCAAGATCTCATAATCTACATTCATGTATAAGAATATTCTTGTTATATAGTAAGAAAAACAATTGAAGAAGTATTCATTGGAGTACAAGTTACATTACCCAATTGCAAAGCTATGAAATCATGTTACAAATTAAGGGATGAGGAATTTGATAGCATAACCCTATAGCTAATCCTCAAATCTAGAAGTAGGACCTAAAGATCCGATTGAAAATCGAAATTGTTAACTAATGAGGCAAAATGACTATAAAATTCTTTATGGCTAAGCAATTGATAGAAAAATTAGGAGCCACTAGAGAAGTTATTCTTCTATTAAAATTGATCCATAGGGCATTCAGAAAATAACCAAGTTCATCTTGTCGAACACTTTTCAAAATCTCCTTAAGCTTTAGGCAGTTTGCTAGCCATCCCTTTCATGTTCAACCATGTAAGCACATCAATGTATTTCAGCAGCCCTACCTTGTAAAGAATTAGCTCTTTCCTCCATAGTAGTAGCTTTTTCAAGCAAATTATTTCAGCTTTTTATGTTTTGAGCTCTGATTATTTACTCGGCTAATTCTCTCTTCAAATAGATCAATCTATCCTCAAGACTTTATGTCCTTGCTTCAATCGTCATAGCTCTACATTCCAAAGACCTAATTCGGACCAATATATGACCTCAACAGGCATGCCATTTCTTGATCCTGAAAGATGAACTGCACCTAACTTCATTTGCCAACTCTAATGACAAAGATGTACCTCCCAGGTGAAAATAATCCTCTCCTACAATGGAGTTAAATAAAGGTCCAATAATACTAGGGTTCAAAAAGGATAAAGGTGTCAATCAAAGAAGTGGTAAGGTTGGCTGAAATATTGGGATATGGAAGCTCGAAGATTCCCTTGAAATTTAAACCTCCTTACCACTTGGAAAATGAGATACTAGTTGAGTCTCAGTACCCCCTGCAATAAAGGTGTATCCCATAACACCTTTTGATTTTGAGGAGCCGGTGCTAATGGTTAGAGTTTTCATTGCTTGTCTAATTGAGGAAAGAATGTCGGTAACGATGAGGATCTCATATTTAGTGATGATGGGAGTAGCAATAGCTGACAAACTCCTACATGAGGAGTGATGCAAATAATCATGCTCATCATTTGACAAAACAATTGAAATTCTCTCACCATCATATAAAATAGGAATCATTTCTGAGGACATCATGAGAGAAGAGGCGAGGATCCGACTTGAACACTACAGCATTCTCAACTCTCATCTCAATTCTCATTTCAGCTATGCACTTTATAAAAACAACGTTGACCTTCCTTAATAATTCATCAATAGTAGAGGTAGCTGTTAAAGTTGATGGCTGATTGTTAGGCTGGCCAATGCTAGGGTGAACCATAGGATGGATACCTAATACAATAATGCCCCTTCTTTTCAAGGGGCAAGGAGGCAAGTCAGCAACAATATTACCTCTGATAGTAATATACCAATCCACTTCATCTAAGGTAGTGTGGGTAAGAAAGCTACTAGTATTGCACAATTCGTCGGCATGTTCTTTTAAGATGTCCGTACTCGGCCTATTACCAAAACGTTTATTTTTGTTGATTGAACTAGAATAAGCTGAATTCACATGATCCAATCATTCGATAATATTCAATCGGTCTAGACTCTAATAAAGAAAAACCAATCCTTTCAATTATTCATGGAATTGAGATTTTCTCTACTTATTTTAAAATCTCTTGTAGGATTAAAAAAATTAAATTATTTTTCTGATTAAAATAGAAAATGATCTATATCATCTTGGCATCCAATCTAAGCTCTTGACACTGAAAAAATACACATAAGGCCACTAAGTATTAGATGACATTTGGATAAAGTTGGGCAATAGGAATTTTAAGGACCTCCACTATCTTTCAACATTTCCTAGAAATAAGGATGCAAAGTTCGCTCTTTAAATGAACTTCATAAATTTCAATGAAACCATCTCTTGGAGAGAAGCACCCTCTTATTTGACAAAGGTACAATGAACAAAATAGCAATTGAAATGTCAAACATATTATAAATATCGAGTATATCGTTTAGTGACAAATATGAAGTAATGTTGGCAATATTCCAAAGAGTGCCTCTCGGAGCCACTATTAATAGCTAGAAACGAGAATGTAGGACTTTGAATACATATGGTTCGAAGATTTTCATTTCGTAAAAGCATATAAGTAAGAAAAACACTTGGCTCGAATTTAAATGATGAAAAGAAAAATGCTAGAATTTTAAAAAAACAATGATAAATGTTTGAAAACAATTTGTTTTAAGAAAAATGTTGATTCAAAAGAGGTGCCTTTTTGTTTTAGACCTTTCATGCTAAGGAGCATTTCACACTATTTAAAACAATCAAAACACTACATATTGATAATTAATGAAAATGAAGTTACAAACGATGTGTCATGTAACATGAAGAGAAGGGAGACGTCTGATGTATCATTAAATGCACCATTCAAAGGCCATATCAGCCACAAGAATCATCATGGAGTTGACGTCATTTAACTTGTCATTCAACTAATTGTTCAAATGTGACAAAATAAAAATCTAATTGGTTTGAGACAAATTAGTTAGACTCTTAAAATTTTTATTTTTCACTTTAAGATTTCAATTTGTCAGAAGGTCGAGTGGTTAAATTTTATCAAAATTAAAAGTTAATTATCATACTATCATTCAGAATATTCTAAAGCATTAAGACTAAAAATTAAGAAATTTTTATCCTGATTTGTTGATTAATTAAAATTTTTGATGATTTTACATTTTCATGTGAATGTACACAAAGTCAAAATACAAAATAAACGGATTAAATAATACGATTTGAACAAGAAAAATAAAAGACTATTAGCTTTTTGTTTTTTTTAGTAATAATCATGTATAAAATACATTTCGACATGAAAACACTAAGCCAATTGGCTTGAAAAAAAAAAGAAAATTATGAGGGTGATAAATCTCATTAATAGCAGGAGAAGATTCATAATGCTTCTCTCCAATGGCATCTCATCCAAATAGAGAGAAAAAGGGCAGCTAGACAACTCTAGCTAAATGATAGCATGCAACTAAATGCTCACGATGAATTCATTCTAGCACATATGCTAGTCTTATAAAATACAAAGATATGAACTAGAATGCACCTAATGGTATAAGATTTCTCTACTGATAACTCTAACAAAAATCGATTAAGCCGGAGATGTTGTGTATAAGAGGGAACCAATACGACTCTACCTCAAAAAAAGGAACCAAGGTGGACTTCTTCAACGACACCCGACAAAATGCCATGGTATCAGAATCATGTCTATTATTCATAGAATAAAAGATTCATCAATCAAGGAAAGGATGGAAAGATCCGGCCAAGCCTATCAAGTTCTAAGACATGGGAACTAGACGAGGAAGATGCAATGAGAGATTATATCCTTTTTATAGTAAAAAAATAATCCTGAAAATGAAATATTTTGAAGCAAAAGTATGCAGTTGATGGTTAAGGAACTTTGCCAAAGCAATAGGATGGCAAGATTTGATTGACGAATAATCAATATTGATTACTCACTAACTTCGAGTTCATTGGAAAGAAATGTTTGAAAATTATAGGCAATGAGCTGATTTGATTCCTCTTTTTAGCATCCTCGAATATTGAATTCAACTTTCAAATATATGAGGCTAGTGTTGGATATAATATCAATTAGACTGGCCCAATTGGCTAGCATAATGAACCAATGTACCAAAAAGACAAAAGTAGTAACTAGTCTATTAGGCCCAAATTCGAAGAACATAAAGTTTTGTTTTAACCTAATTTTAATCAGAATGAATTAAGATTAAATAGACGATCGAGTGGCCAAATGGTTGAATGATTGTTGAACTGATGGTGTCATAGGCCCTAATGGCAAGATATTGAAAGTCTAATCAAGTGACTAACCCAACTAATAAGTTAATCCAACCAATTAGACAGTCACTAACCCAATCGATTAGTTAACCCAACTAAGCAATTAAACCAAGTGAGTGTTTTATATATTCTGCGGTTATCCCAAATAAAAATTTTCTGACCGACAAATGTCAATTGCTCATCACTATCAACTTAACCGTCTCCAAAAAAACCTCACATTCAGATCATGTGTAATGACGGTTAAATTAATCAGATCTCAACTGGCCTAACTATGCAAATTATGATTGGTCATTCATCTCTCACTTTTATCTTCTCAATCTCTCCATCACACAAATTTTAGGAAGTTTACTAATTTGAATATCAAATGACTTACTGAGGTGTTAGTCCTAAATTTTTTAAACTTTTATTTATAATTATGGCATGCAAAATCTAGATCAAAGATTCAATAATTCAGCTCGAGTTGATTTATATTATTATATAGATTTTAGTACAAAGGTCTAAAAATATCTAAAACAAACTATTAGGAACAAAATTTGATGTGGGCCTAACTTTTGGTTAAGATAAAATATCTTTTAATGGACTTAAAAAGATGATTTTCAATATAAGATCAGATGTACATAAATATCATATGACTCACTATAGGCTTGACTAAAATTACATTAAGGTAGATATATACTACATTTATATAAAAATTTACAATAGTTAAGTCAGATTAATCCGAATTCAATGCGATTATTCGAACAAAAAAATTATAACCATGTCAGTTAATAATCAAAATCAATCTTAATACGTCATCGGATCTGAATTGTTGTACGAATTAATGAGTCAAGACTGTCTGTCTGTTTGAAGTAGGTCTAGTCTTCATATGCTCTTAATTTGAATCCGATGCAACACAATAGAGTACGGTCAAATGATTGATGGGACTCACTCCCCGATATTTTATCTGACGCTCAAGTTAGTATTGTAACGTCCCCGGCGCATCCGCATGTAGATATTGTCCGCTTTTGCCCGGGAGAACTTTGCGGCGTCTCCAAGCCTACAGGCCGTAGCCTGGGAGAGTTTCACGGCATCTCCAAGACTACAGGCCTCATGATTTTGTTCTTAGCAGACGGCCTCAGCCACCTCCAAAACGCGTCTACAAGGAGGGAGGTGTCCATGCCCTTATAAGGACAGTTCGTTTCCCTCCTCCAATCCAATGCCCACCTTACAGTCCACCCCCTTGGGGACCCAGCATCCTCGCTGGCACACCAGACCGGATCTCGGCTCTGATACCATTTGTAACGTCCCCGACGCATCCGCATGTAGATATTATCTGTTTTGGCCCGGGAGAACTTCGCGGCGTCTTCAAGCCTACAGGCCGCAGCCTGGGAGAGTTTCACGGCATCTCCAAGCCTACAGGCCTCACGGTTTTGTTCCTGGCAGACGGCCTCAGCCGCCTCCAAAACGCGTCTACAATGAGGGAGGTGTCCATGCCCTTATAAGGACACTTCGTTCCCCTCCCCCAATCCAATGTGGGACCTTACAAGTATCTCTCTTTAAGAAAAGAAATGGGAGAATGCAAGTGTGAATACTTGTAAAAGTAATTTTTGTTTGTAGTCTGCGCTTTTTAGAAAGCGTCATAGTGAGAGAGAGTACACTTTTAGCATCTTAAATTTGTCTTTTATTTGGTTGAGCGACCTCTTCCTCCTGTTGGAAAGGAGAAGTTTAAATAGAAGTTAGGGGGTGGTTAACTTTTTCAGTCAACCGTTTAAGAAACTGTCAGGTGGACAAGATGCCATTCAGCTGGCGGTTTCAATCAATACCCGAAATCAATGAATCAATGTAAGAGAAGAAAACCACTTCGGTCGTTGGTTTTGGTTCTGTCTTCCTTTAAGGGGCAAACCACTTGGATAGGGCCGACAGGTACGTTCACCGATTTAGACCATATGGGCTGATCGGGCCTCTATTCTTTTATGGGCTAAATCCTTACACAGACTCTTCCTGTTGGTTTGACAGTAACAGTACCCATCACTAGCTCCCATACCAGGAAATTTAAAATTTAGCCTTTTGGTATGATGTCCGAGGGTAGTCACTTATCCGAACACGTGTTTTGAGTCCGATAGGCTTCGTTGTTTGGTTAGACGAGGACTTTCAATTCAGTGAGCTTCGTTAGATGAGGGCTATCAATCTGACAGACTTTATCCGTGCCGCCAGTAGCAGCATTAAATGCAAACTTCTTCAAGTTCCGTGCCATTCTCAAAAATACTCCAGTCATCATTATTGACTTTGGGTGATTTTACGTGTTGCACAGCTTGCAAGGTGCTGACACGTATTATCGTCATGATGAGGCACGTCATTTTAAACTTCTGTCTTCACAAGGTCGTTTTGACTCAAATGCCTCAGTTATAAATAGGCTTAAAATCTTCATTTCCACACTTCTGAAACCCTTCGTTCCTTACCTCTCTTTTAAAATCCTTTCGTCGTCTTCTCCATTTCTTGAAACCCTTTTTCTTCAATGGCTCTTGACGTTAGTGATATTCAGTTGGTCCTTACCTCCAGCGATGTCGACTGCCTCTGAGTTTGGTATAAGATTCCAAGCTCAGTGTATCTTCTGCCTGGAGTTGGTGATAGAGCCTCTTCTTCACCAGAAGGTTATATCACTGTCTACGAGATCCATTTGAAAGGTGGTCTTTGATTTCCTTTGTCGCCAAAGTTGTACAAAATAATTGTGGCCCTCCACATTTCGGTTGTCAAACTACAACCCAATGCAATCAGATATTTAGTTTCTTCATAAATTTTTCCTAGTATTCACGACTTGGTTTTAGACACCAAGGCCGTAAAAGTTATTCTTTGTTTTTATCACGTAGCAGATTGGATTTCAGTCTTTCACGGCCTGATTTTTTGTTAAGTGGGAAAAATCCTGACTCAACAAAGAGATGGAAGGACCGATTCTTCTATTTGGTGGCTCCTTCTGGATGGGAGCTCTCAGTGAATGGGGCCAAGTCATTTCATTTTTTATTACTGAAATAATGGAGTATGAGAAGAAGTTGGCTGAGGAACTGATAGATCTCCTTAAAAAAAGGCCAACTTCTTTAACGAAAATAAAAAGAACCAATGGCTGTTGGCCGAGTCCCTTACTCAGGCCAAATGGGAGCTTAATTGGAGGGGTTGGATGCTCCTCCTGCATTGTCGGTTCACAAAAGGAAGAAGAAGAGGAAACAAATGCCTCTTTAAATAAATGAGTCGATAGCTCAAGCACCCGAGCCCAAAGAGGACACCCAACTTCTGCATCTTCCCTAGTCCAAACCTTGGGGGCCGTCAAGCTAGATAAAAGTTGTGAGCCTTCAGAATCTGGTACTGAGGCTGGAGCCAAAAATGTTCCGATCCTTACTCCAACACTTACTTTATTTGGGGTGCCGTTCGTTCTACCATCACTGTCCAAGCAGCCCCTGCCTAATATTCCTACTAGTTTTACCGAGGGTGCTTCCTAATTCAATGAAACTAAGTCTAGGGAGATTGAGGAGGTGCCTCAAATTGAGTTCTCGGTGGCCATCACCCAAGCTGGTCACCTTAGAGCTTCATAATGAGGTTGCCGAGATACCTTCTCCTGAGCCCCAAGAGTCCGATGCCAGAGTCAAAGACAAGGCCAAAGGATGAGTTAAGGTGGCAGGCGTGCCTCTTTTGGAGGCTCCCACAACCGAGGTCGAGCCAAAAGCAGCTTCTGAGGCCACAGTCGAAACATTTCATTCCGAGCCACCAGCGTTTAAGGCCGAGGGAGATATTTTTTTTGGAGAAGTTAGTGAGGTAGCCGAGGTGGGTGCTACAAAGACCTCGGAGCCCGAGGTCCAGGTGGTTTTGGAGTTACCCACAAGTGATGCTCATTCCGAGAGCTCTTCTATCTCTGAGGTATTGGTTGAACATTTCCTTAATTCTTTTATTACTTTTTTCATAGTTTCTAACTTGTTCTTTTTTTTGCAACTTCAAGAATTGGACCATCATCTTGTCTCCGCTACCGACCGCTTGGCTTATAATTATATTAAGAGAGAGAAGTTCTCGACCTTAAAGGAGTGTATTTCCCATCTTGAGCGTAAGCTGTCTGAGACGAAGCAGAAATACATCCTCCTTTGAAGCCAGAACTTTAAATTAGATAGTGAGTTTTGGGCGTCTTTTAGTCCAAATGACATCAGGTAGGCCATGGAGTATAAGTATTGGAACGGTATCAGCCTCTACTAGTACATCATCAAAATGGTGGCTCCTAGTATTTCGATTTCCATACTTCATCTTAGGAACACCGATGCACATCATAGCTTAGATGTGTTGTATCGTCCTAGATATGATGTAAACTCCTGGAAGCCTTTGCTGGAGACTTCACAGCCTCATCCTCCTTGAGAATAAATATTTATTTTTTTATTTTTCTTTATTTATTTTTTTATAATTCTTGTAATTTTACTTATAACATTTTTTATAATAAAATAAAATTTTTTTCATCATTGTTTCAATGTTTCTTTCTCTCTCCCTTGGTCATTTATACATATATACATACATATATATATACATATACATATACATATACATAAGCTGGCCAAGCCTTATAGGCTTAAATGCCAAGCTATTGAGATTATTTAAACCATTGTCTACACATGGCTCTACCCCTCAAACATGCCAGAGGGTATTAGAGCTCTTGTGTGTCTAATTTAAATTTTTGGAACCATGATCAGCTGATAATACTACCTTCCTTTAATTAGAGATCTTTACATTTGTGCTTTAAGAAAGCCCCATAAGTTTTTTAGTCTTTGGCCTTATCAGGGCAGCTTGGTTCCGTGACCAAGTTTTAACAGTTCGACCTCGTTAGGACCGCTCGATAATATGATTGAATTTTATTGACCACTAAGTGTGGCTCGAGTAACAAGTTAATGGATCTCACCTAACTTAGGGCAGTTTAGGTTGTGCAATTTTATGAAATAACAAACAATAAATAATTATTTTATTAATAAAATGTAATAAAATTTACAATCACTCTAAATGATACAAACTAGTTTCACCTGGCTACATATACATTCAATAATAATATTTTTTGAGGTGAGAGGCATTTTAATTTTGAGGGACAAATTTGCCATTTTTGGTGTGTAATTTGTACATCCTATTTCGGAGAATGGTCTTTTCCAGTTAGGTGAGAGCTTATTTCGATCGATATTCTTGCCAGTGGTTTCAATGTTTTGTAACACTAAGTCTCACACTTTAAATTGGCATACTCTCACCTTATTGTTATAGTATCTAGTGATCATTTGCCGATAAGTTACCGTCCGTAATCGTACCATATCTCAGGTTTCTTCAAGTAGATCAAGGTTTTTCTGAAGCCTTTGTAAGTTGTTGAGCGAGTCAAAACATTCAATCTAGAGATTATTCAGTTTGACATTTATTGGTATGACAGTCTCAATCTCATAGTATAAGTTAAAGGGTATCTCTCGGGTCGGCTCTCTAGGTGTCGTCCTATATGACCATAAGATAGATGGTAACTCGTTCACCCTTGAGCCCCCAGCATTTTCAACCATTGTCTTTAAATTATGCAATCTTGTGCAATTGGTAACCTGCACTTGTCCGTTAGTTTACAAGTAGGTAATGGATTTGTGAACTAACATTATCCTCAAATTAGCACAATACTTTGTGAATCTCTTGTTAGTGAATTGGGTCCCATTGTCGGTCACTATGACTTCAGGATGCCAAATCTACACACGATACTTTATCGGACGAACTCAATTACATTCTACTTAGTGATCCGAGCCAATGGGAGGGCCTTGACCCACTTCTTAAAATAGTCTATCCCGATGATCACAAATTTTCTCTACCCGTACATGACTAGAAAGGGTATGAGGTTATCAAGCCCCCATTGTACGAATGGCAAGGCCGACTACAGAGCTCGGAGCTCTATATGTGGCAGATAGGTTAGGTTTTCATGCACCCTACAATTCTCAAATTTTCAAACGAAGTCCATGGCGTTGCACGTTATGAGTTTGAAAGTGAGGTTCTTGCCCCCAATATGAGATCCACAGATGTTGAAGTGTACTTCTCTGACCGTGTAGTCAGCCTCTTTTAGCGTGAGATACCGTAGGTATAGGACGAAGTACCCATGTCGGTACAACTTTTTATCTATAATGGTATACCAGCCTGTTATCTTTTTCATGCACTTGGTCTCATTCGAGTTCTTAAGTAATGCACCATTGAACAAGTATCTCATGTAGGGGGTCATACAACTATCGGCGTTGACTATCTGCATTATCTCTAACTATGGGTCGTCTATATTGGGAATTTCGAGGATTTTGGATATTTTTTGTGTAGCTCATGGTTTTCAGTCGTTGCGACCCTTGATAGTCGGTCGGCTTTCCTGTTCTCTTCTCTTAGGATGTGGATTATCTCCATATTATCAAATGTCGAAGTCAGGTTTCAGACTTTTAAGAGATATTTGGAATGTTGCGAGTTGGAAGCCTCAAAATTTTCTCGGACCTAATTGACAACCAGTTTCGAGTTACTATAGACGATCAAGTTCTTGGTCGAGCATTCTTTGGCCAACCTGAGTCCAACAAGAAATGCCTCATACTCTACGACATTATTAGTTGTTGGAAATTCGATGGTGATTGAATACTTTATTTTTTACCAGTCAGGAGTTCTTAGAACCATGCTAACACCGCTGCCTGTTTACATTGACGATCCATCCATGTGCAAGGTTTATGTTAGAGTTTTTTGCTAGCCGTCAATTTCAATAAGGTCGAGGATTTTTAGCGTTGGGATCGTTATTTTAACGATAAAATCTATCAAGGCCTGGCATTTTAAAGCTGACCTCGGTTGAAATTCAATATCGAACTCGCCTAACTTAATGGCCCACTTGACCAGTTGTCCTGATATATTCGACCTCTATAATATTTCTTTTAACGACTGGTTTGTTAGGACAATAATTTTGTGTGCTTGAAAATACAGACGGAGTTTTCGGGCAGAATAAACAAGTGCCAAAGTCCTCCTTTTAGCTTGAGAATGCCGAGTCTCTAGGTCAATTAAGACCTTACTGACATGATACACAGGCCATTGCCTATCAGACTATTGTCAAATCAAGACTGAGCTTGAGGTGGTGTTAGACACCGCTAGGTATAAATAAAGCTCCTTGCCTTCTTGTGGGGAAGTAACAAGCGGTGGATTCGAGAGAGACTCTTTGAGTTCTTGAAACGCAGCTTCGCATCGATTATTCTGTTGGAAGCCAGCGGCCTTCGTCCCTCTTAAAGCTTTGAACAAGGGTAAATACTTTTCGGCTAACTTGGCCAAGAAGCGGGAGAGCGCTGCTAGCCTTTCGGTCAACTTCTAGACTTTTTTCACAGTCCGAGATGGGTTCATGTCAAGAATTGCCTTGATCTTTTTAGAGTTTGCTTCAATTCTTCAATGTAAGACAATGAAACCCAATTTTTTTTTTGAGGTCATTTCGAATATAGACTTTATCGGATTGAGCTTCATCTAGTATGTACAAAGGACATTGAATGCCTCGTCCAGATTGTAAATATAGTTGTCAGTTGCTCTACTCTTAATGAGCATGTCATTCATATACACTTTCATATTTCATCAGATTTGGGTTTAAAATATTTTATTGATGAGCCTTTGATAAGTGACACCGATATTCTTCAATCCAAAGGGTATAACTTTATAATAATATGTCCCTTATTTGGTCAAAAATGACGTGTGCTTCTCGTCCTTTAGGCTCATCCGAATTTGGTTGTGGCCGAAATATGCGTCCATGAAATTCAACAGTTCGTATCCGGATGTTGAGTTTACAATCAGATCAATCCTCGGTAACAAAAAGCTATTCTTCGGACAAGCTTTCTTAATATCAGTGAAGTCAACGCACATTCTCCACTTCTCATTACTCTTCTTGACCTGGATCATATTAGACAATCAGTCTGGATATTGAACCTTTCTGACGAATCTAGTATCGAGTAATTTCTTCATCTCCTCACGGATGGCAACCAATTTTTTAACTGAATGATTCTTTCGTTTCTGTTGGATAGATTTATGATTGAGATTTTGGCCAAACTTATAGACAATTACTCCAGTTAATATTTCTAATATGTTGCTTGGTATTTAGGCAAAAATATCAAAATTTTGTTCGAAAAAATTGATAAGTTGGCTTCAGAGGGATTTAGGTAGAGAACTTCCTATAAGTTGGCTTCGGAGGGGTTCTGGCAAAGAACTTTATATTTGAATGTACTTCTCTGGATCATTAGAGTCCAAATGGGTCCAATTTGTAGATTCTACAGGCATAACTTGCAATAAAGTGGTCTCGTTATGGAAGTCAAGGTCCTCTATTAGTTGGCCCGGGGGTGTCTAAGTGATCTCAAAGAAGTAACATGTCCGTTCATTTAGTCACCAAGGACTTCTCCTATGCCGTATAGAGTGGAAAACTTTATCTTTAAATATGGGATCAAAATCACTGCCCCAAAAGTCATCAAATATGAATATCTGAAGATGACGTTGTAAACCGAGGGAAGGTATACTACTAAGAAAGAAAGCAACTCGGAGGCTGTCCTCGAATAGGTACCAGCAATAACTTCAAGTGGACAATCCCTTGAATAGGTACCGACACGTCCAGTCTATGCAGGGGCCCCTCAATAATTTTTATTTGACTTTTTTTAATCCCAATTTAAAGTATGCATCGAGATAAAGTAAATTTCTTAAACTTTTATTATCAATAAATATTTGTTTCAACTGATAATCTACATTACCATCAGAGATAAATGTAGATACAACCAATGGATCAGAATGTGAAAAAGTTACATAAGTAATATCTTTGTTATTAAAATTGATAAAATCATCCCTAATTCCTACCTTTGACTTATTGTGTTCGACGGCCATTCTTGAGCACTCCAGGTATCATCCCGCGCTGATCATGTTGTAATTATATCCACGACCCCTGCTACCAATCAATTTCTTTGCTGCTCGGCTTCATCTCTACCTGTTCTTTTGGAGGTCTGTCCGAGTCCCCGCAGGAATCGAGTAAGATGTCCTTTTTAGTTAAGCTTTTCGATCTCTTTCTATAGCGTTTGGTAATCTTCAGTGTTGTGATCTCCTCACCGGTGGTAGTGACAATATTTTGGTTGGTCACTTCCATTTGGGTTTTTTAATATCTTTTTATCTCAAATTTGTATCAAAATGTTGGTGCAAGAGTCATTCAAAGGAGTTAAGTATAACGACCTGAATTTCCTTTGTACTATCGGCTCAGACTTCTGCTACTTTCTTGGTTCTCAGGGACCCATGTGGTCCCCATTCTTCCTCTTTCCTTCCACTATTCTCTAGCGAAAATGGTCTACACATTTGGCTATTTTGCTTCATTGGCCTCCTCGGCTACTATGTGAGCTTAGGTAATGGTCTTGGCCTCTCTAAAAGTTTTCGGGTCCCTGTGGGCCACATATTTGAAGAAGTCCTCAGGCTCCAAGGTCGACATAAAGGCACTCAATTTTACCTCATCAGTAAGCTTGGGTATCTTTTGGGTCTTAGTCGTGAAACGAGCAAGAAATTTCTTCAGACTTTCATTTGGCCCTTGCTTGACCCGGGCAAAATCTCATGGCTACTTTTGCTCCATCCAGCTGGAGGCAAATTAGGATAAAAAGTCATTGGCCAAGTCCAGGAATGTCTGAATTAAGTTTGGTTGAAACTGATAGAATAATGCTCGAGTGTCCCCTTTGAGAGTCAAGGAAAAGTACAGAGACATTGCTGCCTTATCCTGGCTTTGAAAGCTCAAGAGAGTGTAGAAATGGTCCATCAGATTAGTATTTCCATCATAGGGATTCAGGGCCAGCATATTGAATTTGTGAAGGAGTGGATGGGTTCGAATCTCCATCGTGAATGGAAATCTCCACAAGTTAACGGCTCGTCCTCAAACATCTCCTCTAAAAACATGCTGCCATATTTTTTTAACTTTTTTCTCCATTTGGGAAGGAACTTTTATCTTCTTTTCATTGAGGTAGATCTTGAATTCTGAATCGCTTTGTATGGCCTGAGAAGTTGGACGGCTCATAACCTTTAGAGGGCGTGCACTATGAGAGGCTCCTACTTGGTACGAGGGCTCTCTATTATCACGAGAATAACGAGAATTTTACCTCTTATTGCTATCCTCAAGGATTCTATAACTCAGACGACCCTCCAAGTGCGTCGGGACTTTATTACTTGAGACTACTTCAGCCCTGAGGTCTTCAAGCCGTCGGCCCTTATCGGTTGGGTACTTATGTCCCCTCTTCCTTCACTTGGATGTTGGTGTTTGAGAGGTAGAAGATAGAGCCTCCTTTGGCAGTTTATCAAGCCTTGAACAAATAGTTTGTAGAACCTTAAAAATGTCATCCATTCTTATCGTAAGTGTGAGGTTTCAGGTTAAGAATATAATAATTAGAAGGTAATTAAGTTAACATAGGTGAATTGTGGTCAAAAGGTATGAGAGGAATCAGATTGAAAAACTCAAAGAGCAGGAATTGGTAAATCGGGAACGGAAATTATAAGCCATGAAATATTAATTCGTAAATAAGATTTTGGATTTTAAATTATGATAATCATGACTTATTAAGATTATATAATCAAAAGTAAGGTCCAAGGATGTGAAAGATTGGGTTAGAATGGTTAAAACAGGTCCCGAACGGCAAAAATGCGAAATGGGCTTGTTGCAGGCTTGCTGCAGGCCTAACCCGTGCCCTCCTTAGGCTTGAGCCCATGGAGAGCATAAAATCTAGATTTGTCTGTGCTTGCCGCGTGCTCACCGCACGCTCGAGTCGGCCTGGGTAGTAAGGCTGCGCTCGCCGTGTGCTCGCTACGCGCTCGAGTACCAGCTCGTTTTAAAGTCGCGTGCTGCTTTACGATTTTTATTTTTCTACATTCCAAAACTTTCTAGTGAGAGAGGGTGCCAATTCTAGAGAGAGGAAGGAGGAGATCGAGCCCTCTAAAATGCCACTGTTACTGTTCATCCAGGACGAAATGGGAAAATTATATGCTTCTACCTTCATATTATGTTGAATCAACCTCAAAATGTGAATCACCACGTCCTAAATGTATATATATGTCGGCCGCACGGTCGATCTCGCACGTTTTGACCCGTTCGCGGCGTCCGAGCCCTCTAAAATGCCATTGTTATTGTTCATTCGGGACGAAATGGGAAAATTGCATGCTTCTACCTTCATATTATGTAGAATCAACCCCAAAATGTGAATCAGCACGTCCCAAATGTGTATATATGTCGACCGGACGATCGATCTCGCAAGATTCGACCCGTTTGCGGCGTCCGAGCCCTCTAAAAGTGTCCTGACGCTGTTCATCCGAAAATAAAGTGTAAATTTGCATGCTCTACCTCTATTTAATTGTGATGAAACATATGATTAAACGTTCATATTAAATTATAAGCTCCGAAAATATGTATTTGTACACCGAAAGTAAGGGAATGCGTCCCGGAGGCTTCTAGATGATATTTGACCACCAGAGGTAAGAAATTTCAAACTCTTTTGTGAACTTGGATTGAATTGTTAAAAGGAATTTAGTCCCACAGAAAGATGATAACCGAGCAAGTAAATGAAGGGAAATCCACCAAAGTACGATATGTGATGGATTTGATCTCCCGGATGGAGATAAGGATGGGAATGTGATTTTTCGATTGGAAAATGTAATGTACTTGTGGTGGATCTTCCCTCAATGAAGGATTAATGCTGAAACTAGGACCATGGTTCATAGGGGTAGTATTCTCTGGTTTGCCATGTCCATCACGGTGTGAACCCAAGGAATATTTGGCCACGTATTTTAATCGCTCGTGGAAGCGGGTGATGTTCGTGGTATGCTTTAAAATACTACTGTAGAAGAGCGATGATTACCCTAGTCCTCGAGGGATATGGGGTGAGTTGAGATAGCCGAGTGCTGCAGGCCTAAAATGTAGTCGATGGTCGAGTACTGCAGACCTAAAATATAGCCGATGGTTGATGCTACAAACCTAAAATATAGTCAGCTTTAGAATGTGTAGCAGACACATTCCTTTTCTCGTTCTCTCACATCGTTGGCTAGTACGACCTACTAGCTCGGGTCGACAAAGATTAATAAAAGTAATGAAAATGAATGGACGTAACCGAAATAAACATGCAAACTAGATGATCCCAGATGTTCCCCTTCTCGAATGCTTCCTTTTATTCAAGTTATATGTTTTCCCTACCCAATTACTATTTTTTCTGTTATTTGTTATAGTTAGTGATGTATGATTATATTTGTTGAGTTGTACGCTTACTCTTACTGTTTCTCCGTCCAGATGAGAACATTAAGCCGGTGCCCGATTATTTAGAGTAAGGAGAGAGACTTGCTTGAGAAGATTAGCTAGATGTCGAAGGTTTAAAGTTTTGGATACGTTGTTGTAATAGAATGTAAATAGTCTTGTTTGATTAATGTGATTTATTATTATTTTATGGTTATTGTTATACTTCCAAAGGTTTCTAGATTTAACTATACTTTCGCATTTATATTGATGTTTTGGATTTCGTTTAATCCTAGACGGCGTCTCTTTAGACCCAACATGGTAGATAGAAGTATTGTGTTAGAGCTATGGATGGTATGGCGATTGTGATCCTGTGTATTATGTTGTAAGTTAAAATGTTGATTATTGGATAGTTGTGTGCTTGTACAGGCTATTTTAAGCAGGTTATATTTTTAATTTTTCGTCCAGTTGTAGAGAAAACTCTGCTGAAATTTCTGTAGGATCCATAATGATAAATTATGGACATAAGTTTATGTTACCATTGACGGAGGTTATTTAAGAAGAATAACCCGGCCCGTCACAGTTGGTATCAGAGAAAAAAAGATGCCTTAGGTTTGATCTGAATCGTATGTGGAAGCTTAGGTTAGATTATGATTGATCGAATAAGTAGATGAAAGCTTATATTGATTAAGCTAGTCCGGATAGTTTTGATTACTCCAATCCCAATAACTTAGGCTAGCACTAAGTTAGGAATGATGATTTAGTTCGATCGGTTAGCTTATGCGTTCCAGTTAGTGTTCTAGGAGTGGCCTAATCCGAATTGTTCCTGTTTCAAGAAAGTGTTAGCAGTGGCTCCTAGAAGGGGACTACTAATATTAGTGGCTGACTATAGGGTCGAGAGGAAGATGGTGTATAAAGACACCTTAATATTGAAATTTGATTGGTATCAATTGGGTTCTTGAATTGGCCAATGTTGATTCGAGGCCTAGATTAATGAATTAATCTTGGTTTGAGGTTTAGGTTTGATCGATTCTGGATTGAAATCCTTAGGCTAATAATTTGCTAAGAAGGATTGCATGATCAACCTAACAAGCATGATGAATAGGGTGGAGTCAACGGCTCAAGGTTAGTATAACTAGAGTTAATTTCGGGCATACCAAGTCCCAGGATGACAATTCATAATTAATTTGGAGGTGCTTAAGTGTCCGGACTTTCGGGTAGCTCAGATCCTATTGAGGTTGAGATGTGGATTCCGAGACTTAAGATGATGTTGCGATAATCCCATGTCTGATAGAAGATAAGATGTATTGCCCCATGTTAGACAGGAGGTGAAGTCGACCTCGATTAGTTGACATGGAAAAGATCATGGGCCTTAAGGATTAAGAGATATTGTCCTACATGTTTATGGAAGCTTTATGGATGAATGCTTTGTTTCGGTGAGAGTCTCAGGAGCATGTTTCGATAGTGATTTAGTTTGATCGCAAGATTGAGGAATGTCCTTATCTAGGGACGGACGGTGAAAAGGTCCAGTGTTTGAATTGAGATTCTAAGGTATTAACTCAGGATGTTAAGTGTCGCCTGTTGTGATAAGAGGTAAGGCTTTTGGGTTTGATATTGTAGCCTGGTGTCGTTTTGGGGATTCTGAGCCCATGTTGCATTGTGTATTCGAGTTATGTGTAACTGGGGGACCTAGGCCTTACAATAGCGACAAAGGTGACCAAGTATTCGGGAGTATAGAAGATATATTAAGGTGGATGTACATGGATGAATCTTGAATAAATGTCTTTCCGAAGAGATTTTGGGACTATGATCTAAGTCATAGATAGCTTGGTCGCTGGACTAAGGATAGTTCGTATCCTCTAGCCTAGTAGTGAAGAAATCCAATGCCTTAGATCGGAGTTTTGATGGTGGTGGCACATAAGAAAATTGTGTTGATCGCCATGATAGAAGACGAGATTTCTCAATTTTAATGTCACAAGACCTGTATCATTTGGGATCCTGAACATATAATTCTGTGATTCCTAATCAAAACTTATGACATTTTTGGGTTCGTAGATGCAATTGGTTGGGTTAATTAGAACCATTTTGTGGTGCCAATCTTGATGTGACATTATGGATGATTTGGTTAGCAAGTTGTTGAGTCGATCTGAATTGGATTGGTAATCATATTATGTCTTGCAATTGAATTGTGTGATCTTGGGCATGAGCTTGAGCTAGCTACGATATCAAGTTTTAATCTGATATTAATAGTAATTTGGTGGGTGAACCGCTATGCTAGACTGGGCTGGACTGGTAAAAAGATAGCATTCTACAATCAGGTTATGGGATCTGAAGCATAAGTCTAAAATTGATCGAGATATCAGCAGATTAGTATCGTCTTTCCTACAAATCAATTAATAAGGATTTGCGCTAAGTCCAATTTGTATAGGTGACTATACCCAAAGGTCATTTTGTGGTCAATGAGGGGTTTTGGTTATGTGAATATTTGAGGATGTTATCAGAAAGAAGAATAAGTTGATCTATCTTTAGTCGGTAATTCAAAGTTGTGTCGAAATCGACGCCGATCGTTGAGGATTCCATGTAAAATCGAGGAGGTATCGGTTTTGTATTATAATGGAATACTCTAGAACCTTCAAGGTAAATAAGACGAGCCAACAAGGTTGTTCATGAATTTCGAAAATGGGGTTGCCTAAGAGATAAATGATTTGATAAGCGGACTTTGTGAATGGATAGGTGAATTGTGTGGCCTGTATAAAAGCTTGATGATTGCTAAGATCGATTTGGGTCCATAGCATGTTAATTGTGGATTAGTGGGGGTTGTAGACTCGGCGGTATTCAGCATAAGAATATGGCTACTACGAAGTTCAAAAACACTATTTGGATTTTGTAGGTTCACGGGTGTCTCATGAAATTTTATCGGATGGATCTTTGTGCCATATTTCGGCCCATGTTGAGGTGATTTCATTGATGAATTCAAAAGGACATAGGGTGTATGCAATTTGTTTGATGATTATATCATAACTTGTGAACGGATGTTAATCCGTATGCCCCATTGAGAAGGGAATGCGAGTTTAGTCTGAGGAAATACCTTGTTAAGCATGTGGTTCTTTGGTAATATGATTTTGAAATCCATAAGACTTTAAGTGATGGCTAATTGGGAAGATCGATTAGTGCCGTGGAAGCATATGGTCATTTTGGGTCTAACTAAAGTTATTTAGTGACCTAACAAGTATTTCTCGAGGATTACAGTGTCAGTGAGACATTTAACTTAGAAGAGATTTGTAATTGTAAGAACGAAAGATGAAAAAGTAGTTTTCGGGGACTAAAAATGGTTAATTGATGTCCATGTCATTTTAGTTGACCCCTGATGGGTCTGGTAAATTATCGTAGAATGTAATGCTTTTGAGAAAGGATAGGATTATGTTACTCTAGCATCATGGTTGGTGGCAACCCTCGGATTAAGTGGGGGAGAAGTTCATAATTAGAGTTACTCCACGTGTAGATTGGAATTAGCAATTGAAGTCTCCACTTTGAGAACTTATGAGTATTGTCTTTGAGGATAGCCGTTATCTAAGATTTTAAGAGCTAGAATAGTTGTGTCACTAAGAAAAAGATGATCATATGAGATTTCATGTGGATTTATCTGTTTAAAGATTGGGAAGATGAACCTCCGTGCCTCTTAAAGAAAGCGTACATCAATGCTGACAATTGATACTGCGAGTCTTTAGACATAGTATGTCCTTAAAGTCTCGTAGGAGACATGAAAGGTAAATCACAAGTAGGTCCAATACTTAGGTGATAGGATGTCATATTCTTAAATTAGGAGACAGAATTGTATACGATGTACTGGAGTTATGAATTTATGAAATATGAAGTCCTTATGGTTTTATTTCAGGGCAATTAGAGCGACCGCCATATCTTAATCATAGAAGATGTGTTCGGATTGGATTAGTTGTCTCCTTGGTATGCCAACGGGATTTTGAGGTTGCTCAGTAATCGAATTTTGAGGTTACGGGGAGAATGATCGAAAATTATGTCGAATCTTTGGGTGATCGTTATGACTGTAGTTTTGAATGTTGCTGTAATTGGATGATTGTGAGATTCATCTTCGTGGTATGACTATCCTAGGATTGTTTTGATCAGGGTTGCCGTATATTCTGGTGTGTGATATGGGTTATGTATTTTGGAAAATATGTCGGTTTGTCGACTTACCAATGAAATAGCGAGAATATAACTTATTCTAATTTTAAATTTTGATTATGATTTAAGATTTACATCGAAATCTTAGTAAAACTTGTTTAGAGAATCTTTGGGACGTCAAGCTGAATTTGATATGGTGGTGAAATCCCAATGGAATGATTCGTAGCTAGATAATTAATTAAAGCAGCGCAGTGAAAGCATTGTGAGCCCATGGCCCCAAAATTTCAGAATAAGGTTGAGATTTCCTGTGATTGAATCCTTTTCAAGGTTTGGAATGAACTAAAGTGGAAGTTCATTTGTTTGTTTGAAGTATCGAATTAGGCTAGAGGAATAGCTAGCATTATTTTTAGGTCACTTCGAGAATTCTAGTGATTGTAATCAAGTCCCCCTTGTATCAATAGTCAAAGAAATCATTAAGTATTTGGGTTAAGCCGTTTTAGAGACTAAGAATTCGTTTTGAGATGAGGGCCCCCTAGGATAAGTCGTTTGATTAAATATGTGATGTAGGATCGTGAAGAAGGAATTCTGAAAGAATTTTTTTCCCCAATTATAAATCTTGAGGTTCGTCAAATTTTGAGGACGAAATTTTTATAAGTGGGGGAAAGTTGTGAGGTTTCAAGTTAAGAATATAATAATTAGAAGATAATTAAGTTAACATAGGTGAATTGTAGTCAAAAGGTACGGGAGGAATCAGATTAAAAATCTCAAAGAGTCGGAATTGGTAAATCGGGAACGAAAATTGTAAGTCGTGAAATATTAATTCGTAAATAAGATTTTAGATTTTAAATTATGATAATCATGACTTATTAATGTTATATAATCAAAAGTAAGGTCCAAGGATGTGAAAGATTGAGTTAGAATGGTCAAAACGGGTCTCGAACGGCAAAAACGCGAAGTGAGCTTGCTACGGGCTTACTGCAGACCTGACCTGCACCCTCCGTGAGCTCGAGCCCACGAAGAGCACAGAATCCAGATTTGTCTGTACTTGCCGCACGATCGCCACTCTGGGCAATAAGGCTGCGCTCGCTGCGCGCTCGAGCACCAACCCGTTTTAAAGCCTCGTGCTGCTTTGCAATTTTCATTTTCCCATGTTTTAAAACTTTCTAGAGAGAGAGGGCGTCGATTTTAGAGAGAGAAATGAGGAGATCGAGCCATCTAAAATGCCACTGGTACTGTTCATCCAGGACGAAATGAAAAAATTGCATGCTTCTACCTTCGTATTATGTTGAATCGACCTCAAAATGTGAATCACCACGTCCCAAATGTGTATATATGTCGGCCATGTGATCGTTCTCACACGTTTTGACCTGTTCGCGGCGTCTGAGCCCTCTAAAATGCTACTATTACTGTTCATCCGGGATGAAATGGAAAAATTGCATACTTGTACCTTCGTATTATGTAGAATCAACCTTAAAATGTGAATCACCACGTCCCAAATGTGTATATATATTGATCGGACGATCGATCTCGTAAAATTCAACCCGTTCGCAGCGTCCGAACCCTCTAAAAGTGGCCTGACACTATTCATTCAAAAATAAAGTGTAAATTTGCATGCTCTACCTCGATTTAATTGTGATGAAACGTATGATTAAATGTTCATGTTAAATTGTAAGCCCCAAAAATATGTATTTGTATTCCGGAAGTAAGGGAATGCATCCCGGAGGCTTCTAAATGATATTTGACCGTTGGAGGTAAGAAATTTCTAACTCTCTTGTAAACCTGGATTGAATTGTTAAAAGGGATTAAGTCCCACAGAAAGATGAGAATCGAGCAAGTAAATAAAGGGGAATCCACCAAAGTACAATATGTGATGGATTTGATCTTCCGGATGGAGATAAGGATGGGAATGTGATTTTTCGATTGAAAAATGTGATGTACTTGTGGTAAATCTTCCCTCAAGGAAGGATTTATTTTGAAACTAGGACCATGGTTCACAGGGGTAGTATTCTCTGATTTTCTATGTCCATCACAGTGTGAACTCAAGGAATACTTGGTCACGTATTCTGGCTGCTCGTGGAAGTAGGTAATATTCGTGGTACGCCTTAGGATACTACTGTGGAAGAACGAGGATTGCCTTGGTCCTCGGGGGATATGGGGCGAGTTGAGATGACCGAGTGCTACAAGCCTAAAATGTAGCCGATGATCGAGTGCTGTAGACCTAAAATGTAGTCGATGGTCTAGTGCTGCAGACCTAAAATGTAGCCGGTTTTAGAATGTGTGGCAGACACATTCCTCTTCTCGTTCTCTCATTTCGTTGGTTAGTACGACCTACTAGCTAGGGTCCGCAAAGATTAATGAAAGTAATGAAAATGAATGGACATAACCGGAATAAACATGCGAATCAGATGATCCCAGATGTCCCCCTCCTCGCATACTTCCTTTTATTCAAGTTATATGTTTTCCCTATCCAGTTACTATTTTTCCTGTTATTTGTTTTAGTTAGTGATGTATGATTATATTTGTTGAGCTGTACGCTCCCTCTTACTATTTCTCCTTCCAAATAAGAATATTAAGCCGGCGCTCAATTATTTAGAGTAAGGAGAGAGACTTGCTTGAAGAGATTAGCTGGATGTCAAATGCTTGAAGTTTTGGATACGTTGTTGTAATAGAATGTAAATAATCTTGTTGGATTAATGTGATTTATTATTATTTTATGGTTATTGTTATACTTCCGCAGGTTTCTGGATTTAACTATACTTCCGCATTTATGTTGATGTTTTGGATTACGTTTAATCTTAGACAGCGTCTTTTTAGACCCAACATGGTAAATAGGAGTACTGTGTTAGAGCCATGGATGGTACGGCAATTGTGATCCTGTGTATTGTGTTGTATGCCAAAATGTTGATTATTGCATAGTTGTGTACTTGTTCAGGTTATTTTAAGTAGGTTATATTTTTTATTTTTCGTCCAATTATAGAGGAAACTTTGTCAAAATTTCTGTAGGATCCATAATGATAAATTATGGATATAAGTTTACGTTACCATTGACAGAGGTTATTTAAGGGGAATAACCTGATCCGTCACTGTACGTGTCCTCACACAGGGGTCGGGATGATCATCAGCCCGACTACCTATAAGATGGTAGTTGCTACATGAGATAGCATCTCTAATTGGTACACTAATTTGTACTCGTATATTCGTCATGTTGGCTTTTATAGGAGTGTGGTAGTCGAACTTTTTAGTCATTTCTCACAGACGGCGCTAATGATGCATCCTCGGACCCAAATTATTGTGCAAATTAGGAAGCTAATAATTATCTGTCAAGTTTGAAGTGGGTTCGATCTCCATACACTCTTGATATAAATCTTGTGCAATACAATAGAGTACAATTAAAGGATTGACGGGACTCACTCTCCAATATATTCTCTGACGCTCAAGTCAGTATTTTTCTTTGAGGAAAAAAATGGGAGAATGCAAGTGTAGATACTGTAAAAATAATTCTTGTTTGACGTATGTATTTTTTAGAAAGTGTCTTAGTGAGAAAGTGTGTACTTTTAACATCTTAAATTTGTCTTTTGTCTGGTTAAGCATCCTCCTCCTCCTGTTGAGAAGGAGGAATTTATATAGAAATTAGGGGGCGGTTAATTTTTTTTATCAACCGCTTAAGAAACCGTCTGGTGGATAAGATGATGTTCAACTGGCGATTTCAACCAATGTTTGAGATTGTTTAATCCAGATAAGAGAAGATAATTACTTCGGTCGTTAATATTGGTTTCGTCTTCCTTCAAGGAGCAAATCGTTCAAATAGGGCAGACGGATATGTCCTCCAATTTGGACCGTATAAGCTAATTGGGCATCCATTTTTTATGGGCCAAATCTTTGGACGGACTCTTCTTCTTGGGCCAATTGTAACAACATCCATTAAATTTGATTCTTGCATGTTCAAAATATTTTATATTTTAAAGTACTTTTACGTAAAATTTTATATTTATATAAAATTATTTAAAAATATAAATAATTTTTAAAAATAATATTTTAGATTAAAATATTACCTAAATATTTTATATAAATAATTTTTATATAAAAATTATTAATTATATAAAAATATACTTTTTTAAGACATTGTATTTCTCTCAAATAATAATTCAGGCTAATTATTTTTATCTATAACCTAATTCAATATAAAAAATCTAATATGATTATTTTTTTTTTACTTTAATGGCTTAAAAATCTCATTTATATTGATTATATCTATAAAATATCAGTCAATTATATCAAACTATTTAGACAGACTGATTTTTATAAGTCTAAGGGTTTTCGGATGATATTTTAGTTATTATTTTTTAAATAATGATAATAATAATAAATTAAGAAGTAAAAAAAATAGAAGATATTTTAGTTGAAAATATTAACAAATAAAAAAGCACGCCTGAGGAGGATAGAGGTGGCGTAATTAAATAAAAAAGAGGGAGGAATTAAATATTTGGCAGCGATTAGAGAGGGGCATCGGGCGCCGGAGTACAAAAGAGGCAAATAGCGGACCATTGCCGTACTCTTGGTTTGGACTTTTATGGAAAATCTTCCTCCCTCCTTATAATATTCCAATTTCCTTTTTCTGAAACCGAACTCATCCTCCCAAACATCTCCTTACCATCTCTCCTCTTTCTCTCTCTAGCCTCAGCCTTCACCACCACACCAATTTTCTCTCGGATTCCCATAAATACCCTCGTCGTCCTTCTTAATTTTCCCCTTCTGGCAACGGTAAAAAACGAAAAAACCCAGGCGATAGTTACCTTGAAATGAAGGTTAAAAAATAAAATTGGGACAGGCGGGTGACTGTTTGACGTTGAGGGTTGGAGGTGAAAAAATTGGAATTGAATGAGTCTGTGCAATTACTGCTCCGTACTACCCATCTTTCTCTGGTCTTTCTGCTGTCCACTTCAATCTTGCCATGTTCGGTTGTATTAAATTTATCAGAAAATTATGGATTTTAATAGTGTTTATTCAACTACATAATTTGTTATTTGATCTAATTACAGAATATTCATTATTTGACAAAATCAAAATAATATAATATAAAAAATTAAAGGGTTATTGCTTTTTTTTCTTCGAAATAATTATTCGTTGATTTTTGTCAATGGAATAAAATAAAATTATTTGTGTTATTTATTCTTTAATAATATATATTCTATTTATAACTTACGTCTCTATAATAGTCAAGTTACTTGGGTGGGTAAAGTAGCGTGAGAATAAGGAAACAAATGCATACAGCGAGAGATAGCTTTTCGATTTGGTTAACGTTAAAAGAGTAACGTAAGAAAAGGATGGTTTTGTTAACCCGAAGAAAAGAACGAGATGGTTTTATCTTTCCTTTTTTCGTGTTCTTCCTCGTTTGAACAGTCAATAAGAAAGAGAAAGCGAGAGGGGAGAAATTATACGCGGAAAGGTGAGAGATAGAGCAAGCTTGCAAGGAGGAAGAGAGAGAAAGGGACGGGGAGAAGAGACTGTGCGTATCTACAACTGTTCATAGCAGGAGAAATTGATATGCAGAGGGCAAAATGATTGAATAAAGAAAAGAAGTGGGTGTTTGTAGTAAAAACCCATAAATTATGATCTACTATTGAAAAAGCGACGGGATGTCAAGTTGGAGAGAGAGAGAGAGAGAGAGAGAGAGAGAGAGGAGAGGGTGGAGAGAGAGAGAAAGGGGAACTTTAAAGAGGTGGGCTGCTTTCGGCTAAGCTTCCTCAGGCAGGCATCGTTCTATGCTGCATAGGGTAGTTGGAGATACAAGATCTTTCAACTTCTTCTTCCTCTATCTCTTTTTTCATTTTTCCTGCAACATATCGCTTTTTTTTTTTTTCCATTTCGTTCTTTCAACGCTACTCCATTCCCGAACCTTCCAATTTTTTTAAGAAAAAAATAAATTGTTCTTGATAGGTAGAGGGAGATTCTGCAACAAACCTGAGAAAAAAAAATCGAGATTTATGGTAAAAAAGCAGTAGAAGGGGGAGGTGTAAAAAGCTCAAATTTGGTTGATCGAGGGAAGGAGGAAAAGAAATGTGGGATCTGAATGACTCTCCTGATCAGGCAAGAGACTACGAAGAATCAAAGGGATGTTCTTCACAGAGAATGACGCCGTTTGACGGAGATGAGGGAAAGGGCAGACCGGTTGGATCGCTCTCCAACGAGAATTCAAGCTCGTCGGCGGTGATGATCGATTTGGAAATAAGATCGGACGAAGAAGATGGGGAGGGAGGAGAAGAGAGAAAGAAGAGTAGCAGCGGCAGCGGCAAGATGCTTGGGTTCTCGGTGATGACCCGCGATAATACTAATGAGGAAGCTTATTACTTTGACACTCCGGTGACCCGTCAGTTTTTTCCGGTCCAGGAGGCAGGAATAGGGACTACTGCAGCCGGGTCCGCTGCCGCCGCCGGCGGTGGTAGTGGCGCAGATGGGGTGGGTTTTCCCGTGGCCAACTGGGTCGGGGTAAAGTTCGGTCGGTCAGAGGCAACGAGCTCAGGCAGTCCGGCCACAGCCGTGGAGGTGACTCAGCCGCTGAAAAAGAGCCGCCGTGGCCCCAGGTCTAGAAGCTCTCAGTACCGCGGGGTTACCTACTACCGGCGGACTGGTCGGTGGGAGTCTCATATTTGGTCAGTGCCTCTCTCTCTCTCTAAATTACAGGCTCACCAACTGAAAATTTGAAGCTATTTGCTGTCTCTGCCGTCAAAATTTGATCTTCAAAATTTGATCTTTGCTTTGATCCAGGGACTGCGGTAAACAAGTTTATCTGGGTAATGCGAAAAATCCCTCCTCTTAGATTTTTTCACAGTATTTTTCATCGTCTCTTTCTTGGGTTATGACAATTTGGTAAAAAAAAAATTGTAGTAAATGTTCATTAGTATTTATTTGGATGTCTGAACAGGTGGTTTCGACACCGCACATTCAGCAGCTCGGTTAGTTCTTTTCCCATTTTCCATCACTCAGCTCGATTGTCTATTTTCCTGTAAAAATGGCGGTAAGGGTTTTACAATTTCCTATTCCGCAGGGCATATGACAGGGCCGCCATTAAATTCCGAGGAGCTGATGCAGACATCAACTTCAGCCTTGAAGATTACCACGAAGACATGAAGCGGGTAAGAAGACGACAGAGAGAGACAGTCTATCCGTTTTCTTTTGGCGTTTACTTTCCATTTGCCATTTGAGTAAAGATTCTTTGCCGTCATTATTTCGATGCTAAGAACAGATGAGTAATCTCACAAAGGAAGAATTTGTTCATGTTCTCCGCCGACAAAGTACCGGTTTCCCAAGAGGAAGCTCCAAGTACAGAGGCGTCACATTGCACAAATGTGGAAGATGGGAAGCTCGAATGGGCCAGTTCTTGGGAAAAAAGTAACGCCATTTATTTTCGATTTCCTTTCTCTTTTCACTTCATTCCACCATCCTCGTTTTTCCCCTGAATTCGGAATTCGACAGGTACGTCTACTTGGGCCTTTTCGATACAGAAATCGAAGCCGCAAGGTAATTGACAATTGAATATTTATCTCCGCTTTAGGTTTGATTGGTCTCTGAACTGTCTTAATTTCTGGAGTTTTTTAGGGCTTTCGACAAAGCGGCAATCAAGAGCAATGGCAAAGATGCGGTCACAAACTTCGACCCTAAAATTTACGAGCAGGAGCTCAATTCAACTGGTTTGTGATCGAATTTCGATCGATCTCACCCTTTATATTTCCAGCTTCTTCCGCATGATGTGATATCCCTACCAGCTGTCGAGTTCAGGTTTATTTATGGCTATTGGAAATGTTCAGGCGGCGGTGGTGTTGGAGATCAGAACCTTGATTTGAGCTTAGGTGGTGGCAGCGGTTCGATGAAACATGGCCTTTCCTTTGGCGGCGGCTTCACCTGCCCCCCTCGGGATCCGTCGCCAGCGCCCTTGTCTCTCGGTGTCCATTGGAAAAATCATGGAGCTCAGCCAAAGGTATTCCAAGCCTAAAACTACCTCTATTCGATCTTTCAGTGTTGAATCTGGTTTTGAATTAATTGATCATTGATAACTGATGCCCATTATAGTTGTTGATAAATTATAACGTCGCAGTTAAATCTGTTATTGTAAGTTTAAATCTTCAAATATAAATATCTAAAGTTACCCAAAATACTATAATTTAGGATAGAGTTCTGCAAAAAAGGATAATGTTGAAAGAATCAGATATAGATTTTATTTGGTATAAGTTTAGAAGAATTTCTCTACTCTTAAACTAAAGATTTGAAAAGAGTTCTTAAATCTTCAGGGTATGAATAGCAAAATCGGTGTTTGATCTCTGAGTTTGAATCTTATTTATCTTTTATTTATTGCTTATTAGCTTTTTTTTTTTAAAGAAATATATATATATATACATATATATAAAGCCTAAAAGACTTAAAAAAAAAAAAAGGCTCGAACAAGAGATTTGGAAAAGAGCAAAGTTAGGCCTTTCTTTGAATGAAAAATTGTGAGTGGCGTGCTTCACTGAGCAACTTTTCCCAAGATATCGCACTACGGTCCTCCACCGTTGTCAGCTCCATCACAGCTGCGCCGCCCTACACCGCCGGCGAGCCGCTGGTCCGCGCCTCTCTCTCTCTCTCTCTCTCACTCTGCTTTTTTTTCATTTTTTAAAAATTTGTTTCATCTTCATCCAGGTCTGTTGCTGATTTTCTTTTCATTTTCCAACCCATTTCCTCTCTCCATCTATTTCTTTTTTCTTTTTTTAAAACATTTTTCCGTAGTCAACGTTTTCTTATCTCTCTTCTCCAACTCACTGTAAATCCTTCCTTCACTGCATGGCCCAAAAACTCTCTCTCCGTCCTCTTCCCTCTGTTCACAGTCATCCATCACCTTTAATCTCTGCATCTCTGTTTTCTTTTTTATTACCTAGCAATGTTTCTGCTTTTTTCAATATGTGATTTTCCCATTTCGTAAACAGTCTGGCGCGTATAAAACAATGTAGCAAAAGAGTAAGAACATTTAGAAAAATTCCCAATTTGTAATTTTTTACTTTATTCTTATAAATTTATCTAGAAATCAATATATTCCGCTTTGATTGAAAACACTTATAATTATATGTGTCAAAATTAATGTTAATAATAAATTTGGAGTTATAAGAGGCACTTTGTCTCTTCCCCATACTTTCCTTGGATTTCAGAGGAATCTTATCAGAATCATTTTTTTTTTCTCATCCTTGTTTTTTGAACGATGAGAAATTTTTTCAGGTTAAAATTATGTTAGTTTGTTGAAATATATTGAATTTATATGTCTAAATTATTATTAAAAAAAAGATAAAAATGGGATTTACAATAAAGACCTTCCATTGAAACGTTGAATGTGAGACTGATTCATTCTTGACGGACTCCGCAAAATGTTTTTGTAGACTCCGTTTCCAAGCAGCAGCAACGGCAGCCGGGTTGGAATCAATGGAGGAGATCTCTCCCTCTCGACGACGACGGCGACTGAATCTCATCGACGCCGATTTGCCAGCCCTACCCAATTGTTTGCAACTGCTGCAGCATCATCAGGATTCCCACGGCAGATTTCAACACCTCTTCCCCACAATTGGCTGCAGAAAAGTGGCTTCCATTCCCTAGTCCGACCTTCATCATAACCCACTTCTCCTTCCCCAACCCCCATTTTTTTCTGCTCTGTTTGTCGATGTGAAGCTATGGGAAGAGAATCAAGCAAAAAGAATGGAAAATTCCTTGTTTTAATCAAAAGTCCATGGCCATTTCATCAAAACTGAAAAAAACAGAGATGAAAGGTCGAGCATTTTCTTCTGGTATGAAAGTTCGAATTCTGCTGTTTCTCTTACGCAGGAGTAATATTATTGGGCTGCGAAAAGAACAACCGGAGCTCATCCCCGGCGACCCAACGGGGTAAGTGGAATTTCTGAATCAATTGGATATTTTGATGATGTCAGCTCTGCTCTTCTTTACCCAAAATTCGTTGATCTCAGAAAAGACAGAGCGCGTGGGTACGTAGTCATAGTTGCCCAAAAATGGTGGGTTTGGCCTCGGGAATTTCTCCGGCCGTTGTTGAATTGTCGCCGTCTGTCTGGGTGACGGGTCCTTTGAACCAGTTCTCTCGTCTATCGGCCTTACTGCAAATGGCTGTTCTTACGAGAGAGACATGTCCATGCCCATCTTCCGTGCAAATGGGATTGCAAATGTTTATTTTGAAGGCATTTTCAAATAATACCATATTTATTGATTAATTTATTTTTATCAAATAGATAAAATATAATATTATAAAAATTAATCTAAAAATAATCAAAGGGTGTTTGATTAACATTATTCATCAAAAATCATACTAGGATGTTAATTCAATACTCATGTAAATATAAAATTATTTTATAACTATTATTTTAAATAGAGGGTCCTTCCTTTTAATTATTTTTTATTTTTTTAAAAATTTATATATAAAAAATAATTGTATTAAGGTAATAGAAGACTAAGTATGATTTTTGGCTGCCTCGTTCCTTCTCACACTGTCCTATCTCGTTCATTTCTGATTACATATATCATTTAATAATATAATTTTATTTATTGTACATACACGTGAAGGTAATTAGTGCTTAATTATATCTACTATTATGCTTTTTCAATTATTTAATAATATTTACAATATAAATGCAAATATATACACAATATAACATTTTTAATAATTTTTATATTATCAAAATAGATATATTTTTAAATAAAATCTGATTTTTTTTTCAACAGGGCAGGGATGATAATTTAAAATAAACCAATCTTGGATAAAATCTCTCAGCATAGTTCTAAGGATTTTTAGTGATTTGAAAGATGAGTGATTAAGTATTTTAGAGATATTATTTAGCTAATTTTTAATATATTTTTATCTATATATTTTTATAAATTTATTTATATATATTGATAAATACAATATTATATCATTAAGACTGTAAAAATAAAAGATTCTCCTATAATTAAATTTGATGGGTATGGTCAGAAATGAGCGAGTCCAATGTATAGGTAGATAAAAAGTTTAAATACTGATGACTCAACAAATGATACCTCATTGCTCATCATACAAATAATGTAAAAATGCATGAACGAAGAGATATGATCTGAATAGTCAGATATTAAAGAATCATAATGAAATACTTAATCGATAAAAACAAAGGGCCTCCGAGTTGATCCAAAGTAGGTAGTCGGGTGATCGTGTCATTGAATTGAGACTATCGTTACACACGTAAGTAACGCCCCTCACTTAAAGTAGTGTCATACCCACACATTGATTCCAAGCGTCTGCCAACCAAACAACGCCTTCAACTATAAATAAACCCTCTCTTCCAAAGAAAAGGGGACGAAGTCAGATAATAACAACAAAACGAGAGGAAATCAGACACTCAACTAAACAAGTGTACAAATACAAAAGCTACTCTACTAAACGAGTGGACAACAAGGAGCACCGCCCTCCTTACAAACACTCATTCCCATCCTTTCTAAATTCTCGTATTCATTTTCTTGTATCTTTCATATTTGAATAGAAATATCACTAATTTAAGTGTCAGATGATATATTAAAAAATAAATCTCGTATACCTCTTATATCTTATTTGTTCTATTATAATACGCAAGATCTAGATTCAAAATTATAAAAATCGGATCTATTTTTAATCAAATCTTCAAGTGTTATAAGGTGATTCCTTAACTTGTACAATAATTAGGATTCTCAAGATATATTATTGACACCGTCTGTATGAAGAATAATAATAAAAGCCACCCAATTTGAGAAGAGACAACATGACACAGTGACCCAAACAAGCGTACCACCCAAGAACGTCATTTCTCATGGCGGCAATCCGTTAGAGGGTAGCCATAAAAATGCTCATTCGACCATGATTATAAATGTGGAAACACTAGCGGTCAAGGTCGATACCATATCAAAGGTTCTCCAAACCATTTACAACAGATTGGATGAACACCCATCGAGGGCTCTATCATCCAATTCCCAAACCTTTGCGTCCAAAAGGAGGAATTGCATAAACAAAGCAGCCAACCAAAGAGGTGATTCCATGGCCTGAAAACCTCAAGGCCCAAGATGCTCGAGTGATGGGACTCAGACTTGGCTGGTTGGTCGATTAAATTTTAGAGCATGGGATAAAAGCCCAGAATGGCAAAACCCATGTTGGTTCCGATAACGTCAAAAACTTTTGACTCACGACGAGGTTTCATACAGCACTCTTCCGACATAGTCGACAAGTCTAGCACATCTAGTCGAACCATTCAGAGTTGAGAACATTCCTCAACGCGAAGAGGGTCGTGTTCATCTCCGAGGTGGAGGAAAGGATTAGAAAGATTGAACAGCAATTGTTCTAATGAAGTATGGATAGACATTTAGTCGACCTAAGTAGATCACCATTCATGAAAGAGATTAGGATGTATCAACTTCCTCGGAAGTTTAAAATGCTAACCTTGAAACCCTACGATGGAAATTTTTATTTATTGAAATTTTATATTCAAATACCCCATGGACCCTTTAGATCATTTTCGTACCTTATTAGGATTCTAAGGCCTAAATGATTTGGTCTTGTACCTCTACTTTTTATTGACCCTCAAAGGAGATGCCCAAATTTGATTTTATCAACTTCAATTAGATTCGATCTGATCATTCTAGGAGCCGGCCGATAACTTCTTATTACAGTTCGCATTTAGTCGAAAGGAAGAAATGTAGTCATGACATCTTGTACGCATCCGATAAGGATCAAATGTGAGTCCGAAATGCTTATTGGCTTGGTTCAACACTGAGACCCGAAGGATATTGAAACTAACTGATAATGTAAAATTGAATTCCTTCATGGTGACTGGGTAGCCGGGTAAATTTTTTAAATAGTTGGTTCGGTAAGGGTTCAAGACCTTTCTTGAGGTAGAGACCATAACTTGATATTACATCATCACCAAAGAGGCTAACGAAGCAAATAGGTTGGAGCGCACAAACCAGCACTCAAAATTGACTAGCGAAAATAAGAGGAGCGGAGACAATATCAACGCCTAACGAAGCAAAGAGGTTGGAGCGCACAAACCATCACTTGAAATTGACTAGCGAAAATAAGAGGAACGAAGACAATATCACCGCCTGAGACCCTAGGAAGAAATTGAGGATGGAATCAAGTGTCAGAAGGGAGTACATGCTATTGAACCTAACTCATTTGAACGACACTCGGTTGAACATCTTGATACAAATTCAGAATGAAAAATTTCTGAAGTGACCTAAATTGCTCAATTGTTGGAATTAGGGGATCAATCTAAGTATTGATTCTACCATTGATCTCTGAATCACAATACCAAAAATTATCAAACTTTATAGAAAAAGATTGAGACTCTCATTCAGAAAGGATATCTCAATAACTCTTGAGAGATCTGAGACAGGCCTCTTGGAGTGTTAATAATGATAAGTTAGGGTAGTAAGAGTAATATCACAATGGGGTGGTAGTCAAAGTGGTAAATATGATATCAATAAGATCACACGAAAATAAAACTCCGGATCACACAAAAAAATTTCAAACAGTAAAAAATGGAGATTAGGAATAAAAAATAATATCATTAGTTTTAATAACAACGATATGACTCATATAATGTCTCTATTTCGACATTTTTGTTATATCTACACTCGTTTTAAATGGTACCATTAATTATTAACTGAAATAAGTCCTTATCAATAATAAAAGTTTCAAAAATTTGCTATATATTGAAACCTACTTTAAGCTCGAACTAAAAAAGACCAAATGAGACCAATCAAGGGACTCTTATATAGATTGGATAATAAACCCATGCTAGTCTAAGGAACCATTCAATTAAAAGTCACATTAAGAATGTACCCAAAAATAGTTTTTCGTTACCAAGAATCGATTTACTGATAGACTCAATATTTGAGCATGAGTTATTAAGTTTTATAAACGCTTATTCAGAGTATAACCAGATTTGGATGAGTTCTAAGAATAAAGAGCTCACTTTTTTCATGACCGACAAATGGACATACTATTACAAATATATGCCATTCAAGTTTAAAAATGCACGAGCGACGTATTAGAGATTGGTGAACAATATATTTGAAGCACAAATCGAAATGAATATGGAGGTATATATAGATGACATGCTCGTGAAAAGTATATTACCCGACGACCGTATTCGTGACCTGGGTGAAACTTTTGAGGTACTTCGAGCGCACCGGATGAAATTAAATCCAATGAAGTATGTGTTCGGAGTAACCTCTGAAAAATTCATTGGGTTCATAGTGTCTTATTGAAAAATTAAGGCAAACAATGAGAAAATAAAAGTAATCATGGATATGAGTCCACCTTAAACTGTAAAGAAAGTCTAGAGATTAATTGGGAGACTAGTAATACTGTCTCGATTTCTAGCGAAATCTGGGAAGAAATATCCTTCCTTCTTCGAAGTGATGAGAGGAATTAAGATAAGCGGTTTTCAATGGATAGAAGATTGCCAGTCTGTCTTCTAATAGCTAAAGGAATACCTCACCAATCCTCAAATCTTGTCTTCTTCAAAAGAAAGTGAGAAACTATACCTTTATCTGGCTATATTCGACAAGATGATAAACTCCATCCTAGTCAGGTAAGAATTTAAGGTACGATAACTGATCTACTACATCAGTAAAATTCTGACAAACATTGAGATTCGTTACTCCCATACCGAAAGGATCGTTCTAGTACTAATCCACTATACCAAAAAATTTGACCGTACTTTTAAACTTATAAGATCATTGTCCTAACTGATTAACCTGTTAAAAGGGATCCTGCGAAACCTGAAACGTCTGAACAATCAATTAAATGGACTGTTGAGTTAGGCGAATTTGATATAGAATTTTGAGCACTATTGACCATAAAAGGGCAAGCTCACGCAAATTTTTATAGTCGAAATAATAACTCTAATTCCAAATGATCTTGAGAAGTATGAAGACCCCCGTTAACATGAGGAGGCATTGATATGGATCTTCCCAATTAGGAAATGGAATTGGTGTTGTCATGAGAATTTCGGATGGGTCAGATAAGAAATACTTGATGACACTCGAATTTCTAGCCACTAACAATGTCGTTAAATATGAAGCCTTATTGGTCCGATTCTGACTAGCAAAAGAATATTCAACAAGAAGTCGATTGTTCACGACGATTCGGAATTGATCGTCAACCAAGTCACCCGAAATTTGAGATATCTGGCCCATTACTTAGAGAATACCTTGCTAGAGTAAGCGGTCTGACTGAGTTGTTTGATAATGTGGAAATACATCCCGTTTTAAGAGAAGACAATTGAAAAGCGGATCAGCTAATAGAGCGATAGCAATTGAAAACCTTGTGCAATATGTCAGAAAAATAAGGAAAATCCTCATGTTCCAAGCGTAGAAGTCTCAAAAGAAGAGATATTTTGGATATATATTTTTTTATAATCAATTAATAATGTAAAATAATATATATATATATATATTTTTTATATATATATATATATATTTCAACTTGGATAACAGGAGCTCTAGTTCTCCAATTCAACTCCCACGCCTTATCGATAATATTTTTTATATAACATTTCAAAATATTATATTATATAAAAAAGTAATATATAAAATTTTCTCAAGTTGGATAACGTGAACGCAAGATCGCCAATCCAGCGGCCACGCCTTATCGAAATGATAACCTTTAATTTTCCTGAGTATGGAACGTGCATAGTACCTTAGAAGTGGCACCATGCATTGATTAACGAAACGACTAATTCTAAGTACCAAAAATAACAGTAAATAAATGACTGATATTCTGTATTAAAAAATTGGATTATACCTTAATAAGTAACATGATCATAAGCTGTCGCTTGATTATATATATATATATATATATTTATTTTGTAACGTAGAAATCTTATGATATCATGTCTTTGAATCTTAGACGATCGAGTACAATGCAAGATTGGCACAGGAAACAATGCATAATTAAAAATCCTAATCAGCCCATTACACTCTATGATATTAAACATTAATTATACTATTAATTTAATCAAATCATATAATTTATGTGTCCTACTTAGGTCATTGCGGGCGTCATCAAAAATTGTATATTAAAGTATGTGTGTATTTATTATACATTTCTGTGATTCAATAAGCAAACTTGTATAACATCACATTCTATTTATTTATTTAAAATAATGCTTATGCAATAATAAATAAATTGATAAAATCTTATATTAAAATAAATATAGTGTTATTAGTTTTGACACTATTTTTCAGGGGGGAGGTAATTTTGATTTGTTATTGTTGATTTTTTAACAATAGTATAGGTATTTATTGTTGATATTTTGTTACTATCGATGGGTATTGTAATCTTATGAGCAGACTCAAAGAAGAGCCTGTCCGTCGACATGTCTGGGAGGCTAAAACCTAGCGGAGTCCCATGTGGCGCAAGGCCTAGAGGACACCACTGTAGACCTAACCACAGCTTAACTCGTGATGTGCAAGTAAAAAAGGCAACAAATACACCCCGTAAACAATCCCCGTGAATTAGCCAATTACAGCGTAGGGAGCCTTCCAACTCAGTGGTTGGCAACCCGATCAAAGTAGGGCGTGCATGTAGGAGACACTTGTTGTAGCAGCAGAGGCAACCTGACAAATGTGTTGGAAAAGTGACTCACGATTGTCTGAATGCCCCCAAAAGAACAACTGTCATTGCCAGCTGTCAGCACTGCCGCTTAAACAATATGGCCAACGTACTGGGAGGACCACCTACAGTCACACAATCGCCCCTAAATGATAACTATCATTGACGACTTCCACTATCATACAGACAGTTCAACGAATCTTCACTGGGTAGTTGTCACTAGCCATGATGCCCAACACCCAAAATTAACATTACGAATACCCTTTCATCCCTACGAGTGAAGGAAAGAAAAAAAAGGAGAATGATCACTTGCCCAAGAGAGAACCCTCAAAATAGCTAATTCTCAGAGCAAACTTTCTCTTTGAAAAACTACTCCCCGTCAAGCATAACCGTCGGAACCAAGCCCTCCGTCATCACTCGTAAGCCACTTCCCGTTGAACCCAACCACTGAAGCCAAGCCCTTTGTCATCGCTCATAAACCGTTTCCCGTCGAGTACAACCGTTGGAGTTAGGTCCTCCAAGCAAATCAAAAATAAAATCTATAATAAGATATTCCATTAACTATAAAAAAAATCTAACTCTGACGCAACAATCCGAACACATATAGGACCCAATATAATAAAATCCGCACAATATCTTATCAGATATAAATTCGAATAATAAAATATATGATCTGCTATCCAAATATTGTAAGAAATGTATCCAAATATAAAACTAACTCATCAACATAAAGAAATAATTCTAATATATCCCATACAAAGATAAGGGCCCTCATTCGACCATAAACAATAACTATAATACACCATTGAGATTAGAAACATACCCAACATAAATATCTCTACTTACTGATAGAGATATGCCACGTCAAATCACGTTCGAACTCCTATAAGCATATCCATACCACTAATCTGAATGGATAAAATATAAAAATGTGAGTTGATAGCTCAGCAAGTATTATCATCATATAAAATAGTACACAAAAATCAAAGGAAGGGATATCATATAACAACCATGTAAAATAAAACACAATGTCCATAAAATTTTTGAAAACAGAGAAGATGTCTCATACTAAATCAACGTCCATATCAAACAGTCCCTCCGGGACATAATCATAAAAAATAATGTCCGATCAAATATTGTAGACGATATTATATTATAAGATCTAAGATCATATTATATAATCGTGACCATTACCACATCCATGTAAGACACATACTTTTATTTGAATCCAAATCTCATATCTCATATGCTAAAATCAAAGAAAACCAGAACCAAAACATATAAATATAAAACATATTCTGAGGTTTAGCACATTAATACGTACGAGACATTCTTATTACCTACCGTGGGCCAAACCACGTATTTTAAATTATAATCCACGCAAATACAAATATAAATAAAAAGTATGCATAAAATCGGAGAACTAAAGATTAATAATACCAATTTGAGGAAGGATTATCCTCATCCGGTAACCACAACTATATCAGTTGCAATTTAAGCAGTAACTCAAGGCCCGACTACGATTTATGCCAGCAGCTCAAGGTTACTTTGTCTCCCATAGATTAGAAAGTTACTCACTATATTTTATTACCCGCGGTTTTGTGTGTAATATTAAGTTTAATTATATATATTATGACGTTTAAATATATTAATTTTCTGTCAATTTCTTATGATGGTTCTCATTAAAACGTATAGGACAGGTCAATTATAACAAAGCTCACCTTTCTGCCGGTGGAAGGGGGATCATTTATCACATACGTCTCCATTGGGACTAAGCTTCTCCGTCGAAAGCGGTACCAAATATCTTATACCTTAGATCACATATAATGACCCATCGGGTCTCAGATCGCCATGGTCTCGTAGTGACCCCGCCCCGATTGCATACATGTGGACCGATACACAGCTTGGTTCATAATTTCACGACATACGGGTACACAAATATATATAAATACTGTCTAGATACTCAAAAATCCTCCAAATCACAAATACCAATGTAAAACTACCGAATAATCGGTAAAATATACATGCATGTGTAGAATAAACAGATTTTATGTATAAAAATAACATGCATGTTAATAAAATTTTTAAACAGTGGTCAAATATTATCAGATACGAAATCAAACTAAGGATAAGGTTAGAGAATAATTATCTTAATCTTATATTCTTTAGATCGGAGGAAAGGATGCTTCGAAATACCCGAATCGTGCGATTTTCTCTCCAGTCGTGCCTCTTTCTCTCTCTACCAGCATGCTTTCTCTCTCCTCCGCACTGTGCTGCCTCGCTCATGATTGCCGCTGCCTCACCGTGAACTGTCATCGCCTTTGCCTCCTCTCGCGGCCACCGTCCTTCCCTCGAGAGCCCTCTCTCTCCTCGCCAGGCATGCTACCACCGCTCCAGCCCCCTCTCTGCACACCCCTCTACTGTGCACACCACCGCCGCGCCGCCTGCCACCACCACGCCGATCTGCCACTGTCGTGCCGATCTCCTCTCTCTTCGATCAACGCAAATCCTGCGCAACTCCCCCTCTCTCTTCAATCAATGCAAATCCCGCGCAACTCCCCCTCTCTCTCCTGCGCGAGCCATCTCGCCGCCTCCCATAGCCACCGCCGACCATCTGTGTACAGCTTCCTCCGCGCGCACCTTGAACAGCCACCAAAACTCTCTTTCTCTCTCCTCCTCTCCCTTCTCCTCCTTCTCTCTTCTTCTTCTCCGTCTTCTTCTCCGCATATGAAACCCTCTCCATCTCTCTTTTCCTTTTTCCCTTCTTTTCCTCCCTTTTCTTTTTCTTTTTCTTCTTTTTTCTTTTCTTTTATTTTAAAATTTAAATCGGTGCTTGGACAACAATACAGATACGCTTCGGGTACCACTTTATAATTCTAATCATTTCTAAAAATTTTATAATATTTAATTAATTTTTACCAAATTCATATTACCCAAAATAAATAATAATCACAATTAAATCAAATGAGAATTCGAAATATTATAAATATCATTCTTAATTACCTCACCTGTACATCATCTCACTTTACATCCTCTATTTTTCTTTTCTCTTGAAAATTTTTTTTATTTGAGCGTCAAAGAATAAATTGGGAAGTAAGTTTCGCTAATCTTTTGACCTCCTATTTATTCATTGTACTGCACAGGACCTAAGTTATAAAAAACGGAGACCGGATCCACCTCAATTTTACTCGTCGTGGAAGAACAGGCAGATCCCAAATTAGTACAATAATTTAAATTTAGAGACGCATCATTGTTATTGATTTTTTAACAATGGTATGTGTATTTTTTTTTGTGTAACATAGACCAAATTGCACTCTAAATAATAGTAATTCAACTTTTACCTATGTCATGTTTTTATTTTATTTTATTATATATATATATTTGGAATATCTTAGTGACATTTAAATAATGTAGATGTATCTTTCATATAAAAAGTGTTAGAGTGCATTTATGCATCATTTGTGGGCAAGTTTGATCCACATGACAACAAAGGGAGTTAGGATTAAATATTTGCCACATGAATAATTAATTAATAGAGATTATTTAAAAAAAAGAATTATGTCGAGGTTTTTGCTCCACTATCGTCCAGTGCAATGGACCATATACCATCACAGCTACTGGACAATAGCAATTATAGCATGAGAAAGACAAAGCCAGAAGGGATCATAAAATCAATTTAAGAGGATTTTATTCAATGGTTGAATCTACTCAAATTGAAAGTGAATGGGGATGAAGCTCTTAGAGAAAGTTGAATAAATATATAAATATATAGTAGTGGTAGGCTTAAATGTTGGTTGCAACATAATTAGGATGTAGAAATCATAAAAGAAGAGATAAAGAAAGGTTTCCTTATTTTTGTATATAAAATTATATAGTGGGCCATCCTATATTGTAAAATGAGGTAGTCCAAATTTTAAAAAAATTATAAATATAATAATTATATTAATTACCTAAATTAAAAGATATCATTAATCTAATTTAATAATGATATAATATATATTATAATCTATAGAAGTAATTTAAATTAGAATATATTAATTTTTAAATTTATAAAATTATAATATCTATAATAAATAAAAAAAGATATTATATCCTTAATATTTTCCATCAAATTTGATGTGGTTTAAAAGAGACTAGTTGAAGTTTAAAAACTAAAACGAGATGGCAATTAGGTGGGTAAGCTTTTATAAAAATATTAACCTGTTGATCAACATAATAATTCAAGAGAATAGAAAGGGTACCATCCTTCACGTGATAGTACACAAAGTAGCAATTAATCTTGACACATTTGGTGCAATCATGCAACACATCATTGTGTGCAATAGATGAGAGTGCCACGGGATTGAAAAACAGTGATATCCTATAAAGTTAATAAAGCTAAATAAATTCAAATATAATATTAATAAGAGTACTATATTCAATATTAATATTAGAATGTGTAACAATAATTTACTTTTTATTGTGTTATAAGATGAGAAAATCCCTTAAGAGGTAGAGAAAACTAGTAGTAAAACTACTAATAGTAGGGTCATCTGCCTAACCAATATTAAAAAATATTCAAAACTCTAAGGAAGAGTGAAAGGAGAAGTGTAAGTCATAAAATAAAGTACCTTTTACATAGCGAAGAGTACAAAAAATAACAGAATAATAAATAAAATACGGAATAAATAGAAATTATCTAACAAGATACACAGTATATTATCGTATAAATAATATCAAGTTTGGAAATAGTGAGATGGATGATACTCCCAACCAATTGATAATAGGTGATAGTATCATATAGAGTCTCACTATTAGTAACACAGAGTTTGATGTTGTATTCACGAGGACTAATAGACGTCATGCAATCAATGAACCCAAGATGAAAAAGAAGGTCAGAAGGATACTTAATTTGTATCAAATGGTAATCGTCAAATGTGGTAGTTACTTCAAATCTAAATGAACTTAGGAAGAGAAGAAGGGAGAAAAAAAGTACAGTGTCAAGAAGATGGCAATATTTATGTTTAAAATGACCATTTTGTTAGAAAGTATAAGGATATGAGTAATGAAATATATTTTCTAATTACTAAAATTCATTCAGAGAAAAGGTAGAGGTATATTCTAGGGCATTATTTGAACGGAAGATTTTGATTGTATAATCAAATTAAATTTTTATCATATGTGAAAAGTTACAAAATGTATCAAGTGGCTCAAATCCATTATATAAAAGATAAAGCCATACATAGTGATAATAGTTATCAATAAAGATAACAGAGTAGTAAAACTCACCTTTAGTGAAAAGAATGGCAAGACCCAAATATTTGAGTGAACAAAATTAAAGGATTAATTTAGAGATAAATTTAAAATATAATAAGTATTTGAAATATAAAAATTTAGAGTGAATACATGCCCAAATTGATCAATAGATATATGACAATTATAAACACTATATATAATAGAGACGTTAGTTAGAGATATCTTATGCAATATTAAAGACGAATTAGATATTATATAAGTATAGTAAGTAGAATAAAAAAAATTAGGACAGAAATATACCTAAAAGAACAATTATTACAGTAGAGATATGATATAAACTTTCGTTGACAATTACCTCAAAATTAGCGGCAATAAGAATTGAGGTGGTAGAAGATGAGATAGAATCAATTAAATATGTAGATAAGGAAACCATAGGAAGAGGGTGACCAGTTCTTAAAAGCACAGAAAAACATTGCTAGGAGAGTTATCAAAAGGAACTGAAATACAATGAAAAAGTCACCACAAGGGTGTTAACAATGGCCGAAAATGCACCAAAAAAGTCATCAGATTCATTAAAAAATTTGCTGAAAGGTGCCGAAAATTTGTTGAAAAATCGTTGGAATAAACTAAAAAGTCACTGAAAGGAAATTAGAAAGTAATCGAAAAATGATAGAAATCGCCAGAAGGTTGCCAAAATATCACTAAAAAATTCACTAGAAAAGTTGCCGGCGGTCATCAATAACGATGATGTTCAGAGACTGTCAATTGTGGATGGGGACTAGTGGAGACGGGTCAAAGTCCAATAAGAAATGAAAATGGGCCAAGAAGAACGAATGAGCCATGAGCAGCTCAGCAGCTGTAGTAACCAAAATGACATGTTGAAGGAGAATAAAGAGAGAAACGCTACATTTTATAATGTGGCTGACTACCGCAATAACCGTACCACGTTTAGTTGTTGACCACCGCGTAAAATGACACATTTGATGAGCAACGAAATGGTACATTTTGTTAGCAACAAAAGGCATAATTTAGGTAATTGTGGCCTCAATGGGAGATGAAGCGTGGTAGTTTGGTCGTCGTCTTTACTAAGGGTTTGTGAGAGCGGAGACGATAGATCAATATCGAAAAGCGAGACATGATAGAGCCAATGCAAAAAAGGAAAGGCAACGAAGCCGGTGAAAGACGGAATCGATGCTGAAGATCGGTGTGGAGCACAGATTGAGAGCTGGTGAGTTTGGATCTGAAGACCGGAGGAATCAATTTGGGAAACTAATATTGTCGCAATGGTCGCCCAATAGTACGATGCTAGAGAAGATGACGAAGAATGGATGGCAAGGGTAGCAGCAACAGTGATGGCTTCCAACAACGAGGATGGGGGCGTTGTAACACCGTATAGGCGTCGCAGCGCCTATGGAGTCACGTGGGTCATTGGATTTCAAAACCAACGGCCCAAATTTTTCATATAAAAAAAAAATATATATATATATATATATTTTTTTTTATAAAAAAACGTAGGCCGTTAGTTTTGAAATTCAACGGCCCACGTGGCGCTGTAGGCGCTGCGATGCGGTATGGGCGTCGCAGTGCCCCTCATTCTCCAACGACTCTTATGAAAAAAAGTAACACGAATATTGAGAGAAAAAAAAACTCAATGAAGGGAATGACAGAGACCACAGGAACAATTGTTTCTCTGATATCACGTAGAAATTACAAAAAAAGAAATAAATAAAAATTTTCTTTTATTTTTATATATAAATTGTACAACGGGTCATTTATTTATAAAAATAAAAAGTAACCCACGTTAGAAAAATTATAATAATAGTAATTTTATAAATTATACAAATTAAAATATATTAATTTTTTAATTTAGAAATAATATAATATCAGTATTAAATGACGATAATATATCCTTAATATGGGATAGTGAAAAAAAATAATTGACTTTTGTATTGTCAAGTAATGGCAAGATGCCTGATCTAGAATCTAATTCCAGCTATTCTTTAAATGAGGAGCTTGATACCTACTTCTCATGGATGGAGAAGGCAGCACAGGTGTGAACGAAGGAGTAGGTTTGATCTTAAGGGTAAGATATTAGTTTACGTGTTGAAATTTAAAAAAAAAAAAAATATGATTTTTTTTTTTTTGTAGTTTGAATTTCAAATATCAAATATTGGACTTTAGAATAACTTATTTTTCTAGCTTTTCTTACCTTTTCTACTGTACCTTCTCATGAGGTTCTGTTTGGTTTAGTGATTGAAAATTGGCTATTTGATATTAAAAATTGTATTGTTATTAATTATGACCACAAGTAGCATTTAGTTAAATTATTGTTAGTGATTATTACATCTGTTATATTTTATGCATGTTGAATACCTAAACAATAATTATTAAAAATTAAATTTTATAGGGTTATAAATGTTAATAAAAATGAGTAGAATCATACTACATGAAAAGATTAGAAATAATAACAACATCCTAAATGTTTAAAATAATATCTATAAAAGATAAAGAAGAGAAAAACAATGTTTTAAATTATTCAAATATTTAAAATAAAGTTAAAGAAAACACCTACGAGTAAATATAAGGGCCATGGTTGGAGAAAAGAAAGTAATACCTAAACATATAAAAATATTAAGTAATGTGATGAGAAATAATTTAAAAGTATTTTACTTAATAAGATATAAAATTTTATTTTAAATAATAATTATAATACCTGGATTTCTATTTAAAATTATTTTAATATTATTTATTATTTTATATAATTTAAATATATTAAAATTAATTTTTATATTGTAAAATTTTAAAGAAAATCATATCGATTGGTTGTCAAAATAATCCAAGACGGGTGTTTTGTATCCATTGAGCAAAGGTAGGTTTCCCAAGGGGCACTAGTGTTGACGCTTGTACGTCGATTGAATAATAAAATAAAGAATAAATAAGTAAGTAAGAAAGAATAAAATTGGGGGAGGCAGTGCCGTAGAGAAGAAAAAGAAAAGAATAAAAAAAAGATAAAATGGGAGAGTGGCATGCGGGAGAAGTCGGAAAAGAAAAGAAAATGAGAATGAGAGAGAATGAGTGATTGGAGAAGAAGGGGAGTAAAGAGAGAGAGAGAGGAAAGAGAGAGACAGAGGGAAAGAGCAGAGGAGAAGGAGCGGCGTGGGAGGAGGCTGAGAATAGGGAGAGAGAGGAGGAGAGGAAGTGCGCGATTGGGAGGAGATGGTAGAGGCACGACAGAGAGGAGGAGCACTAGGTAGGAAAGAGAAAGATGAGAGAGAATGTAAAATTTATGTATCTTGAAATATCTTTTTATCTAATTCACTTGGTATGAGATTGAAATAAGTATTTATAAATTTTATCTTTAATCTGTTTCAATATCTAATATATTTTAACTACTATTAAAAAATTTTATTTACATGCATATTATTTTTATATATCATATCTGTTTATTGTGTACATGTATATATGATTTATTGGTCAATTCAAAATTTTGTTCAAATTTTGTAATTTTGAAAAGTTTTATTGTTTTTATGGAAGCCCAAAAAACATTTAAACTATCTATGTTTGTGTATCAGCATGTTTATATGAAAATAAGCATAAATAAAGTCGTGCATCGGTACATATGCATACTGTTGGGGTCGAGGTCGCTACTTTGTAGAACCTTGATGGTCCAGGGCCTTGACAGGTCAATTGTAATCTGATAAATAATTATGTTAAGATGATTAAAAGTTGTAGGTTTAAATTGTAGTCGATAATGATATTAATATGGTCGAAAGCTGTAGGCCTCTACTATAACCGATAATAACGATAAGATGGTCGAGTACTGCAAGCCTAAATTCTAGCCGATAATAATAATAATATGGTCGAGAATTACGTGCCTAAATTATAGCCAATAATAAGAATAAAATGGTCAAGAATTACAGGCTTAAATTGTAGTCAATAATGATGATAAGATGGCCAAAAGTTACAATTTTAAACTGTAGCCGATAACGATGATAAGGTGGAATGGTTTAGAGTTACTGGCCTAAAACATAGCCATTATGAGATATAAATCTAAATTTTGATTTGCGTCTCTTGTCGGTGTGAAATCGGTCGCGGTTTATACGACGTGATATTAGATTATAATTTGTTACAGGTATGTCTTAATGGGACAATGCGATTTAATATACAATTTATTATGTGACTTCACCCTTCATTTGATATAAATATATATGTTTTTTATATACATATATGATTGTTAGAGACTTTTTGTCTAATTGGCATATTCCGTGATCATATGTATTATTGTATTGATGTCGGTTTGTGGGTTGTCGGGTTAAAGTCCGTTCGGTCCGCTCTCCATTCGCTCGAGCCCGTCCTAGGCCTTCCCGCTCGCCTCTCGCTCGATTCCCGCTCAAGCCTAAAATCCAGAAGGTCCCCGGCTCGCCAGGAACTCGAGAACCGCTCTAGCTTAAATTCCAGTAGGAGGGCCGCTCGCTGCGTGCTCGAGCCCCGCCCCAACGGGCAGAATTTTCAAACGCGTTTTTGGCTCCACTATAAATACTAGCCTTATTTTTTGAAACCCTAAGAATTCTGGACTGAAGATTTACGTGCCTCTTTGGAGAAGAAAGCCTCAAAAGCTCAATTATTCCTACTTCTCTTGAGAAAACTAATTACTACAAGAATGCTCTACATGTTCTAACTAGTTTTCTCACCCATTTTCTTTCACCATTGAAACTTTTATCCTTCTACCATCGTTGGAGACTTTGGTTCGTGAAGAAGGAAACTCGTTCGTGATTGGAAATTCAAGTGGTTCGAGGAAAAATTGACGTGAAGATCGGAAGGAGTCCGGTTCCGTTGTCGCGGGCAAATCCAAGGAGTTCCTTGGTAGGGATCACGTGAGGGGAGTAAGTCGGCTAGGTTAGCGCATCGTTACCACCCGGTCTGTAAGTTAATTTTTATAGTGCATTACTTCCCTGGCCGTTGAAGTCCGGAGTGTTTTTCTCGATACCGTGGGTATCGAGTTTTCACTTTGTCACCAGAAATTGAGTCTTTTTCTTTATTGCTCTTAATTATTTAATTCGTGCATGCTTGTTAATCTCGTTAGCATCTAGTGTTAAATATCTTTTACGTGTATTAGATATTTATTATCATTTATTGTTACTTCCGCTATAATTTTCGGGGTCGAAACTCGTTAGCACCAAAACGTGCTTTTTCAATGATAATACTTGATCAACCGTATACTTACATTTTCATATTTTATCCCTTCAAACTAATTGCTAAATAAGCCTGTAAGATTTCGGATGTGATCTGATGCAACACCTTTTGTCTAATGAGTATAGATATTTATATTGATTATGTTCAGTTTTTGGAGGTGTATTTTGGACTTTTGTATACGGTCGATTAAGGGCCCATGGATCTCATATTGAGATCGTTGGTTTTGATATATTATGTAGATGAATTATTATTTTATTTGGATATCTCCCATTGCGATATTTGGATAGCGGGTCGATATTATGTTTGATAAGATTCTGTATGACTTATATTTTGTTGGGTCCTGTGTATATATATTTGTCATACTTAGATTTAGGAATTGTTATTTGTTATTACATTTTAAGTTTTATAAAATATTATCACTTTTAGAGCTATTTTAGGCCGAATCCGTTATAATAATTACCGTTAGCTATTATATATATATAATCTATTTTAATTCTTATTTTTAAAAATTTTTAAATAAATCCTACACTTAGTTAGAAGATGTAGATAGATTGTAATTAGGTGTCACCAAAAAGCATTTTTCTTTTTTTTTTAATATTAATTTTATTATGTAATATAACACATGATTTTTTTATTTATATTCATGACATTATTATTTTTATATGTTAAGATATTAAGAATAGTTATACAACATATTTTTTTTAAAAAAAATTAAATTTTAAGGAATGAGATTCAACGCCTGATAAATACAAAAACGCCCGATAAAAATTAAATTAAATGCATGTGCGCATTTGAGGCAAAATTATCACATTCGAGATGTACATGATGGGCACTTGTGCATAAGTTTGGCAATAAGGGTGATGCTCACATATACATTATAGGAAATATGACTTTTAACTATATAAAAATTGTGTGGATATAAATTTTCTTCATTAATAATAGTATACATAAATTTTTAATGATGAAAAATCGAATACTCTCGATATCATAAAAAAGTTAAAAATGGTAAAATTTTGCCTTGGCTATTGATATTATTCATACATATATAACCACAGAATTTGGTTTACTACAACCATTTTAATACTATTACTATTTACCACCTATGTTGCCTTAAAAATATTTGGCACCAATATTTGCACAGAAGTTAGCACAGTCGGGGTAGGCTGAATTTTGATAATCAAGAAATATTACAAAAATATAATCATTTGAAGAGCAAATGTATAATTTAAATTCAATTAATTATTTTAATATTTAATTATTAGTTAGAAAAAATCGTCTTAATTATACATACTATATTTTTTATGTGAGTTGAACTTATTATTTAAATTAATAAATATCAAAATTTGTAAAAATCCATCGCATCAAATTATATAATAATAATAATAATAATGACAATAACAATAATGATAATAATATCTGGTGCCAAGCTGGAGAGAGAGGAGGGGAGGCACGGACCCGGGGGGCGTCCTTCTCCCCTATGGAGAAGGATGCTCCTTCTCCCTTCATCAGCTATTGGATTAAAAAATCCGACGGCTCCCATTTTCTTATCATAAAAAACATAAGTTTTTTATTTTTTATTTTTTTTAATATTTTTTTGTTTTTGATTATAAAAATATATTTTTTAATATTTTTTATTTTTAAATTTAATAATTTTTTTTTATAAAAAAAAGAAAGATTCGACTGATGGAGGGAGAAGGACCTTCCTTTCCCTTTTATAGCACTCATTCAAATGACATTGGCAGAGAGAGGGAGAGAAGGAAGAAAGTAGTGAAAGATGAGAAATCAGAGGGAAGAAAGGAAGGACGGGAGTGTTGCTGTTACGGGCGTTGCCAGATCACCTTCCGAAACGGCATCTTCTCCTCCAACAGCCACCACGCGGACCAACCGTCACAGCAACCGAACCACACGGCTTCCACTGAAATTCAGAGATTATGTCTAACATACTACACATGCACATTGCACAAGCTGAGCTACTTCGATTCTGTTTTTCTGTTTTGCTGCTATTTCAATTTCTCTTTCTGTTTTTCTGTTCTGCGCATGAGGCTTGCGGTTTTTGTTTCTGTTAGCTCACACTTGTATAAAGCTCGTACTAATCAATGGAAAGGGGGAATTGATTGCTATCTACTCTTCCCTCTTGATTTTCTCTCTCCCCTCTCTGTTATCCTACCTCGTCCTAGTTTCCCCTATCTCGGTTTCTCTCCCCTACCTCGGCTCCTTTTCCTTACCCCGTTCCTTACCCTATCTCGGCGATTCTTACACCTCGGCTCCTTCACTTATCTTGCTCCCTGGTCTGAATTCCCCTTTCCGATCCAATTTCTTCCACCTGCACTGGTATCAGATTGTGGTGAGTGTATCAGTTGCGGTCGTGGGCTCTGTCTTGACGAAGAGGAAAAATTAGGCAAGTAATACTTATCGTTTGTTACACATTTTATCCGTTTTCAAGTAATCTTCTCTTTCAGTGATCTTATGCTACTCATTCTTCTTGATTCCACTGAGATCCATGTTGATTTCCATCTGGAAATTGTTGATCTTCTTCGCTTTAGGAAAAACAGAGAATGGTTCGTAATTTCTGGAACTAAACTAAGAACGACGTTGAACGTTAATGATTGTTAGAGTATAGTAGAAAACATTAGATTGTATTCCGTTAAACTTCGTTGGATGTATCTTGAAGTAACATTGTGTTTTGCGATTTCGAAGTGGCAACGGCAAATGAAGAGGAAGATGAACAGTAGCAAAAAAGAAAAATTATGAAATTGGAGGATATTTAGGTAAGCATTTCACGTAGAATTTGAAAAGCGGCATGTGTTGATAAATCGAACAATTGAACTTCTCTCGGCCAGAATTTACAGTATCTGACAGAAGGGGGATTCCTCAAGCTTCAAGAACAGTACCCGGGCCACTGGTTCAATGGCGAAGTAAAAACAAAACTATTGTATTTGAACTAACAAGTCGTAGTTCTTTTATCTTGTAACAGGCAATGGACTAGTACTTACTGTAATGTTGTGCTGGTAGTACTCATGTGCTCAGCCTTTGCATTTTAGAAAAAGATTAAGCGACAATGAGTAATAACAGCGGTTGCATTATTATAATTTTATTTTCCATTAAGATGGTATCTGTTTTTGTGTTGAAATTTCCTTTTTTTCTTAATTTGTTCCTGGTGCATTCTTTTATTGTAAACCATGCATTTTAATATTATTGCTACTCTTCCTCTTCAATGAGCAGTGTCTGGGGAATTCTCAATGGATGGGCTATTTGTTGGGATTCTTATAAAAGGCAAGACAGGGCATTAGTTTGAGAAGAGCTAAATATATATAATCTTCTCTTCACTGCAACCGATAAAGCATGGCAATTCAGAGTTTCTTTCCCGCTATGACAAAAGTTGGGGGAACCCTTAGCCCCAAATCTTGCTCCATAGAGATTATTTCGGGTTGCCTGAAGGCTGGCATGTCGGGTATTCTCTTAATTAAATATTCTAGTCTTTGGGTATGTTGATCTTAGTAATTTATTGTTTATTGTTAGCTGCATCAACAATGGACTTCATTTGGAAATTTATGCACATAATACAGTTAGTTGAATGATTTGTTTACTGCATTGGATAACCTGTCAGTGGCACAGTTCCATTTTTCGTAGGGAGATGTTGAGTTTCACCAGAAGACATCGGAGAATCTTCAGATTGTAATCAAGACCACTAAGAAGCTTTGTACAGTAAGCTCAACTTAATGTCTAAGCCATTTTACTATCAATCGTAGTTCCATACCAGTGACTCTATCTTGTTTAACTTGGTAACTTATGGACCTGAACATTTTCTTATCCTGGATGTTCTTATTTTGATTTAGTTGGTTTGTCTTCACCTGGATGACTGTTTCTAGTTTGAACTGTCAAGGTTTCTGAATGTCAGCACATACTTATATCTGTTTACAGGTTATGCTAGACAATGTGGGTCCTGATTTACAAGTTGTTATTAAAATTGATCATCGCATTTCTCTTCTAATAGACTCTCTGGTCATTTTAACACCAGATCAAAGCAAAGAAGCCACCTCAAGTTTATTACCTGTAAACTTTCAAGGATTGTCCGACGTGTAAAACCATAATTTCTTATAGTAACTGATGGGCATCATTTTATGTTCATAATCGGTTGTTGAAAAATAGCTACCATGTTCTTATTATATTTAAAGAACATAAAAAAAGTAAAAGACATCCATGTTCATATGGAGGAAGATACTACCATTAATCTTATAATGATGCGTCTGTCAAAAGAAGGTGATCACCCACTGCTAGGCATTTTAATAACCTATTTGTAGTATACTAAATTATGAGATTCTCATCTATATTTAAATGCTAACTTGTTACTATAACAAATTGTGTGTCGTAATGGTTAGAGATATTCAGATAAATGGTGCCGTGAAAAAAGTAAAAAAGATTGTTCTAGTTTTTCAATGGTTAGCATATTGTGAAGGAATAATGTATAAATGATATACTTCAGAGTATTATAGATTTAATGGACAATGATGCTTAATTGGATAGTTAATTTTTGATATTTTTGTAGAACTTTTAATCAGATCAATATGATTTTAATTTTTATTTTTTATATAAAGATGTGAAAACTCAGAGGTTGAAGTGTTCTTTTTGATTTATTCCATTTCATATTATTTTAATTTATTATTATACCTTTTATTAGAATGAAATACAATTCCAATAACTATAATATTATATATCTATCTATATAACTCTATTATGGAAAATTTAGAATATGGAAAATAGGTTGGTTGATAAGAAACTTCTAAATTGCAGAACTTTGGATTTGAATCTGTTTATGTATTTTTAATTTATTGACATTGTATTAGTACACTAAATAATGAAATTTTATGTATTATGATGCTATCACTTTTATAATTAAATTATATAATTATTAATTGATTGGTTATTTCAATTGTGATAAATAAAAAATATAGTATATAAATGTGTATAAATATTGAGATATAATGATAAAATATAGTCCTATAATAGTTGATATATACTCACAATTATTTCAATTTATTGACATGACAAAGACTATTTTTTAAGAGTTATATACTATTAATGATAGTATTTATGGTCACATTTATTTAAATTTAAAGATAAAAATATTATTATTAAGTATTTAATTATTATTAATGACGGTATTTGTTCTTGTAAATGTTAACATTTGGCAATGGAAAAGTATGATCACAGTACCAAACTATTAATGACGAGAAATAAAATTCCAACGCTAAAGATTTTTAATGACAAAAGAATTAATAGTAAAAATTTCGTGTCATTAAAAACCATTAGCGATGAGAATTATGCTTTTATAACAATCGTAATTTTTGTGGCTAAAATCATTTTTTATTATAGTAATGCAGAAGTGCTCATGCGTGATTTCAATAGAATTGGTTGTGCTTGTGTGTAAGCTTGTCACGCTCATGCGTGCTTACGATTGGGCATTGTATTTGGTACACGTTTGGTTGGTGCTCATTTGCCAATTTTAATATTTAACGTCATCTACTTGAATTTTAGGCATTTTGTACAAAAAAAAGAAAGGAAGAGAAAGAAAGATGATAAAAAAGATGAGAGAGAATGTGAAGAAATATAACTTTAAGTCTATTTTATATCAGATCTAAAAATTTTGCTTAAGACAAGTAAATCTAAGCATTTTTTGTCTATTATTAAAATTTCTTAAATTTTTTAATAATTATTTAAATATACATACATGTCATAATTTTTACTTCTCTTTGAATATTTATTGCATGTATATTTACTTTTAAAGAACATTCGAATATTTTGAAGCTTCATGTTTATTTTTGAAAATATTATGAAGAAAATCATAAAATCTTTAAGTATTTAAATTTGCATACTATTTTTATGTAAGTATTAGATGAGAACTCTATTTTATAAAATAGAATAAATATTTTTTTTAATTAAAAAAATTAATTATATGATATATGATATAGAATTTTCTATTTAAAAAAAATAAAATCACTATATTGTGGATACACTATATTTGGACATATACAAATATATTATGTACAATTTAAATATCAAGTATATTATTTTACAGGTTAAAAATAAAGTGGCATTTCATCATATCTATATAGTATTATAGACTGATAAATTATGTGTCTTCAATAATAGTGTAGTAGTCTCAAACTATCAAAAATATATATGGGCCGTTCTTCAAATTTGTTTTTTAATTAGTCAATGTATAAGTTATTAGCCATTAATTCTTAAAGTTTTCATGTTTTCAATTGATTGATTTTATATTTTCGCAATTTAAGATTGGATTGGTGTACCATTGTGAATTTATGTATAAATTTTCGTTATTCATATATTTGAATTTTGATTAGATTTTTTTCTTGTAATAACAAATGGATTGAACAAATACACTATATATGGGAATTTAACATATCATTCTTGACAATAATTTGATTCCATTAGTTTAAAATATTGATTTATTATAATATTTTTATTTTTGAGTCATTTATTAATTTTATAATACCTTGCATTTTTAAAGTTGACTTGATTTATATAATATCTTCAGAATCATTTAGATTTAATTAATACACTTAACTATAAAGAAAAAAGCATATATATAAATAAAATTTATTTTTAATATTATTATTATTAACTACTTATATGGGAATCATAACATATCATTCTTGACAATCATTTAAAGATTCTTATCAGTAGTTTAGAAACATTATTGATCTATTATAACATTTTTATTTTTTAATTGTCATTTTATTAATTTTATAAAGTGTGCATGGGCATTTTTTAAAGAGCTTGATTTGTGACTGATATTCTTCTATAGATTTTTATTTTCATTTTTATTTTAGTTTATTTATTTAATTTAGTTTAATAAACACTAAAACTATAAAAATTTTTAAAATTAAAAAGCATATTATCCTTCTCCCATAATTTTTATTCTTATGAAATTTAAATTTAAATTGTTTTTTTTTTTCAAATATTGTTTAAAAGGTAATGGCAAACAGAATGCATTTAACACAAACACTCCACTAACAAAAGGGATCAAGTGACTGCCCCTTTGGGCATTGGTGAGGTGAGGAAACCATATTATATTATTTTATATGAGTGAATATTTAATGAAAATGGCCAATTATAAATAATTAAAATTAAATTTTGATCAAACATGAATTGGACCTAAATAAAAATTTATAACCTATAAGACTAGTTTGGTCATGCAAGGCTTAAATGCCGGAGTTAAAAGCTTTATTCGTACATATCCATAAGTCAAATCAGACGGGTACAGGTCCATCTATAGATATTTATTTTTAATTTTAGTTTATTTATTTAAAATATCTATTTATATCAAAATATTTAAAAATATAAAATAGTTTTAAAATTATAATATTTAGAATAAAATATTAATTTTTTTATATATATTTTAATAAAAAATTTTTATATGAAAAGTTTTTAATTATGCAAAAGCATAATCAATTGATTTATATAGATTTGAGATGTGCTATATTTGTTTTAAAAAAATAAAATTATTTTATTATTTTAAAATTTATTTATTTATTTATTTTATATAAAATCCAAATCTCTTTTCCAAATAATTAAAAATTTTAAAAAAAATATTTTATAATTTAAAAAGACAAAAAACCAATACAATATTTTCCGTCCATTAACAGTCTCTTTTATCTCAATTTTAATCATTAGAATAATAAAACCACTTTATTTATTAAAAGAGAAAGAGAGCTTTTCATAAATATTCCTTGCTTATATAGGAAGGGATGAATGCATTCATGATATATTTTAGATTATTCAGTAGTTTAAGTGGCGATATTAAAAAAATAATTAAAATCAATAAAAAAATAATCAAAATAATTGAAAAAATTGAAAAAAATATCCATTTAGATATTATCAGACAATATATTATTTATTTATTTTATATAAATTTATCCAATTGCTATCTCTTTCCAGATTTGGAAAGATTTTAGATGATTTTGTCAAAGTTTCTCAGTGGCCATGATAAACGGAGCACAGAAATGTTTTGAGATAATTTTTAATTATTTTGGACGATTTTTTTAAATAATATGATAATAATTAACACATTTATCACTATAAATATATTTTAATATGAATAGATAAATAAGATATTATATTATAAAAAAAAATTTTAAAAATAACTAAATAATATTTTTAAAAAAATTAAAAATAAAGAAGCATAAAAGCTATCCTATATTTTTTAATTTTTTAAAAAAAAAACAAATGTGAATTTTTTTGAATCAGGAATTAATTAACATTTCAACCTACACGATTGTACATCCGACATTTCTTGTCAGTTCAACAGTAACTCATGCTTTTGGGCCTTCCGTAAGATGTCTCATTATTTCTTTTCTTAATTCTGAAGGTTAGCCGGAGAACAAGCCAAGTGCTTGGTGACATGATCCACGATCGAACTCCTACATAGCCACCAAAGTCGTTCATGGTGTTGATCAAATCTTTTTAAGTTTCAAATTCTTCAAAATCAGATGATGTTCAGGCTCTGTTTTTTGCTCCATGAAAACCTAATTGTGAAAGTGAAAACCTAAGGATTCACAGTAAGGAAGTCAAAAATTGCAGAAGACAGGACCAAAATCTGATAAAAACATGCAAATTGGCAAAGCATGCACTTGATTACTAGAGGAATAATGGAGTCATAAACATAAAAAATGAACTCACTAAGATCAGTCTGCTATATCAAAATGATCACATAAGGTAGGAGGACTGTTGCCTAACCCGAAGAATTCATTCTGTATATGTAAGAAATTTCAATCATAAGTTACTGGCAAAGGGGGAGAGATGATACTCAAAAGAATAATCTCTGAAACATGTATATATGCTGGGAACACTTTGTATAATTGAAAAAAACGGCAGTAATAATGTATCGATTAATTTAATGACCGGTCTAGGTTTGGCACCGTCAAATGATTGTCAGATACACAACGCACCCATGTCAGGCAATGCCTCATCAGATCCATGGGAAGTCACCATTGTCGCAGATCCACCCTTCTTCCCTTGTTTCTTTCCCCTTTTACCCTTCGAGAAATCTGCAGATTCGTTACTGATGAGAAGGGGAGGGGACATATTAGTTAGCAAATGTTAAAGCAGAGAAAAAAAAGAGACCAAGGCATGTAGAACAAGTAAATTATTAGTGAAGGTCTCATTTAAATTCTATTTGCTTGAAGGGAGATCACCCACAAGTCAGTTTCACTCGTCAGACTCGGCATTAGAGTTCTATACTTGAATGACCTTTTACAATGGTGATATTCCTGACCAGGATGCATGTTCAGTCCTATGAGGAGTTTGAATTTTCTTTTTCGGTCTCATAACAAAGAGAGGGGCAATTAATTTGCGGAAAGGAAAAGTACAATTTAAAGGGCATTTTATTCTTCCATGATTACCGGTGAAGAAGTGAGAATTATTCATTTCCTGCACGCAAACCCATTGAAGCAAGTAATGGAGCCATTGATTCAATGATTCCATCTTGCCAATGACATAGCTCAAAGTGATGTCATGAAATCTAACAAGTTGCTGTTGAGGCCATTGATTCAATGATTTCAATTTTTTACTGACATAACTCAACGTGATGCCACGAAGTTGAACAAGGCATCTTCAGCAACTAAAAGCAAAATCAAAATGTCACTACGTTAAGCTAAAAAATTTCTAGAACACAAACAAAAACAACAATAGGGGTTCCACAAATCTGGTAAGGCAGGGTATTATTCTTATGTTTGTTTTAACAATCTCACTTGTTTTTTGACACTAAAGGAGACAAGCAAGAAGAACATAAGAGAAAGCATAGTCTTTTCAAAAAGCTATTGTACAATCTACATCGATGCTATATATACCCTCGTTTGCCATTCCATTCAATTTAGTTGTAGTCTGTTTATTTGCAATGAACAAAGGGGATGACACTCAGAATTGTATGCTTGTTGGGAACCGAACATGGTCCTGACCAGACAACTCAACAAGTTGCACAGTTCTGCACAATTATCATCTTACATAAAAAGGGATCTTAATTGCATCCTCATAGCTGGCGGCTATTCAGCAGGTCTTTCAATTGAGGCTCATGCCAGCTGGCATGTCAGATTAAAGCATCATAATCATCATAGAGTAAACCAGCAACCAAAATGAAAGTGGAAACACAAGGAAGAAGATTAGACACATACACCACACATTTAGACGAGGTCCTCCCTACAGCTGCTCCACAACAAGCTTTATATTTCATCTTAGATCCACATGGGCAGACCTTATTTCTTGGAATCCTCTGCAGCAACACAACATGATAATGCTGAGGAATTGAAATTCTTAAAAGTAACCTTGGAGGAGAGAATGGATTGGCTTTCATTCACTTCTGCAAACAACGCAAAACAAGCCCACAAATAAGATGGGAGAAAAGAGGTCAGAAACCTTGTTGCCCTTGCAAGATGTGTTACCATCTGGTGCACTTCCGGCATTCATATGTTGATCAGCTTTGTTAGGGCTGCCTACAAATTTGTCATGATCGCCGGAGCCTTCACCTTCATCATGTCTCCTGGAGACATCAAAATTATGAGAGACACATCAGATATAATGGAATGTGCAAGGCAGAGGATATTTCCAAGAGATAACAAGCAGCTCAACCAACCTACCAAAATGAAATCATCATGATATAGAGAAAAACAAATAATTAGATGGATGGAAACAGAAAAATATTCATGACCCAATATTTGAATAAAGAACATGATATGAAAAAAAATTGCCTCAACTTGATTCCCCCCCCCCCTTGGTAAGTTTAATCTAAAACAGCTATTTTCTTCATTCTGGTTACATCAGCTTATCAGGCTGGCTGTTGAAACTAAAGCATTAGACTCAACAAGCAACTTCTTGAAGAATAATTCATCAAGATGTCTTGTGACTCGAGATGAAAGCACAACAATTAAAGCCACAGACAAGCTATATTCCTTTGGATAAAGAAGAGTGACGAAAATGTACAACTAGTTGACTCAACATAAGAGGCCTGGGGCTTTGCTCTGTTCATAGCGATGTTATCAACCACCAAATACAAGGTATCACACATCTTCAAATGAAAATCGGCAGCTTTACTGCTGCATGACAAAATTGCCTTGCAACGCTTTTAGTCTCAGCAGCACTTCAAAATACATCCAGAAGGCTAGATTGATGGAAGTTACTCACCAGACTCTCCATGACCTCCAAGAATGGAGCAACCTTACCTGTTACTCCAAGGCTTCATTTAGACTTGCCTAGATTTCCTCCTAAGTGGACATCTACCGGCCGCCATTGCTCATTGTTTTTTAAAAATTGAGCTAAGAGGGTGCTAAGAAAGATCCTTGAACTTGAAGCTAGCATATAATCTCCTTTTACACAAACCCAAGCGTGGATAACACCATTCAATAGAATCTCTGAGATTATGGGCAGTAAGGGTAAAATATATACTAACCGGTCATTACCATGACTATCTGCTTGATAAGGAACAGCATCATTTTCCACTAAAGTCTCTTCTGCTCCTTGCGCTGCTATCAGAAACTCTATTGCAGCATCAACATCACCATCCACTTGTAGTAAAGCCTGTGCAATTCAGTTACAGAAATGCACCTTCAAAATCTCCAGTATTTACTCCAAAAACAGATCAGAGAAGTCGTAAAGTAAAAGTCTATTTTACTCAACTATCCTTCAACCAGCATAACATGTAATCACAAAATCAAAACAGAAAGCAAAGAACAGGAACAAAAATTACAGAATCAAAACAGGTTAATTATTACGGTTGACCTGTTTAACTTTTTCAGTATTTTCACAACCACTTCCCACCGCAACCATTTTGATGGAAGCTGCATGTATAATATCTTTACAACTTCTCCCTTTGGATTGGCCAACATTATCTTTTGCTTGATGTGAAACTGCTGTAAGATTAGCATCAACCTAAATAAGTGGACGAAATTAGGCTCTATATGCAGCAAAACATCAAATAAACATATAAATAGCAACTTCATAACACTACAAACATCTAAAAAAAAAAAAAAAGAGACCTTAATAATAATGGGCTTAGCTGGTGCATCACCAGGATCTTCCTTCAATCGTACACTGTTGTAATGCTCACCGTCATGATAAGACCTATACAAAAGCATTTGCAAGTTGGTTATGACTCTTTGCACTATGTAGCATGAATTAAAATCTCCTGCTATAGTGCCCCTACCACTTCTTACTAGCATTAAAATGAAAGGTAAATGCAATTTTTTGAAAGAACAAGGATAAAAATCAAGGAGTTTTGCAAGAGGTGGAGACGTATTGACAGGCTTACCATTCAAGCAGGGCTAATTAAAATGAAAAAGACATACCATTCAAGCCCAGTTACTGGTCAGTCTAATTCTATATCTCACTTATTCGTATCTTGTCGTGTTATGTGCCAGCTTTGAAGTTCTGCTTTAGCTTCAATGGGAATTTATTTGGTACAAGCTAAGTTTTATTCAAGAGGAATTGTTTGCATGGGAATCAATCAGGAGGAGAAAATTGAAAATTCTGTCTGGAGATGCGTCTCTACGGTAATTACTTGGACAATGTAGAGGGAACGGAATAATGGAGCTTTTAAGGATAATGGAAAATCTGATTCTCAACTTGTTCAGAATATTTCAGCAGCCTCTTTTTCTAGTGCAAAGGACACTGTCTATCTTCTGGTTCTGATCTATTGGATTTGGCTGATGAGCTTAGTTGTAAGCATTTATTTTACTTCTTCTGTCGTACTCTTTGGATGCCATCTTGGATTCTATCAATAATAATTCAACTTTCTTACTGATTAAAGGAAAAGCCACTTACAACAATATTGACCATTCAGTGACTTCCAGATGCCGAACCCCCAGAAAATCATAAAGAGATAAAGGGAAAAGGCAAGAGAGCAACAACAGATGATAGGGTTGATGATGCCAAACTGCAATCTATTTAATAGTTATCCAGAACAAAGAAGAGTTCTAGATCAACAAAAACAACTCTGGTACAGCAATACCCAGTAGCCTTTGAGGAGCAGATGGCAAACACATTCATGAATGGGTGTAAAGGTAGGCACTAGGGAAAGAGAAGAGAGAGAAATACAAAGTTATCAGAAAACAATGTCAAGCAATTAGGAGAGATCAAGCTTTAGTATTATGATAAATTTAACAATCCCCAATATTCAATGCTTATTACTTAGAGAATCTTGCTAACCAGCATATATATACAGTAGTAACAGACACTAGTTTGCTCGGGAAGGGTAAATTGATAACAATAAAATGCTAAAAAGATGAAACACTGAAACAATTAGTTCCAGTTACAAAACCAAATCGGCAATTACATGGTCAATTTCAGCTAGTTGGAGTAATCCATGCTTGCACAATAGAGAAGTCTAAGTTTAATAGATATGGAGGACTCTGTAATCAGCCAATAGTCATAATGTATGAATGCATAACATGGATGCAGAAAGTTCAATTTTCAGTATATTGTGCAATATATATAAAACAATAATGCTGTTTTATTGTGGAATTCAAAGACTTGCAAGTAATTTGTCCCATCATTGGATGAGTTGTCAAAGCCTGAATTTTTAAAATCACTAAACAACCATAAAGTCGATTACAGGATACTGACTATTGATCAGATGCAGGATTTTACAAGGATATTGAACTGGAAATGGTCTTAACCTCAGTCATCCTGGATAAGCCTTAACCTTGGCATGTTAAACACAGAATGGTTGGTTTCGGAATTTAACAATAAATTTGTTTTTTTGTGAATGGCTTTCATCATTTTTACAGGGAGAGAGAGAGAGAGAGAGAGATCTAGTGCAATGGTGACATTGCTTCATTGTAAACAAGAGGTCACAAGTTCAAACAATAGAAATTACCTCTCTATATTGCAGGGATATAGCTGCGTACATCTAACACTCCAAAAGCCTGCAATGTAGAAAGTTTTGTGCATTGGACCAACCCCAGATCATTGCTACATGCAAATTAAGTTTATTATAAAAATTTATTGTTCCTACACTGTTATCTCCTAAAGATATTTTTTAAAAGGAACACAGTTAAGTATATTTTAATTTTTATATATAGGGAGGTACTATCACACCAATCAAAACACAAGAATCTCATATATTCATACCCAACGACTTCCCACAAGGCTAATGACAAAGGGTAAGGAAAACATACTACATCCAACATGCAAGAAATCTGCAGGCTGCCAGAGAATCCCAAAGGCAAAACAGGCATCTATTACCTGTTGCCTGCCCAAGTGCTTCATTGTACCCAAAGAAAAAAAAGAATAAACACAAACAGTGGTGATAAATTACTAGGACCATCATAAAAATGAAAGATCTTGATCACCAACAATGTTATTATCCTCAAACTAAATTATTTTGACTTTGGAGTCCACCTCCTTCCAAATGCTGCATAAATGCCATGCTGAACTCAACTTTCCCCCATTCTAAAAGAAAGGCACCTCACCCTCCTCTTTCCTTTTTTTCTTATTACTTTACCTTTCCTGGAAGTGAAAATTCTCATTGATAACTAACTAGTGTATGTCCCCATGCATAACAGGTGGACTTCAAACCAATCTACACATGCTAAACACATCATAACTAATCCATCAATGATTCTATACACTCATCCTCTTTAGTATTCATTAGCATTTCATTTGTTTGCTAATGTCTAATAGCAACGTCAGTATTAATACCTACAGTATATATGCCGATGCTCTTTCACTTGCACAAAAAAAAACATATGGTCTGTTTCCTTTAATAACTGCATTCATTAACATTGAAAAGTCAAAGGATACAACCAGTCTAAATGTAACTATTATCGTCAACCAAATACAATTATCATTAAAAAAAAAGTAGTGAAAGGAATTTAATAGGAACCAGTGGAAAAAAAAAAAAACCTTATAAATTAATTGTAGCACTACTACTTACAATTTCCTAAAATCTAGGCCTTCTCAAGATAGGATACTCAATCTAGATCAAGATTAGAGCATTTTTCTCAGCATATGAGATTCATCATTAAATGACATTGTACCAACAATAAAATTCAGCCCCCATCTTGATGGGGTAAAGGGGTCTCAGAATGGGGGAGGCCTATTCCAGCCGTATAGCCAAGTCTGATAGGCTTCTTGATGGAACCTATCAAATATTATGTAAAAGATGACAAGTTCTAAAGGATCAAATTTACAGCTAACTTAGGCAGGTCTATGCTTACTCCAGCATCTAAAAATCTTAAATCTCAAGGCAAGATGTACTCTCAAGCAATTTAGTACACTGCTTATGCCTGTGTATTTTTCCCACACAAAACATGCAGAGCAATCTAATGGAGGAATAGAAGCAAGCAATATATGCCCACTGATTTATGAGCTACACTATTTTGCCATCAAATAACAACCAAAAAGTTCTATGAGTCAGCTCCAATTGAAATGGGCAACCAAGTATCTGATCAATGGCGTGTAGAAGTAGCAAGAACCAGACATTTTTCACCTGTATTTGGAAACCACAATTAATAAGGCACTTACAAATGGATCATGCGAGCCCCTTGGTCATTGAAATTCCGAATATACCAACGAGGAGACATATTCTGCCAACAAACAATCACTTGATAATGCCATGAAGTACTTCATGAAAATGAAAAAGGAAGACACCTAAGAGATCTGATAACATCCACTAATTAATCTCTCACAAATCCAATGCCTGAGCAAAGAAGGAAATTTATATTCACTTTGTTCAGTTTTACATGGCTTGCATAAAATGCAGGGAGGGACGGAAAAGGTCATGTAGTGTTGCTTTTTTGACAGGACTGTTATGGTTTAATATATTTTGCTAAAGAAATGTGAAGATTTTCATGAATAGCATCCTCTAACTTGCAACAATTGTGACATTTTTGGATTCACTTTGGTCATCAGCAGCAAGGACTTTCAAAGGTTTTGCTTCATTAGATCAGAGGCATCAGTTAATTTAATATGTTTTTCATACATTTCTTTATAGTGACTTATTAAAAAGACACCTTGTCATCCAATATTCTTCTTACCTTTATTCTCTTAGGAAAAAAACTTTACAACACCCAATCCCAAAAGAGAGAAAATGAGGAGAATATGGGGTCGAATTCTTACACGATGAATGCATATGTTAGTATGTGTCACCAAAGAAGCCGCTTGCAGTTCCATATGTCCAGCCCATGTGCCATCCTTTCCAATGGACTGGCAATATTTTTCAAATGGGGCATCATCTTCGATAAAGGGCTCAAACATTTCCCTGTTTTCCTGTTTGATGGTGAACAAATATCAGGTGCATGTCTAAATTAATATCTGCGGATTATATTCATCGTGACGTACAGAATTGACACATAAACAAAGCTTCTGTCACATTGCTTAGAGGAGGCAGAACTTCGGCAGAAAATAATAATTATTACATCTGAATAAAGACCAAATAAAATCATTACATAAGAATGACAGCCAAATAAAAACATGAACATGTCGAGCTATACTTAGGAGATGGTTCTCAGCTGCTGTAAATTCAACCAGAACTGATGAATATGGTAGTCATATTTTCTTATCAAACTCCTATTTTCTAAACAGACGTGCATACATTCACATATAGACAAACAAACATACAATTCAGCAGATGTAGAATGTGTCAACTTCATGAAATAGGAATACATGTTACATACAGACCATGAGAAGGAATATCAAGTTGGAAAAAATGTGTAAAAAAGCAGCAACTTGACTACTCAATTAAAAACAGACACTCAGAAACAAATATGCTAGAACTGAAAGGAAGCCACAGAACCAGAATTTCCTGAAGATTTAACACTACCAACAAAAATAAGAAAACAAACCGTCAAAACCTTGATTAAGACCAAATCCATAAGAGGCTATGACGAGCAGGCCACAGTAAGAAACTTCAGATCAGCTTCCCCGATGGCTGATATGTCCATTAAACCGGAGAGGCTATTCCATAGCTACATATTTAGATCTCTCAGTCCCACTTCCAATTTAGATCCAATGGCAGATCGGGCATGCTTTCTACTATATTTCTAGCCAGAATACATTCATTATTCATCCTTCACTACATGCTTCCAGCAACTACAGATATATCAGGCATACTCCTAGCTCTTATATGCATGAACCGATATTGGGATACTTAAATATTATTTACCTCGTCCATAATGGTATCATTTCCCCCAATAGGTCTATCCAACAACTGAGGCTATCTCCACAGATACAAATCATGCAGGAGCATTGAATGATACTTTAAACAAGGAGACATCAGATCTTGGACCCTCAGCCATCACCACGTTAAGACCAAACCTCATTCATTAAGAACCTGGTACCCCAAATCTGATTTGAAGCACAGTGAAGAGCTTTGGGATTCCACAGTTGATAAAGACCCTTTTCGGGTGATCTCTTTATGGATAAATATAGGTATAATTGTTGAATGAATGCATACTTGAAAATAGTTTTGACATTTGGGTTTACTCCTGTTAGAAACAATTGTTAATGAATTGAAGAAATTGGTTTTGCCTTCTAAGGCGCTGTTCATTTGTTTTTTTCTCTGTTCTATGATTTTCTCCTATTTTTCCTCATTGTAGCCTAATTCCCAACATCAGACCTGGTATATATTCCACTAAATTTCTGGACAGAATTCAGTCATTATTTCATCCTTGACTATATAATTCCAAGCAACTAACATAGATACAAGGCATAGCCCTGGCTCTTATACACATGCATCAATATTGGGAATGCTTATGTATAATTTCCCTCGTCCATTATGTTAACCAATTATATTCTCACACAAACAATATCATCACCTTTCTATTCCATTGTCAACTACCTCTCCTTTTCAAGTGCTTGCTACACACTAAAACGTGCATTCCAGTTATTTCACACTTTACACACTTACTGAAGGATGTTACCTTAATGCCTTTTATGAAAAAAAAAAAAATTGATTAAATAAATTAGGCTAGTCAAACAAACAAGTTCAGGCCCCTCAATTTCTAGCCACATGTCTTACTACACTTCAAAAGGTAACCGACAAATATTTTTGCAGCAATAGGACCTCCTAAAAGTAATGCCGTTGGCCAGAGCCAGCAAACCTACTAATGAAGCGACTGACAAGATGGCAATTCATCAATTGATAGATCCTAGATCTTAATGGAGCATGTCCCGCAGGCTCAAAGCAGGTCCATTAGAAAGGTATGGTCATAAAATCATTGCCTACGGATATTAATCTGTTTCATTGTGCGAATTACATACCATAATGTGATGTACCACCATAGTTCGATATTTTTCATGTTCATCCTCGTTGCCTTCCAACTGATCAGCCAGGGCCCTGCAAGCTAACAAAAACCATCAACAAAAATTATGACTTGCTCTAAGTCAAACACACCCTGACATATATCCCAAAGTCCACTAGACTTCTCAATGGCCACAGGACAACAGTCGCCCCCATGAACAAGGAGGGTCACCAAAACAGGAAGGTTGAAGAAGAAAGGAGCAATTCAAAAGGACAAAATAGCAAATGTGATGCATGGCATCACACAGAAAAGTTCAACAATTGTTTGATGGAAATAGGTTCTCCAGCAAATACTGACCTGAAAAAACAGTTACCATCAGCAGTCACTTCAATAATCTTTAATCCCAATGCATCAAGCTGAGCACATAACTCAGAAACATCTGTCTGCTTTCCACTCTTTCTAGTCTAACCACAAAAATTCAAATAGCTCGTCTTGTAAGCGCCAAAACCATATGTACCCCTACATTATATAAGTCATAAAAGCTATACACAATTACTTTTTTATTTTTTTTTTCTTTTATCTGCTGTATTAACTGTTTAGAGTCAAACTTAATACACGAATAAACATTGGTACAGTTTACTGAGTTAGGTTAAATCACATTATCATTGATGTTTTTCACACGAGTCAATGCCCTTCCTTCCTATTGCTTGTTGATTTAATTTAACCTAACAACAATTATGCATCCAAAAGGCTATAATCCGCATCTTCTGTGCATGATCTCTTCTACCTTCGGCCCCCATGTCTCCATTTAGCACAGCTTAAAATTTTAAGAGACAGTGAGATTTTATGCTAAATTGGCCAAAATATCATGGGAGAAATGAGGGAGAAAATGTCCAAAATATCAAGGGATGTGCTGAAACTTTTAGCGGAAGTAAACAATTGTTGCTGAAATTATAAGTTAACCCGAATTAAGAACAGTCAATTACAACAATAGCTATCGTTCGACTATCTAGCAAAGCTATGACAACATATTACTGATGAAATTCCAAACAGTCCACAAGAATAGTTATCAGAGTCAAATATGATAAAGTCGGTGAGAATTTCAAAGAGTTGCACCCATGGATTACGACAACGGTGGCGTCAAATCACGGCTGGCATTTTAAAATAACACACGAAAAACTGATCATACAAGAATATAACTTACTTGATGCTGCTTCTTCGGTTTAGATTTCTGATGCTTTGCTTGGACCATTCCTCTTGGAGATTGTTTCTGATGGTCTTCTGCCGATGATCAGATAAAACTGTGATTTTCACCATAAAGAGCATTTCATAGGGAGAGGGGGAAGGAGAGGGGCTCGCACAAGGGCAGAAAGGATGCCGAGCTCTTTGGTGCCTCTGCTCTTGCACCAGAGGAGAAAACTAGTGCAAGTGCTGCGTCAGCCGACCGCCGTTGCTTGTGCCGGCTCGAGCAGATGGAACTGTTGGGCCCCAGCCCTAGAAAATGGAACTGCCTTGTAAAAGCCCAATAGTATTTTATTTTAATATCATTAAATATTATTATTTATTAATTATTATTATTGTTATTATTTATATATATATTATTACTCTAATTTATTATTATTATTATTATCATTTATTATTTAATACCTATTATTTATAATATTTATTAATATAAATATATCATATTATTTATTACTATATTAAATTTATCACTATATAATCTTAGTTAAAATATCGGGGTGTTATACAGCCAGTAAACCTGGAGGCGACACCTGTCACGGATTTGGGTGCTAAATCCTTCTTCACAAAGTATTACAAATATTCCTCATCACCGTAAGACGAAATAGGCCCCCTTTTCATGCATCATCGGAGAATACTACTAAAGCCTTTAAACCCTCTTTGAAACGAGAACAACCTCCAACTTCCTGAAGTGTAAAAAGAGAACCAAGTTCTCTCCCTCTGATACAGCTCTCTTCCTCTCCATTTATAGTGAGCCACTCATCAAATACATTCTTAGTAAGCTTCTTTCCAAGTGCACCCCTGATAAACTACTCATCGAATCACTCCTAGTGAGCCATTAGCAGTGTGCAATCAAATGGAATTCAGTCATTTATCTCTCTAAGTCGTTCCTCGGACACATATTAGCAATCCAATCCCCCTTTCACATCTCCCATATAAATAAAACTCTACATTTTCTCATATTTTTATTGAATATTTATATTTTTTTATAAAAAAATTAATTTAAATATTAAAAATAAATTAAATAGTAAATCACATCAATCCTCTGACATTTTATTTGTAACTTTTAGTATACAAGTTTCAGGTTAGTAAAGATGAAAATTGAACACGCTCCAATTCGACATGTAAAAAAAGATTAAATGACTTTCTAATTTGTACCAAAGTTTAGACCAAAGATGCATCAATAATTGATTATGTGAATGATATAAATAATTATAGTCAAAAAAATTAATAAAATAGTATAAATATCTTTTAGATTAATTTTTTTACGAATAATCGGATAATATTTTGCTATTCTGTTATCATTTTTATATAGATTTTCTATAAATTTCTTTTTATATTACTAAATAAATCATTCAATACCATAAAGCTCTGTTCAAACCATTGTAAGTGTAGATTGTTATGTGGATAACTTCTCTAATACCTTCTAAGATACAGTAAAATCTATAACTCGTCTAAGACCTCCGGTGAAATCTATTTCAAATCTGTTTCCACCATATTTCCCGGCCATCTGAATCCTCTGGGGACTGCATCCTCCGGTGAATTATGTTTCGACCATATTTTCCGGCCATCTGAAACCTCCGGCGACACTGTGTCCTCCGGCCGAAAAATCCATATATCGGCGGTATCTATTTTCCGTAATTAGTTCACCAGTGGAGCAAATCTTTGTCAATCCACTCCTCCATCGTCGCCCCGTGCTGTCGATCCACTCTCCATCGCCACCCCGTGCTTGTATAGCTGCTCTCTGTCCCGAAGTCATTACCTGCACCGCCGCCCTGTGTTCACGAAGCCACTCCCCTGGAATCATCGCCCCAGCTGCCGCAAAATTTTTCTTTGGGGAAGAAAGCGACACAAAACGCAACGTTTTGCGCCATTATTCTGTCCAACGCGTTTTTGTGCCCGGGCGATACCTGACGAAATGAAACGCCGCGTTTTAATTATCCTATGTATCCATGCGCTTCACTCGAATGAGTTCTGATCTGCTGTGATTCATTGGAAATCCATCTAAACGCGTCGTTTTATTTACCCGAGGCTCCCTTAGCCAGCCAACGGCCCAACGTCACGGCCCATTATTCTACCTCGTGGCCCAGTCTTTCTTCTCAATTATTGTTAAATTTCTTCGCCCACTTCCACGGCCCAATCCTCATTCTGAATTACAATTGGATTTCTTTGGCCGACCTCTTAGCAATGACCCTACTTTAGAATGATGTTTCTCGACTCATTCACATTATTTTGAATGAACTAAATATAATCATTGGGTCTCCACTGTGCTTATCTTTCTTTTCTTTAGTGATGACAATTATGACGTTATGTCCCCTATGAACACTAATTGACGTTGAAAATAAAAATTATAACAAATTATAAGTTTACTGATCGACTTGAATATTGATATAGGACATCACAGTACCTGATTTTCATCTATCAATATGTCATTTAGACATTTTGAGTTTACCAAAGTGGTATAAAATTTCTTAAAATACCAATATTTCTCTGCAGAGTTTGCCCATCAACTCCAAATTATACGAGATCTATATAATAATGAGTAAGAACTAAATAAATCTACAAGTGATTTCTAGTATTGGATAAGTTACTTATGAAATCAATTGGTAGTCATGGAACTTTAATGAAAATATTAAATTGAACTCAAGAAGTTTACTAAGTATTATCATAGCCTTTGTTTGACCCACTTTTTCATGGCTTTTTGTGATGAGTTTGAATCCACTTAGACCTCATTATTGAGCCATTAACCTCATCTATCTCTTGACAATGTTGTGGCTAAACTTGTTTCTAAGGAGATGCAACTTCGTACCAGCCGGTCCTAACCAATAAACATGGTTCTTACAACACCATCCCATCATTAGACCGGTTTTAGATTCTTTAACTTCAACTCTCAGTGTTAGGATATATCTAACCTTATTTGTAATTATTATCATGCACGAAACCACATCAAAAACAATTATCCTAAAAAAAATATTAATATTAGAAATAATGATCAATTTCATTTCATATTACTATTATAACTAAGGTAGGCCCTACAACACTAAACTTTGTCTCTTAGCTTTTTGCTCTCTATTTGGATAACACTAATTAGATAATTGATTTTAATTATCGTAATCACATGACCTCTAATAATTCTCAATTTTTACAAAAATTCTTGTATTTTATACACTAATTGTTCATACTACTAATAGATCACCTTATATGTTAGTTACATTGGATCATTATCTATACCTTTACTCTCTCTTTTTGAAACATATCATGCACCTTCTTCCTAATATTCCTTATTATTAGTAGGTCAATCATGCAATCTAAGTTCTCCTCAAATAGATAAGCTCATTGGAATAGACCATAAGGCTAGATGTCTCTATGTCTTGAATATACTATGTTTCACCATCTTCTTTTATATTTGTTACTCTCTATCCCAGACATTTTAAATTTATTCAGCTACAACATGCTTGTTTTGGTCATTCCTCATTTACTAAAATTCACTTTTTAACATCTATTAGTTGTTTAGGATATGTTAGAAATAAAACTTCTAATTGTATATCATGTAACCTTAGTAAACACAAGGCATTTGCTATTTAATAACAATGACTCTATTTCGTCAACATTGTTTGATATTTTTCATTTAGACATATAAGGTTTACGCTTACATATATTAAAATAGGTCTAAATATTTCATAATCTTTGTAAATAATTTCTCTCGTTATATATGGATTTATTTTAAGTATAGTTGCTCTCAACTTTTACAAGTCTACCATGACTCTTCCACCATGATCCTCACTTAGTGTGCAAAACATGTAAAAATATTTTAATCTAATAGCACTAATAAATATTACAAGTCATCCTCCATCAACACCCTCAAATCTCATGATATTATCTTATAAAAGACTTTTCCTAACACTTCTCCACAAATTGTCATGTTAAAATAAAACTTGGTCATATTCTCAATGTTGTTGATCCGTTCTTATGTATGCAACTCTTCTTATAAATTTTTGAGAAGAAACTATCTTTACTATTATAGATGCTTTCAATGTCTTCTATTCTCTATTATCAAGAATCAAACTCCCCTATGAGCACCTTTTTAGAGAAAAATCTAACTATCATATTTTTCTTGCTTTTGGGTATATTTGTTTTGTTTTTCTCTAACCCTATGAACATAATAAATGTTATACTTTTTGTCATATTATTTTTTAGAAACATAATATATTCAATAGTTTATTTGAAATTTATTCTATCTGTATAAGTTCTTATGACATCTTCATTGAACCAACCCCAACTTTAGATCCCAATTTTACTATTAATACAAACTTTACTGCTAATTATACTTATTTATTTTCTAACAACCCTTTTGAAGATGACTAGTCGGATGATCTCTCACAATGAAATGCCCCCTCACCTACCAACATAACAATTCTTCACTCTACGAGGACCAGTGAACTTCTTGTTCATTTACATGATTGTCATTGTTAATTTATTTTTACATCAATATGTGAACCCAACACTTAAAAAGAATTCAATCTCCAACCCCCGTCGGTAGCAAGTAATGACTAAAAAAATTCATGCTCCAAGGAAGAACAGTATATAAGACTTGGTTAAGTTACCTTTTATAAAGTTTATTGTTGGGAGCAAGTAGGTTTATGAGATTAAAAGTAAAGCCAATAGCTCTATTAAACAATACAAAATTTTTCTTTATTGCCAATGACTTTACCAAGAAGTATGAAATTGGTTACCAAGATTAAAATTTTGCTCCAATAACTTGTCTTAGTTCGGTTTAATCTATAATTATTATTACCACAATTTAAAAATAAAAGATTTTTCAAATGGGTATTAAATATACTTTTTAATGGTAGTCTAATAAAAGAGACGTATATGCAACCTCTTCCAATATATGCTCACCCTTCTCATAATGTTTGCTGCCTATGTTGAGTTTTACATCGACTCAAATAATCTCTAAGAGTTTGGTTTGATAAATTTAGCTTAACAATTAATTTACCTCTAGTTCTTATGATTCTACTCTAGTCACTTAAAAAATGAAAGCTGATATCATTTCATTACTCATTTATATTAATAATGTAATTATTATTTGTGATAACGTTATAAGTATCCAGAGGTTAAAAAAGCTTTTGAGTAATCAGTTTGAAATAAAAGATATTCACATTTTTAACTATTTTCTTGACATTAAGTATCACAATAATCGAATGATTATTTTTTTTCAAGAAAAATATACTTTTAATATCTTATTATATTCTGACTTAATTGATAATAAGATAGCTCCAATGCTTCTAGAATCTAATGTTCATCTTACTTCATTTGAGGAACCCTTCATACCAGTGTGACTTATCGATAACTAGTTTTAAGTCTTGTCTACCTTACAATTATCTCTCCTAACATTTAATTTATGATAGCCCCTTGCTCTACACATTTTGTTGCTATTATTTAGATCCTTTGATATGTGAAATGGTCATTATTTCACATACTTCACTTCTCTACATATTCATCTCTTCAATTATAGAACTTTTTTATACTCATTGAGCCGACAAACCCACTAATCGGCATTCTACTGGCGACTATTATTTCTTTTTAGATACATTTCTCATCTCATTGCATAATAAAAAATAATCAATTATTACTTATTTCAGTATTAAAGTCACATACCGTATATTGGTTGACACTGCTGCTAAACTTTTATAACTCTGATGGATCTTAGAAGATATATATAAATTACATATGCTAACACAGTCACTCTATTATGATGGTCAAAGTGTTATTCAAATTGTTTATAATATCATTTTTTATGAGTATACTAAATATATTAAGAACAATTGTCACTTCATCCATCAACATATCAAGCAAGAAAGTACTAAATTGTGACATATACCGTTCATTAAATAGCCTACCAATATTTCTACGAAGCCTCACTCTACCACCTGATTTTCACGGCTTAGCTTTCAAAATCGAAATGATCTCTATATAGTTACCTTGAGTTTGAGAAAAATATCAATATAATTTTGTAAATACATTCTATAATTACTTTCTTATTTAGGCTAGAAATATTCTCATGATATATATTTTTTTATTTTACTACGATTTATGTATGGGTTATCTATAAATATCTAATTGTATCATTGAATAAAATATTCAATTCAATACAATAAAGATCTAGTTATACCAATATGAAATATATTATAATGTAGGTCATTTCTCTAACAAATCTGATTAAATATATCAGGCCATGAACGATCACCAACACTAAGTGGTTCAGAAGATCTGGCATATGTTTTCATCTAAAAAAAAATCTCCATAACTAATACTTTAAACATAATAATATTTTATATAAAAATTATTCTTATAAATATTTCACACATATTTTTTAAGAGTAAATCTATATTTAGAGGCATTTTTTATATAAACATATACTTTTAAATGTAAAACACCTAAAATAGAGTTTATAAGCCAACTCAAAATTTAATTATGAATTGACATAATTATATATTTTTTTTGTCAAAAATTCGTGCCTAACTACAACTTGACCCTTGCACACAATTTTCTTTTTAAATTGGTCCCGAACGATTTCATTATAATGCTAATTTATTACAATAGGTAGCACGCACTAATCGTCCAGTGACTATACATACCGACTAAACATGAAGGACAAAAATTAAGAAAGAGACGGCCAATCAACCATTAATTCATAATTAATGCGAACATTATCGATATGGACCCTACATTAATGCTTTATTAGCACAAGATAATAAGATTAAAGTGGTTGGCAGTGTTTCATTGACGCTTGTCCTTAAATATAATATCAAGTAACGTTTTTCTTTTAATCATGTAACAGTTAATAATATTGCACGCAAATGAACTACATTTGGAATAACACAGTGCTCACACGTAGTAAAAAAACGAGTATAAAATTTATAAAATAAATATTTATTTATGATTTTTTATATCATATGATATTGAAATAGTATTAATGTAAGTATTTAGTTTAGTATGATTTAATTGGTACTAAAATGTACAATTTAAAAATATTAATGGGTATGCCTGGTTTGAAAAAATTTGAAGGAAAGAAAAAATAAAATTAAAAAGAAATATTTGTTAAGGATCTAGGTTTACGGTAACCAAAATCAGACTAATTTTTAATTAAAAAGGCTCTCTAATTAATTTGATAATTAGGATATAGGAACGCATCAAGTGTTTAGATTGAATAAAAAATTTTAAAAAAAGTATATATATATATGTATAAAAATATAATTTTTTATGAAAAATTACTTTTTTAAATAAGCATACAAAATAGCTATCAATTAAGCTTGTTAACATATTGAAAATATAAATTTTTCTATTAATTCTGTTACTAATTGAATAATAAAAATATTTTTACATTTATTTTTTAATATAAATTTTCATGCCACCCAAACAAATTTAAAACTTTTAAAAGAAATAAAAAAATTTCTTTTATTTTTATTGAAAAATATCACGTAAATATTATATTTATATTTTTTGTCCATATTTTTCTTTATTTTTCTTTCCTTATTTTTTCCTTTGTTTCTTTCCATTTATTTGCCACAGTGTATTTGCTGTATAAATTTAAGCCTTAAACGCTGTGTAATGCATTGAACTAAAATGAATAAAATTATTGGCGTCCGTCGTCTTCATCATTGCGTCCTGAGCGTACTTCTGCCATCGAGCACTTCCTCTTCTTTCCCTTCGTCATTCGTTCTGTGTTTTGCTTAACGCAAAACTTACAATTTTTTATCTTTTTTTTTATTATTTTCTTTTCTCCTCGTCATCTTTAAACTAATCATACACCGAAGAAAACGATGGCTTCTTGTCTATATGATAGAGAAATCAAAGAGTTTTTTTTTTTTTTTATAAAATTAAATGCATAGAAAAAGATTGCAAAAATATAAAATTAAAACAAAAAATTGACATTATAAATAGTTGAAAAATTGATGTCACTGCCTAACTCGTAGGGAATTAAAAAGAATTATAAATAAAATATAATTTATACTTATTTTTATTATTATTTTTCTTATTAGATCTTAAACATAAGTACGGTTAAGGCCCTCCACCTTGTTAGACTCACCATAAATACGATGATCAGAATTAAAATTATAATATATGAATGCTAAAATTAAATAATTATTTAAATTATTTAATATAATTTTTATAATTTATATATTTTTTAATTTTAATTATATATTTTATAGGTCACCTAAAAAAGGTAGGAGGAACTTATCGGCTACCCTGAAGCACAGCTCGATTTTCATATGATTTAAATCATTTATACCGCATGTCGATAATTTATGGCGTTTTCTGTGCTTGCCTTGAATGAGATGACAGTTGATCGTACATTATATTTACCATCATGGGTCCCAATTAATATTTAAATATAAGTTAAATAAAATATTAATAAAAATATATGTAATTATAATTACAAAAAATAAAGAGATTGACGTGGACAAACTTAGAACACCATCATAAAAAATATTTTAAAATATTTATATTTTTAAAAATCTATAATAAATTAAATAAAATGATAAAAATTAATTTTTATAGCTATTATTACTTAATAGGAATTAGGGTTCTATTTTTATTATATGAGAAAATAATTAAAATAAATGAATATATTAGCACATATCTTGTATTTTAAAGAATAGACACAAGTCATATAAGGTTTGAATCGTATAACCCGACACCAATCAAACTGGATTACTTATGTTGAATGGAATTCGTTATAGTCTAAAGTTTTATAATTTAGGTTTAGATTATAATGTTTCAGCCTAAAAGCAATGCAAAATAAAATAAAAAATTTAAATAAAAAGTATATAATATGGATTTTGAATTTAAAGTCAATTATTTTTGGAGAGTTGTTTGTTGTTAAATAGCTAAACAAATTTTAATTATCTTATAAATTTAATATATATATATATAGTAAAAATTAAAATAAATTATTACTTGAAAATATTTATTGCGTACTAGAAATTCGGATTATCTTATAGATTGGGGGCAAAAATCGGATCTTCTTACTGGTCGATCTGATGCAGATTCACTCTCTATAGTCTCGAACTTAAACCCTGTACAACACAATTAAAAACGAGAAGTTAGAAGATCGCGAAAATTATTCCCACTATAAATCCTCCGACCCTCAAATCAGATGACTTTTCAAAAGAATAGAAAGATATAGAACAGATATTTAGATATTTGTATTAGTGGATTGAGCATACATCCTGATGATGGACAACTTAAATATGCACCCGCAGAAAGGCGGCTAGTAGATTGTCTGTCTGAATATTATAGGAGTATTTTGGAGAAATGGCCGGTTACTTGATTGGAATATCTCCTAGAGGAAGAGCCTTGAAATATTCTTCTGGCCTCCAGAGATGAGGGCTGTCCTCCTAAGGTATGGCCTTTTGGACGGAACACATGGCTTCAGGAATCATTCTTCTTTTGGATTCTCTTTTTCAGCTTCCCTTTTTTTTTCTTTCGAGGGCTCTCCTTTCTCTATTGGGATGAGGGTCTTTATATAGGTGGAGGATGGTCATTCTTATCCATAGTCAACTGCCGATGATAATCACCCATGGATTGGATGAAGTGGTTAAGTCTTATCCATAGTCAACCGTCGGTGATAACCGCCTGTGGATCGGACAAAGTAGTTGAGCGATTTTCAAGATCGGGTATACAGGATACCCATCAATATTATAAAAAATTTATGTACTATTTTATGGATTGAAATGTTGTCAATTTTGTATGAATTTTTATATACAATTGATTTGGGGATAAAAATATTAAAAAACAATGTAACTGATGATAAAAATTAAGAACAATTTTTACATAAAATTAAAAAAAATGAGAATCAATTATATATATAATTTTTCAACATTTATTGTGGTTTTTTCCGTAACGTTTTGTAGAGAGGTCATGAGGTTCGCTTATCAAGGGCAACGACTGTACATTAAATTTTGTTTCCATTTTTTAAATTTCCATGCTCAACAAATGTAACGTCGGAATAAAATGCGAAATTATTATTTTTTCCCACGCCAACTTTGCAATTTCACTTAGCAAACAATCAAATTGGGACAACCCCTCCCGCTACAATAAGCCCAGGACTTTTAACTTAACTAGGGCCTCGATATCCTTTTCATCTTATTATCTATTTTGAAAATTTGATACATCATGATCATTCATTGACGGATAACTTTTTCAATTGCATAGTCGTTTACTGACCGACACCTCCCAACCTCGACTCAGCACCCGTTGAGCTCTAACGACTATCATTAAAACCTGCCATCGATGTCCCTAACTCGTTTTGCCAATCACAGGGCCGACGACATCTCGGCCTATCGCATAGGTCATTAAAAGGTTTATTTTGACCCCAATTCGCTAGTTGTAGAAGCACAAATTGTTGGCATATAAGTCACTTTCATATAGGTTTATATTTAATTGGTAGAACGATAAATTTAGCCGAATATAAATTAGTGCAATACTAAGGGGAAGTGTTACTGTGCTTGCCGTACGCGGAAGTGCGGCAATATGGTATGATAATGAAGCACTTAGGCTGGAGTGAAGAAAAGTTCGGAGTAAACAAAATGCCGTAGTGAAGAATTTTTAGAGTGAAACACTTAGATTTGAGTGGAACCACCAAGCCGGAGTGATAAGACCAGTCCATACTGATGCAAAGGCGGAGCAGGGTGCCCAGTCTAAAACGTTGGTAATCTGTAAAGTTCAGTACGGATAGTTGACTTTGCAGAATAAATAGTCGACTTTACCGAGCTGATAGTCGACTTTATAGAACATGTCAATTGCAAAGTTCAGGACAAAAAGGCAAATTTGTAGAGTAGGTGGTAAGCTTTGCCATACACGCAACGGTCTTGCAGAGTAGGTACCGCTCGGTGCATTTATATATATATGTGTGTGTGTGTACATAGTTGTAATAGAAAAGTGTGGAGGAAGAAATAGAGAAAAAAAAACAATCACCCTTTTACTATTGTATTATGTTCTTTGAGGGTTTTATAACAAAAGAATTTTTGTAACCGAAATTTTATATAGTAAAATTTTTGTGAATTAAGGTCCCGTAGTTTTCTTCCTCTTATTCAGAAAAAAATTTTCACGTAAAAATTATATATATTGCTCTTATCTCTCTCTTTGTTATTGTATGTGTGATTATTGTTACCGATTTTTTTCTCAATTCACGATTTTGCTGGTCTTACCATCACAAACTACTACCACCTAGTCTTACCACCTCACTAATAATTGACTCGCAAGCACATCGTCGGTCTTTGTCAGGTAGCAACATCAGTCTACCTTTGAACGAATAATCATCGCATTAACGATAAATTGATAATGAGTACTAATGCGTCTCTAAATTTGAATTATTGTACGTATTGGGGAGTCATCCGATCTTTTTCATAGGGTTAAATTGAGACGGGTCCAATTTCTATCTCTGGTAATTTGAATCATACATAATACAACTCAAAAAAATAAAAAGTTAAAGGATTGGCGAAATTTGCTCCTCAATTTATTTTTCAACACTCAAATTATAAATCTTTCTTAGCGAATAGAAAGATAAGATGATATAAAAATATATGGATATATGTATGTAGGGAGCGCGAGTAATACCAAAGGGCCTGGCTCTGGTGACACGCTTGATGGGGAGCGGTTTCGAGGTACACCTAATTGAGAAGTTGTTTAGATATGCATTTGATTGAGAGGCGGTTTATAAAATAAAGGGGCAGTGCTCCTGGACGAGCCATGGGCCTCTTGAATGGAGAGCGGGTCTTTTGGGCGAAGAATGAGTCTCTTGGACAGAGAACAAGCCTATTGAGAGAGAATAGGCCTTCTAAACGGAGAGCGGGGCTCTTGGACATGTCACGGGCCTCCTGGACGGAGAATAGGGCTCCTGGACAAAGAGTGGGGCTCTTGAAGTGCACCCGACCAGCGGACGACTTATAGAGATATACTTATAATGGAGTGGCTAGCTGGCGACGATTGCAGATTTTGTCGCGCCTTCGGAGCCTATTAGAGTCTACTATGGCAACAACTTTTATAATGTGATTTGTAGAATAACTTCTACCTATCTGGATGATGTGAGACTTTAAGTAGGATACTTTAAAAAGTTTTGTCGGGCTAGATTGTTGGGCCGCTCGGTGGGCTTTACATTCGGCTTAGAAGAGTTTCTGACAGACAATCTATCTGCTACAATTTAAACTATAGGCCGACTTACGGTATTAAATCCATCAGATACAAATATTTTTTTATAATGAAATATCGTTATCTTTCAAAAAATATTAATATTGGTAATTATTACTTTGTTTTCAATTGTATAATGATTCATATATTCCTATACAAGAAATATCAACGAATAACATGATGATAAGTTACTTTCCACAAAAAAATATTATACATAAAAATATCAAAAATAAACATAGAAAGGTATGACAAATATTTTCTGCATTTGATTTTACCGTTATTTATTATCACTGTTTGTAAATACAAAAAAAAGATTAAAAATGATATTAATTATTGAACATGTGTTCAACACAAATAACCATAACTGTGGTTGAAAACATTCAAATTTAAAAGCTTATTAATGGCAAAATTAATTATTTACTTAATTATTACATATTTAAATTGATGACTAGAAATCTAAAAGCCGAACATAATTTTATTATATCATATAATTTTTACCATCCCACACTTTCTAATCCCACATTAGAAAGATAGGACATCAATTATCAGATAAAGACAGCAAAGGCTATCGGTGCTCGTAGAATCCAAAGCGGCGAAAACGCTGCCAGCCTGAGAGTGGCCACTCTTGGCAGCGCCGCTGCGAGCGACGCGCCGATGGCCGACGCTAATGGCACTCACGACCGACGCTAATGGCATTCACGACCGACTAACTTGTCCGGCAGGTGTCAGATACGGTCCAACATCTCACCCTCGGGTTGGTACTATCTCTCGATCTCTCTCTCCTTTTCTGCTATTACAAAATGATCGATCTTTTGTCCTCCATTCATCTTTTTTATCTCTTCCCTTTTACTCCATTGAAGAATTGATTCTCGTTGATTGCTTAGCTTTACTCCAACTTTCCACGTTTTCATTTACCAAACACGGCCCTCTATCCCTCTCTTTTCTTCATTCACTATTAAGTAGTAATAAATACCTCACTCTTTGTGTCTCACTCCCAGTTCTCATTTCTGGTTTCCGTTCTCTGAAACATCAATTATCTCCGCATTGGTTCTGGCGGTTGGTATCTAAAGTGGTTTCCTATATACTACTTCTTTTGTTTTGTTTTCGGAATAACCCATTTCGCAGTGTTGATGTATTCTGCATTTGTTTCTCTCATAATTGGAATTTTCTCTGCACTGAAAAACCCTTCTGGCGCTTTTGATTATTTCGTCGATCTTTGAGCACCGAGAGAGGCTGGTTTTAGCCCACTAGCGGTGAGACCTCTATCAGTTGTTTAGTCTAGTGTTATGAGTTGGTGTCATCATGTTTTGTAAATCAGAAAATTTTGCTTTTAGAAGCAAGAAAATTACTTCTGAATTGACTTTCCAAAGGAATGTACTGTAGAACTCCCTCCTCCGTCGTTAATCTTCTTGCATGCACTCACCCACCTTCGACTATGTTTGCTTCCATTCTTTACATTTTTCCCATCCCCTGTTTTTCGCCTCTAATATTATCCATGTATTTTAGGGTTAATGTTATGTTGTTTACATGGTTTCGGGACCTGGAGACCCCAATCAATTCCTTCTGAGTTGGTTGAAAACTGCTATAACAAGAATCCTTCAGTTTTTTTTTCCTGCTATATTTTGACAGAAGTGATTTTTATTCAAAAATTACTCTACACCAAGGTTTTAGTCTCTCCCTTTGGGGGGAGGGGGGGTTAGTATTGTTACTATATGGGACTGCATTTATCATCAACTCAAAGTTAGGATTGACAATCATATGACAATACATAAATTCCGAGCTACGTAAGTTTGACTAGGCAATAATCTTGGCAATCTCAAGTCGTGCTCACGCCATTGAATCTGCGAGACTCAGGAGTTTGGTGGCTCGGCTCATGAGACTCACAAATTTAAGCTCAGTAGGACTCGGTTTGTAAGTTGGGTCAGGGGAGCTACTAGATTATTACAAATATTTCAAACTTTACACCTATTTTTTTACTTAATAATTTTGATACTTCATTTATGTTTCTCATTTGTTCAGTATTACACTGAATATTCTATATTTTGTTGTGCAAATTTGTTTGCCTAGTCTTGGTTAGGATAGAGAAGGCTGCTCCTCCTCCCACTCTCAGTTGGTGTGGGACATGTGGGATGCTCCACTTGTAGATACGGTGCAAGCTCACTCTTGCCTTGCACATGGATTTGATATAAAGTTAAAAGTATAAACTGTTGAGATATACTTGTTTTTTTGTCAAATTCAATCTGCTGGTGCTCAGCTCGGTAAATGATTCGGCCAAGCTTGAGTTTATAGATTTTGAGTTTGAGTTTGTGTGTAGAATGCATTATTAAGATTTCCTTACCACTTTGCATGGCACTCCCTGCCAACAAAATTGTCATTGCATATTCAAATATTTGCTTCTTTGACTGATTTCTTCGGGAAGCTTCAGACAAATATCAGGATTACAAAGGTGTTAGATGCTTCCTTTATGTGATGCTCATAGAGACTGTAGTCAGAATTAATGAGCAATACTGTGATAGTTTAATACAAATAATTCATTGTTTGGTTGTTGAGCTAAAAGGAGTCTTTGCTGATGTAGAAAATCTTGTGTAATCTGGTGGATTAATTGATGAAGTGCATTAATTCATCTTGTGTAATCTGGTGTAGAGAGTCTTAGCTTTGTCTTCTTGCAGAGACTTCCGAGTTGAAGGGCGAGTTTTGTTAACATCGGAAGCATTTACAAATGACGGACCATAAGTCATGGCTTTGGAGTAGAAAATCTTCAGAGAAAAGCATAGCTGTCACCGAGAAAGTAGAGTTTGCTTCAAAAGGAAATGAGGAAGAGGTATGCTTGTATTGATCGTGTCATCATAGATTAGCTCTCTCAGTTGGTCAAAATGAGGATTCAATGAACTTAGGATAGCTAACAATTTTTCCAAAATGCCATAAATTCCCATGATTTACTTAAACTCTGCCCGAATATGTTTTCTGCCACACATGGGTTGAATAGTTCATCCAGAATGGACCTTAAGTCTCCGCCCGTGCTTACCATCTAAGTTTCCACTAAATAATATGATGAAATAGCATCATATATGTAAATATCAGCAAATATATATTGGTATCAGGCCCTTGATAATAATATTTCTCAATACCACAATAATATTATGATTCATTGCTGTATGGGTGATATATTGCGATATATCGGCCAATAAGATACTATCAACTTACAGTTTTTAGAAATTTTTTTCTTTTGATATATTCGATATCAATATATATCATTTGATATGTTCAATATCATTATAAACACGACCAATATCAATGCTAATATCGATATTTTTATCCATAAATAGTGTATTAGAGGCTAAGCTGTTTTCTATGGGTAATAAGAAGAATCACTCTTGATACTATAATAAGAAGAGGAATTTTATATGTCATGACCCCAGCCCAAGTAGGAAATTAAATAAATAATTGAATAAATCCACATAAATTTTTTTCTTTTCCTTTTAAACAGGGCAAAACCCAAATAACCCAAATCACCGGATCGGACTTGAATAAAACCATAACCAAAACAATATAATGGCCATGATGCTCAACAATAGACATAGGGCCAAACCAAATTGCCCTATCTTGGATCCAAATAAATTAATGTAACGAGCTGCTCATACTAACTTTATCTATAAGAAAAAACATCTATCAAACATCCATCAATAATATTGTAAAATTTGTACAAATATCCATGCTGATAAATGAATCTCTCAACAATAATGACTATAACTAAATCAATTCAATAAAATACCAACATAATCCTCCAAGGGATCTAATACATATCCAAACAATAAAAGAACTAACCAAAAAAAAAAAAAAAATCTTCCAGCTCCTCTATCCAAAATCTTGCAATTAAATTTAAGGGCTCTCTAATTTGAAAATGTTAAAAAATAGGACAAATTATAAATATAAAACTCAACAAGTATCAATATATATATTAATAAAACAAGTCTAATAAAACAGAATAAAGGGATAAAAGCAGTAAAACACATGTGAAATACAATGTGTTCAAATATTGAATGTCTAAATACGATTTTGTATACAAAATTCTGAATCTATATGCAAATATCAAATGATATTCCAAAGTACAAAATCGTCCAAATATCCAACTACTAATGAATCCAAAGGCTCAAAAGTCTTAAAATCCAAAGCCTTAGAAGTTTAATTATACAAAGGTAGATAAGTCCAAACATCGTATCCAAAACCTGCAGTTGTCCAAAGGCCAAACATATCAAAATATCAAATAATATGTAGATAAAATCCTAAAAATCTAAAACATACTAAAATTTGAGAAGTAATGATCAAAAGACCAATATTAAGGAAGAATTATATAGACTCTGGTAACCTTATACAAAAGATCGAGTTTAGAAATACTCTCCTTAACTATTTGATCTAGCAAATTTGACAAAATAAAGTTCTAAAATTATCTTCCTTCCCTTCTTCTCCCTTATTATTCTTCTCCTCTTTCTCTTCTCTTTCTCTCTCCTTTTCCTTTCTTTCTCGTGGAATTGACCTAAATAGTGCGCAAGCGCACTTTTATAACTCAATAAGCACACGAGCATCGAATAGGCTTATATCAGGCACCTTCATTCTGCCTTAACCGCGTACGAGCGGCACATCAAGTGTGGCTCAGGTACCAACATTCTGCCTAAATTGCACATGAATGCTATATAGGCGCATATTAGGTGTTACTAAATGTGTCCAAACCATATATGAGTGTCACATAGGCGCACGTTAGACGCTATCAATCTGCCACTAATGCACATGAGCATGTGGCTTCTGCCTAATACACACGCACGAGCGCAAGTCAGGTGTCTTTCATATGATGACCTTGATTCCTAAAATCAAATTTCTTCTCAATTTTCATTATACAATTATTTGTAAATTAACCCAAAATTATATTAATGATGTCATGATTCAATAAATGAAAATCGAGTATTACAATTTTCTCCTTATAAAATTTTGCCATCAAAATTTATGTACCTCAATAGTCAAACAGGTAGGGTACTTTTCTCGAATTTTGTCTTCACACTCCCTAGTTTCTTCTTCGAATAAATAGTTCTTCTAAGGCACCTTGACCAAAGGAATCACCTTGGTGCACAAAATTTGATCTTTTGTTTTTCAAAATTTGAATTGGACCATTAGCATAAAATAGATTCTAATCAATTTGTAGTGGCTCATACTCTATAATATGCGAAGGATCAAATACATTCTTTCGCAATGTTAAAATATTAAAAACATATTGACCATATGCCAAACTAGGTGGTAAAGCTAATTCGTAAGCTATATCTCCGACCTGCTACAAAATTTCAAATGGTTTAATAAACTGCTTCAATTTTCCTTGTATCCTGAATCTTGAAATTTCTTGTCTTGGTTGGAGATAACTTTAAAATTACACGATCACCCATATTGAAGTTCAAGTCGGATCTTCAGTGATCAGCATAGCTGTTCAGACGATTTTGTGCAACTATTTGACTATTCTAAATTAATTTGATTTTATTGGATGTGTCTTGGATGATATCAGAGCTCAAAAGTTTTCAAACGCCGATTTCTTCCAAATTGATAGGAGATTTGCATTTGCATCTAAAATGCCTCAAATGAAACCATCTCGATACTCGATTGATAGTTGCTGTTCTAAGCGAATTCAGCTATCGGCAAATTATTGTCCCATTTTCTTTTTATTTCCAAAACAGATACTTTTAACATATCTTTTAAAATTTGAGTTGTCCTCTCCGACTGTCAATCTGTCTGGGGTGAAATGCCATATTGAATTTCAAATTTGTATCCAATTTTTTGTGTAAGCTCTCGCAAAATTTCAACACAAATCTTGGGCCTCGGTTAAAAACAATTGAAGTAGGGACACCTTGCAATCTTACAATTTTATTAATGTATATACACGCAAAATAGTTTCTAAAAAATGTCATTCTCATATGTAGAAAGTGAACTAATTTAGTCAATCTATCCATAATCATCCAAATTGTATTATAATTCATTGTTGTCCTAGGCAGACCCAAAATAAAATCATCGTAATATGCTCCTACTTTCAACTAGGAATATGTAAAGGGTGCGAAAATTCTGGAGGTTTTTAATGTTCAGCATTGACCTCCTGGCATACTATGCATCTTACCTCATAAAGAGCTTATCCATATATTGGTATATTTTATTCACTTTGGAATGAATGATGTGTTTAGTTTTATGGCATCATTTAAGATCTCCAAATCCATAATATTGGGCACACAAATTTGGTCTCAAAATCGAAAAATTCATCCGCCTGAATATTAGAATTGGCTTGTGATTCATGATTTAATTCTTTGGCAATCTCTATTGAATACGGGTCATCTATCTTAGACTCTTTAATCTTATCTATAATTACCAATTGAACCTGAAAATACGACAAAATTATCCTGGAGTCTTGGGAATGCAGATGAATATTGCAACTTTTCATCCCATGTGGCATATCCCTTTCCTCAATTATCAAATGGGATATCAAGCCCAAAAACTTCCAACTCAACGAATTAGCGACAACATTCGCTTTTCATCCATCTAGTAACATTGTCTCATGTTTAGTTTCTTTTGCAAGAATAAGTATTTTAGGTCATTGTGATCAGAATAGATAGTAAACTTCTCTCAATACAAGTAGTGTCTCCAAATCCTCAAAGCAAATATCACTGTAGCCAACTTCAATTCATGGATGGGATAATTCTACTCACAGGTTTTAAACTATCTTGATCCGCATGCAATAACTTGATCATGTTGTATCAAAACACAAACCAAACCTTTCTTCGAAATATCATAATAAACCACAAAACCTCTTGAACCACCCAGAATTGACAGAATTGGTGTGGAAGTTAGCCTATCTTTCAATTCTCGAAAACCTCTTTCACAATCCTCGTCCCAATACAAAGCTATTCGCTTCTGAGTTAGGCATGTTAATGGCACTACAATCCTTTAAAAAGTTTCAATGAAATGTCTATAATATTTGACTAATTCAAGAAAACTTTGAACCTCTACAACATCCATCAGCCGTTCCCAATTTGCCATCGCTTTGGTTTCTTGGGATCCACTAACATTTCTCCGTTCAAAATTATGTGCCCCCAGAGATGGGACCTCCTCCAACCAAAATTCATATTTCTTTAATTTGGCAAAAATCCTCCATTCTCTCAAAGTTTGCAAACCAATTTTCAAATGAGTCTCGTGTTCCTTAATGCTCATCGAATAAATCAAGATATCATTTATGAAAACCATCACAAATTGATCTAGGTAAGGTTTAAAAACCCAATTCATGAGTTTCATGAATGTTGCAGGTACGGCATCACCAAAAATTCATAATGTCCATACCTTGTTTTGAACACCATTTTAGGTACATTCTCACATTTAATCCGTAGCTGATGATACTTTGAGTGTAACTCGATCTTAGAGAAAACTTGTGCCCTTTACAATCTGGTCAAATAAATCGTTGATTCTCGACAAAAGGTATTTATTTTTTACTATGATTTTATTCAAATTTCTATAATTAATGCACAGCCTCATCAATCCATTCTTCTTCACAATGAGTACCGGTGCATCCCATGGTAATACATTTGATTGAATGAATTCATTCTTCAGCAACTCCTACAACTGCTACTTCAATTTTTTCAATTCAAATGGGGCCGTTTTTGTAAGGAGCCCTCAAAATAGGTGTTGATCCTGGTATCACATCAATTGCAAATTGACTTCTCTACTTGAAGATAACCCAAGCAATTTTTCCAGAAATACATCCTTAAATTCACAAACTATTAGGATTTCTTCAATAGACACACTATGACTTCCAGAAGTTGTAACTTAAGCCAAATAAACTTGACATCCATTACGAATCAAATGGCTTGCATGCAGAGTTGATATCAAGCGTACCGATTTATAACTAGCATCTTTTTGAAATTCAAAATAATCATACCCCGGAAGGCAAAACAAGACCATTTTATTAAAATAACCTACAATCGCGTAATAGCACATCAACCAGTCCATCCCCAAAATAACATTAAAATCAGGCATATCTAATAGAATGAAATCCATCGACAATTCAAATCCACGGACCCAAACCGAGCATTATGGATACATAGTAGAATCGAATGAACCCTTTTTCCAGCAACTACTATTTTAAATCCTTCAACTACTATTTTGAATCTTTCAATTCATATGGGGACGTTTTATATAGAGCCTTGAGATTGGTGCAAGTTCCAGCATCACATCAATGGCGAACGCAATTTATTGATTTGAAGGCAAATCAGACAATTTTTCTGAAAATACATCCTCAAATTTACACATTGTCGAAATCTCTTTGATAGGCACATTATGATTTTTAGTAATAGCAACATAAGCCAAATGAATTTGACATCCATCTCTAATCAAATAGCTCACACGTAGAGTCGATATCAAACTAGTAGATTCCTTCCTAACATTTCCTTAAAATTTATAAGACTCATATCTCGAAATACAAAACAGGTTTGTCTTATTAAAATAATCCACATTCGCATGATAAAATGCCGACTAATCTATTGTCAAAATAACATCAAATCAGGTATATCTAGTAAGATTAAATCTGCCAACAGTTCAAACCAATTGACCCAAACTAAGCACTAGGGATGCATGATGTCAAATGCATGATGTCAACCATCGATAACTTACCGGAGCGGATACCACTAAGGCATAATCCAAAATTTGAGGGTTGCACGTAAGTTATGGACAAACTTAAGAGCCATGAATGAATGTGTAGATCTGGGATTAATTAATATATAAGCCATAGAATCAAACATTTGCATGTCACCTTCAATCATCGAAGGATTGGCACTTGCATCCTTTGTCATTGCCTCGTATGTCTTCCCCTGCCCTCTTCGTGCATCTTAGAGGAAATGAGCAATCCTTCATCATATGGCCAATCTGGCCACAATTAAAACAACCTCCACTTTGCTGGTAGCATTGTCTCTCTGGTTGGTGCTTGCCACAATGATCGCATACCAACTTGGAGTGTTGAGGCTTCGTCGACAAAGATTTGACTCCAATTGTCTTGCTCTTCTCCTATGCCTTGAACTTTAGATGGGGTCTCATGACTTCGAGTTTAGTCTTTACTCGTCGATTTCTTTTCAAAAAACTTTTCTCTTTCGTACTCTTATTGGATGAGTAGGGCTCGGTCGAGCGCCTCGCTATAGGTCCTCAGCCAAAGTAGCACCAACTGCTTTCGAATAGAGTCCTAGAGCCCTTATAAAAATTTCTTGGCCCTCCTGGTCTTATCCACCACAACATGTGAAACAAAATGAGACAATTCTGTGAATTTCATGTTGTACTCAGCCACCGGTCGGTTGTGCTGCTTTAAGTGATTAAACTTGTTCTCCTTAAACTCACGAAGGCTTGACAAGAAAAATTTCTTCATAAAAGCCTCCAAAGACAATCCATGCAATATCTTCATTTTCCATACCTGATATCCTCCTTTGAATTGCCCAACACCGATCATCTTCTCCTTTAATCTTGTAGGCCACACATTTTACTTTCTCTTCCCCGGGATAATTTATAACTTCAAATATTTTCTCCACCCTGTGGATCCAGTTTTTAGCTTTAATGGGATCAAATTCCCCCAAAAACTCTAGAACACGTTCATTTGTAAATTGGTTTGAGGGTGTCATGCCACGCCATGCACTGTGTAAGACTTCCCTACCACTTTGTATGGGACTCCCTGCTAACAAGATTGTCATTGCGTATTCAAATAAGTGCTTCTTTGACTGATTTCTTGGGGAAGCCTCAGACAAATATTAGGACTACAAAGGGGTTAGATGCTTCCTTTATGTGATGCTCATAGAGACTAGTCAGAATTAATGAGCAATAATGAAATAGTTTAATACAAATCATTCATTGTTTGATTGTTGAGCTAAAAAGAGTTTAAATACATAATAGTTCAAATCTTCCTTTTTCCCACATAAATGACCCAAACATTGCGTTGATGCACTTTTATAACTCAATTGGCGCACGAGACGAGCGTTGGATAGGCACCTATTAGGCATCCTCACTCTGCCTCAACCGTGCACAAATTTTGCATTAGGCACGGTTCAGGCATTAACATTCTATCCAAACTATGTATAAGTGCTGCATAAATGTATATTAAGCACCACACAATATATCCAAAACACACATAAGCGTCACACAAGTGTATATCAGGTGCCACCAATTTGTCATTAATTCGCATGAGCACCACAGAGGCTCACATCAAGTGTGTGGTTTCTGTCTCAAATACGCATGAACGCAAGTTAGGTATCCTTCATGCACTGACCCTGATTCTCAAAATCAAATTTTTCAACAATTTTCATTATACAATTGTTTTTAAATTAATTTAAAATTATATTAATGATGTTATAATTGAATAAATGAAAACCAACCATTCCATTATATGGTTGTAAAAGGTAGATCAACCAATCAAATTTTTTGCATGGAGTTAATATATGCTTCAAATAGGCCATCCCAAGATGCCTGATGTGACTCAATGTGTACAAGACATGAATTGAAATATTGTCCGATGTGTAAAATATCGGCCATATATTGCGCCCTCGATATCGATATTTTCTAATATCGTGGCAAAATTTTGTCACGTTACTTCATCGGTGATCATTGGGAGATATTTTGAATATTAGCAAGTATTTGTCCCTTAGGTACGGATTTATAAAAAAATCTACATCTGATATATCTGGTGCCCATAGGGTCATATTGATTTGGCCATGACTAACACCGATTCCAATATTTTCATCCATGCTACAAAAAGAAGAGTGTCTTGTATCCCAGCTATATTGCTTACCCCTCTCCTTCCCACCCCCCCTAAAAAAATCCTGGCTATATTTTAGTGCTTGCGATGATGTGGTAATGTCCTCTTTGTTCAGATGCATATGCTTCTTGCTGAAAAGGCAGAATTGGAAAGAGAGCTTCAACATTTGAGTGATAAGCTTTCTTCTGCCCTTTCTGAGAGTAATGTTAAGGATGATCTGGCCAAAAAACATGCAAAGACAGCACAGGAAGCTCTTGCAGGTTCACTTGTTTCATTTTTGTAGTAGCACATTTTTTTGGTTTTATTGTTGTTGATTTTATAAGTTCCTTCGGTTAAATTCACAAGTTATTGAAACTATATTAAACATGTTCTTCATATAGGGTGGGAGAAAGCAGAAGCCAAAGCACAGTCTCTAAAGCAAGAACTAAATGAATCTGTACGGCATAGAGTTGAAAGTGAAGATAGGGCAAGTCATTTGGACGCAGCAGTAAAGGAATGCATGCAGCAGCTACGATTTGTTAGAGAAGAGCAGGAGCAGAGGATTCATGATGCTATAACAACAGTGTCTCGGGAGTTTGAGAAAACCCGATTGACTCTAGAAGAGAAGCTTGCAGAATGCAGTATAAAAATAGCAAAATTGGGTGCTGAAAATACTCAGCTCAGCAAAGTTCTGCTGCTGAAGGAACAGATGATTGAAGATCTGAATCAACAGAGGACAAAGGCAGATGCTGATTTTAGCGCGTTACTGGCTAGACTGAAATCTGTGGAGAAAGATAATACTTCTCTAAAGTATGAAGTTCGGGTGCTCGAGAAGGAGCTCGATATACGCAATGAGGAAAAAGAATTCAATCGTCGAGCAGCTGACGAAGCTCACAGGCAATATCTGGAGAATGTGAAGAAGATTGCAAAGTTAGAATCAGAATGCCAAAGGCTTCGTATCTTGGTGAGGAAGCGCTTGCCTGGCCCAGCTGCCCTGCTTAAAATGAAGAATGAAGTCCAAATACTGGAAAAAGGTCCTAGTGACTCCAGGAGGAAAATGCTCAATGCAAATCTGATTAATCCACGGCAGGACTATGTGGTAGATGACTATCCAGAAAGTCCTAGTAAAAAGATCGATATTTTGACGGAAAGATTATGCATTTTGGAAGAAGAAAACAACGCTTTAAAGGAAGCTCTTTACAAGAAAGCAAATGAGCTTCAAATTTCAAGAAATATCTATTCTCAGTCTGCTTCGAGATTATCCCAAATTGAGGCACATATCGAAGAATCATCCAAAGGTTCAGCAACGATGGAATTGGCAAGGAACAGAGCAACCTCGCATGATCTATCTTTGGCATCAATGTCTGACATTGGAAGTGAAGCCGGCTCATGGGCTTGTGCTTTGATATCTGAATTGGAACATTTTAGAGGTGGAAAGCAGAAGGGTGGCTTGTCATGCAAATCAGTCGGGGTCTCCGACATTAGTTTGATGGATGACTTTGTTGAGATGGAGAAACTAGCTCTCGTTTGTGTGGATAAGCCAACTGAAAATCATTCCCCTGAAGCAACTGGGAGGGAAAACTCATCGAGAGAGAAAAGCTTCATGGAGTTGTGGCCAAACCTTCGAAGATCGATATCTAGGTTGGTTGAGATCATTGAAGGGATCAATTTATTTACAACAGATGGGGGTTCTTTTGCCTATAAGAGTTTGGGAAATCTGACCGGCTACACGGTTCGTGTTTTTGTTGGAAAACCTCTGAACTGGTTGCGGTTCTTCAGAACTTCATGCATGCTTGCAGTGATATGTTGGATGGAAAAGCTGATTTTGAAACATTCATCCAAGGGTTAACCTCTATCTTTGAATGGACAATTAACAGCTTGAGAAGTGAAGGCGACTTAGATGATGCTGGTCTGATGAGTCAATTTTTTGAAGCAGATAAGTCACCGGGTCTGAAAGGACAGGCGGCACATTTTCCCTTGTCCGTGGGTAGTGACCTCCATGGTGCAGTACAGAAGGCAGATCTTCGATGTGATATGAGCGAAGAAATCAAGAGACTAAAAGATGAACTTGTAAAGATGGAATCGGTGAGAAAAGAATTAGAAAATCGGCTTCAATCAACAACTGAAGATAGGAAATCTTTGCTAAATCAGCTTCAGAAATCAGAAGAAAACATCTCTAGCTTGCAATATGAGTTGGAAGGTTTGAAGAATTCCAAGCGAATGATCGAGGATCAGATTGAAAACCATAGGCTGACAATCAAAGATCTTAATTTGCAGCTTTTAGCCATTAGAACTGAGTTAAATGAGGCTCATCAGAAGTGCCTGTCTCAAGAAGCAGAATTGAAGAACAAGGGCAACCTATGCGAAGAATTGCAGGCCAAATCCCTTGAATTGCAGCTCCAGCTTGAAAGGTAAACTTTATACTGCTTGATCAACATTTTGAAATGATCTGAAATTGCTTTCAGCAGACGTCTTTTTGAAGGAAAAAATTGCTTTTCTATCGATGTGATGTGATCTTAATATTTTGAAATATGCAACTTTCAGTGTGACAAACTCAGATGGCAAGAAGCATTCTGATGAAGAAGAGAAGCAACTTGACACTGTAAGTAACTGTCATTTTTCTAGTAGAATTGAATTTATGAATGGAATTGGAAGCAGGGATGATGACCATCTTTGCTAAATGTACATACGTAATATGTGTGTTAGAGTTCTCTCCAGATGCAAGAAGCTCTAGTATGTGCAACATTTGGGAAAGATCAAACTATTTTTGGGTTTACTGCATGTGATTTTATCTTGCATTATATAAGAGTTGGTTTTCACTATTGAAACCTGCAACAACCAGGCCACCGGGCTATTATGCCTGTACATCAATTTGTTGCAAACATAGTGCTATTGTGGATTTGGGAAGAACTAGATGCAATAGAACGCAACTCTAAGCATAGTGCGAGACCTTATTACACTTCAGTGAAGCCATTCTGACGTACTTAGCATTCACTAATTCTCAAATTTTCTTCTCTACAAAATCAGTATGAGTTAAGAATCTCGAATGATGATTATAGGAGCAGGAGATATCAGCAGCTTCCGAGAAGTTGGCTCAGTGCCAAGAAACGATCTTGAATTTGGGGAAGCAGCTAAAGGCATTGGCATCACCTAGGAATGCTGTACTTTTCGACAAGGTGCTCTCTTCTCCGACCAACTCAGTGGCCACCATCACTAACGCTGTGCCAGAGAACAAGAAAATCGACCGGAGAGCTTCTCTACTAGATCAGATGCTAGCTGAGGATGATGTCGTAGCAGAACTACTCGAGTCCCCGAAAACCAAAGAGATGATATGCGATGCTGATGCTAATAAATCTCCTAAAGATGGAAACAGCGATTCGGGTCCCAAGTTTAAAGGATTAGTCGAAAACGGCAAGGAAATGCTTGGCACCGGCGGACAAAAGAAAAATGATGTCGCAGCTGCTGTTGGTTCTCTGGCTATTGTGCCGAGCAAGAAGAAGAGTGGAGGATTGTTTCAGAGGCTGCTATGGAGGAAGAAGAGAGTAAATAACAAGATGCCACCGCTTCCATTCGTCTAACCAACAGACGCTGTAGATAATGCAACTGCTGTGTGAATTAGAGAAATAAAAGACATGGTTTTCCTACCTTGTTGCAGGGTTTTTGTGAAATTTTGCTATTTATGTCTGCTTGTGTAATGGACAGTATCTTATAGGAAACAATATCAGTCTTTGAAACCTCATACAACGCCAAATCACCATAAATATTTTATCTTTTTAATTTGAGTTTAATTTATTCTTAAATTATCATATTGTTTACTTCAGATTTTTACATGCCGGGAAACAATTGTGGCATAATCATTATGCTGTAATCACTGAACTTCTTATTTTGATACTAATTATATGCACTAGGTGGGCCCAATATCTAAGGTTTAAATATATTTTTTTAGTGGTTATTAAAAGATTGTCAGATGATATATTATCTATTTATTTATTAATTTATTAAACATTGGTAGATATAAATAAAATCTAATATTATAAAATAATGTTAGAAATATGTTTTACATAACGTGGCATATGAATTATTAAATTGATTAAATTAAAATAATTTTATTAATTTATATATAATAAAGAAAATTTTTTTAAAAGATATACCCACTTAAGACGTATTTTTTAATAAAAAAAATATGTTATTTTTTTATGTTTTAATAGATATGCCCTTTCGAGACATGCCCATTGGGTAAAAGAATCTCTTCTCAACGATTATATATATTCAAAATGTGTCATTTGAGTGAAAGGATGAACATTTTAATAATTTAAAAATAGTTATTTTTTTTTCTTTATAAAAGGACGTCCTTAGCTATTAGAATTGGGATGTATAAAATTTATATAAACACTCTGCAAGTTATAAGAAAAAGAGAGCGAAATCATCTCCCGATTTTTCGACAAGAATATATTATGGTATTGCATAAAGGCTTGACAATAGATTTAGATACGCAAATTTATTTTTTTTTATACATGGTTAATTAATAAAGAATTATAATAACAAAAATTTTAAAAATTAAAATTTTATTTCATTAAAATATCTTACAAATAACATATCCAAATAATTTACTTTATTAAGAAAACTAAATGGACATGAGGAAAAGGAGGAGCAAGGACTATCCTATATCAATTTGATGGTAGCAGTATGAATTACCAACACAGACAGTTTCAGCCTCGATGATATTGCAAGTAATAAATGGGGAAAAAAAGAAATTCTAGAAATGGCTTTTTTCTGTTTGATTAATGCCCAATTCAGCAAGATGGTATGCCACTTTGTTGCTATCCCAATATCCAAATAGAAAATTCCATTCCCGGGTTCTATTTCTTATAGTGAAAGTAATTTATCTATTTCGATCATTTATATATTTATTTAAGAAAAATACTCGAGCTATAGTTTCTGAATCTAATTTAATTAAAACTTTATCAAAACCTCGGTCCTAGGCAATTTTTAACACATACCAGATAACCTTAAATTTTACGTTAATAATATACTAAATTTCAACGAACCTCTTAGATTTATATTCAGTGCTTATCTTTTCTAATAAGTATCTTCTTATGTCTCATCATCAAAAATAACTTTGTTTCTTCCCATTCAAATAAACCATATATATATATACATTTATTTAAATCAAAAGATTTGGAAAAAACGTAGTAAAATAATATAAATCACATAAAATTTAAATTATTATATAGATTATTAAAATTATCACGTTATTTTATAATATTGTAATGTGAAAACAAATAATATAGACTTATATGAATTCATGTATAAAATTCTTTTTTCAAAAAAATTAAAATCAAATTTTCTTGTTTTATTATTATCTCTTTTTTATGAGAATTATAAAATGTATGATAGGAAAGATTTCATGTGCAATTTTTCTTAAATGCTTTCCAAAATTTAGAGATTTCGAAAAGGAAGTTTTTAAATCCACTCTTCTAAGACAAATTAGAAAACTGCCCACTAATAATCTAAAAAAATTGACAAATATTATCCTTTATTAATGATGGATAATTTTATTATTTATAGAGTAGAAAGATGGCTAATCCCTTAATTATATAAATGCTCTTCTTTTTATTAAAGATTAAACTAACAAAATAATAATAATTTTTCTAATAAAATATAACCAAACCGTATAGAATCGAAACATATAATTATTTTAATAAATTATTAATATGAGCAACGTTATTTAGGGTAATAATCCCAACATTAATCCACTAGCCCAATACAATGATAATGTAATTATCTTAATATTATGACCAAATAATCTGTAAGTGCAAGTTAAAGCAATTTTATATCATAAGTGACATAGTTTCTTCAATATACTACAATATTATTAAGTAATTTGTCCACAGTCTAAAATAAAAAGTATATATAATGTCTAACAATAATGTATTTGTTAAATACTTTTCTTGTTATCATTCATCCACAAGCATAATATTTGAATATAATGAAAAAAAGCAAATATTATGAATTCATTCATATACATCTTAAATATCAATAAATATATTGCAATGTAGTCCTAGATATATCAATATTTGCAATAAAAACATATACTATCAACATAACTATAAAGTTTCTTTGTCACTAATCATTTAGCTAATAGATTTGCTATCATAAGATCAATGCTAAAATTTTCATTGATAACTTTGCTTATATATTTCACTTTTAGCAATACAATATTCAATGTACATATATTTAGCACATTTGAATATTTATGATCGAAGAGAAGAAAACTACAACAAAAAATAAAATTTTCAATGGCTTAGTTATACAATTAATAATCTCAAGTTCTAAAATAAAATTTTGTAACCATAATGTATGAAATATGACATTAGAGTATGCCACAAATTCAATCTTTATAGTGAACATAATAATCATAAATTGCTCATTACTTTCTATCAGACTATTCATCCATTTAAAGAAAATAAAACACCCAAAATATATAACCTAATACTTGGGCATCTATTATTGTACCTTTAAATTATAATGTGCAACTAAAGTAACAAAGATTTCCAACTGGTACTTTTCAAAAATAAAATAGAATGTCTTTCAAAATTAACGTCTCATCTTTGAATAAAATATTTAGATATAAGTCTGAATTTATCTCATTTGATATTATTGTCGTTGGAGTAATTATTAATTTTAAAGATTCATTATAACCAAATTTTCTTCATCTATTAGGTAAATTAACGAAATCCCAAATCTTATTCTTATCGATTAATTTTAATTTATCTTTCTTACTTTCAATTCATTTATAAAAATATCTTACATTCTATCTATATCAAACAGTTTCATTAGCCATCATTATATCAAATTATGGTTCTTATATATTTACTATATAATCATCTAAAATAGTAAATTTTCATTTACTAGAAGATCTTTTTAATACTATTTTTTATAGTTATACTACAATTAAAGTTTAATAATAGTCAGAATAATAATATTCATAGAAATATAAAAAAAAAAATCTATACCTAACTTCTCAATCTTTCACTTTATATGGAATAATACTGTCACAATTATCATCATTTATAATGAATGTGACATTTTTTATTTCTATAATTTATACTAATTGGATTTCTTTGAATACCTATAAAGTATCTAATAATAATTCTAAAATATAATTTTTTTCATATGAATTATATTTTATAGCTTCTACTAGACAACTTAAACATGTAGATATCTTAGGCTTGATTTTCTTTCAATTCTTGACTCAAAATGAATCTTAAGGACTATTTGATTAGGAATTCGATTTAAAATACATATAGAGATTTTAAGAGTTTCAATCTACAAAATTAGTTTATAAAAAAGTATTCATCGGGCTTTGAATAAATAAGCATATGGAGGAATATAAATATAAATAGTACAATATCATTCACATTTAGGTATAATTATAACATATTGAAAAATCAATATTAAAAAATATAAATATAGACAGTGTCACAGTAATCCACCTTCAAATGTAATTATAATATACTTATAAATTATTAAAGTGATTTTCTCTCACATAAGAAAAATTGATGAAATAAATTTTAAATTTAAATAAGCATTTTACCTTTAGATAATAAAATTTATACAATTAAATATATTTATTAATTATTCTGGCTCAATTAGTCAGTCACTTAGAAGTGGTACATCTTTGGGCTGGGCTAATTATTGTATCTTGTAACTTTTAACCGTAACAATTATGTTTATAAAATCATCTGCTTGATACATTGAATATGTGTATTAAACTTTATTATATGATTATACATCTAAGGAAAATATTATATTTAGATTACTTTTGAGATTACTAATCAAATCATATATATATATATATATATCTATCTATCGTCATGATAATTTTACAACACTTACAAACATTTGCATAAAAAAATTACTGAATAATATAATATAGAATATTAAAGTAATAAATAGGCCAGAAACATCGATATTATTCTCAAAAAAATATTCATGAATAACAATCGGCCACATATAAAATGTTCCACTAGAGTGATACTTAAGTAGCAATATGCAAGAAAGCATACTTAAATCAAATATTAAGTGACTGCCAAACAAGGTAACACATAGTGTGTCATCCAGCCTAAAAAAACTTTTAAGAACCCGACACATGGGCTTTCATTAGGTACATATCATGTATATACATATTATTCAATCAGTGTATTTATGGGTATCGTGTATGTATTAGGTACAAGAATCTTGTCATCTATGCACGTGGGTGTATCATACACGCATTTGGCATAAGTGTTTAATAATTGACACACATGTATATATTATGTGCACATCAGACACACGCACCCTGTAGTTTGTGTATGCAATTGATAGAATAAGATCTAAACAGAAATTAAAGATCCATATTATACAATCATCTTACAAAAATAAATAGATTTAGCATGAAGATTTAGAATTTCATAATCCATATATGAAAAATCAAAAAATTGAAAATAATATATAAGTTCATACATGATAATTATAAATCTAAAAATCTAAAATAATAATCATGAGATTATCTAAAATAGAAATAATATGATAATTCAAATCAGGCTTTAATACCACATGTGATTTAAGATAAACTATGAGGTTTAAATGATTATATGGATCATTAAAATTATCACGTTATTTTATAATATTATAATACAAAAAAAAAATAATAGATTTACCTGAATCCATATCTAAAATTCTTTTCTTAAAAAATTTGAAACTGACTAATCTCCTTTCACCTTTTGTCACTTCCTTCATGAGAATTACATAATATATGAGAGGAAAGATCTTATATACAGCTTTTTCGGAGGGCCTTCTAAAATTTAGAGATTTCGAAAAGAAATTTAATACCTCAAATATAAAGCAAATTTTTAAAAAAATTCTCCACTCATAGTTTAAAAAAATTGACAGTTCTTATCCTTTATAAACGATGAATAATTCTATTATTTATAAGTTAGGAAAATAATTAATTATTTAATTATATAAAAATTATTCTTTCTATTAAAGATTAGACTGTATGAAACCTATAATAAAATATAACTAAACTTCTATAATATAATGTAACTAAACTATATAAAAATGAAACCTATAAACATTTAAATAAATTATTAATATAAATTATGTTTGATGCATATGACAATTCATAGACCATCTCAAAAAATTAACCCACAAAAGGAAGAAAGGCTTAGAAAATAAAAGCCCAGTAGGACACCTCCTTAATCTAAGGATTCAAAAGGCAACACGGTTAACCTAAACGGATCGATCCGAAATTACCCAATAGAAAATAGGCAATTAGGACTACGTGATGTACTTCCCTAATGGTCGTCTCTTCAACTCAATAGCCGATAGCCTTCACAACTCAAAGCACATACAAGTCGGTGGCACTTACCATAACGTAGCCCAATAATTGTGTCCCCATAATCACGTATCACCACTGAGATAGCAATTATGACTCAACAAATCTCATTTTAAGACAATTACCATATAATATCCCCATGATTGCTTTGATAGTGGAGTGAATATTCCCAAACAGTAGCGATTACCAAACCAGTCCCCGTAATCGTCGACACAACTTAGCAGATCTATATAGACAACTGTCACCAGTGATGAGGCACAAGAAAAGTTAAATCAATGTTCATTCTATAAATACGCCTTCTCCACCACAAGGAGGGGGATCCCCGATTGAGCAATCAAACCATCAATCATCGAATATATAATATACTCTTGACTCTCAAGCGTTCATATACACTGAGAGACCTCAAAACCACTTTCTCTATGAGTGCACCCATTGTAAAACCAACCTTCCTAAAGAGCATATCCTTTCTAAAGTTGCTCCCAACCAAGTGCACCTCTTGGAGCTCAAACCTCCGCAACACACTCAATCCCCTCTCTCATGCTTGCATCCACGTATTTTTACATTTTTCCATTTTTTTTTTCCGTTGAATAAAGATTTTGATTTGAATATTAAAAAATATATCGGAAAGAAATCCCATTTGTCCTCTCTAACATCTCGTTTGTTTATTATAATGTGAAAGATTTAAATTTTTAGGGTTAAAAATCGGACTCACTTCAATTCAATTTATTAAGTGAGATCAAATGATTTTCCAATTCATACGATGATCCGAATTCGGAGATATATCAATATTATATGAAATAATAATTCTAACAAAGATACCTGAATATTGATGCCGTGATGGAGATGCTGAAAAAGTCTTGAGCATTTAAACATTTCATGACCCGCTAATAACTAGAGTGTACGAAAGTGGAACGTGCTGGAAAAGTGAGAAACTGGTAACTTCTAATCTAATGAAATATGGATAGAATTATTATAACAAGTTAACAATAAAGAAATACACAAAATAATAAAAGCGACAAAGCCCGCGTTCAGAGCACAAAATTGTATTAGCATCTTCTCTTTACTGTGATACTGTTCTCTCTTTTCCGTCCTTGTGAAGCTGGCTGGTCTCTCTCTCTCTCTCTCCCCCTCCCCTTCCGAGTCTCTGAATCTCCCCTTCCGATGTTGGCGTGTTGTGCAGACTACCAAAGCAGATGCAGAGCTCCTGCCATTGGGCGTATCCTGTTGTTCCTTTCATCTGCCTTCTTCGGCATTTCCGCTGCTTGCTCTGATGGCAATTGCCAGGTTCCTCCATCTCTCAGCACCATGTTTGATTACATTTAATTAGATCCACTTAGCCATATTTTGTATTAATTTGGGCAAAGTTCGAAGAAATTCACAGCTTCTAGAGTCATGTTCCTCTGCCACCGACTGCTCAGCCGGTCTCTACTGCGGCAACTGCCCTGCAGAACCCAAGACTCAGCCTGTATGCACACGGGGCCAAGCCATCACACCTACTTCCATTGTAATCCTTCTGCTTTCTCTCCCTAATATTTCTAGAGATTTTGAGATAAACTGTTTGTTTCTTGCCATTTTCACGATGGTTGTTACATTTACCCTTTTTCGTTTATTTGGGATGCTTTAACTGGTGCTTGTTGGGTTGTGAAGCACTAAAGTATAATTGTTAGTGGGTCTGCTCTATTTTCTGTAATTGATGATGGGCGGATTGAAAGGGAAGCTTTGTTACGATTTGGGTTATTCTGATTGTCAAGCAGAACAGCAGCATGATAAAACGAAAATAATTAAGCATTGATTCCGAAGGTTTATATTCTAACGTAGATGTCCCTGAAGTAGATGAAAAACTACAAGACAAGTCGGATCTGAACTTTCTGTGTGTGTGTGTGTGTGTTGCTCAACTTTCTCCAAGTATAGCAGTGCGGCTTGCTCTAGATCAGATTGGAACTTCTTGTTTCCAATAATTATAAAGTTGGATTGTGAAGTAACCGTATCCTTGTTAATGGATTTGCTTTATTTTTTGTGGTTCTGGTGATGGCAGATTGGTGGGTTGCCCTTTAACAAGTACTCATGGCTGGTGACCCATAATGCCTTCTCAAATGTAAATGCACCACCATTGCCTGGGGCTCAGAGGATTACATTTTACAATCAAGAAGATACTGTAACCAATCAGCTGAGGGTACATGCATCTCTTTGCTTCTTCCACCACAAAATTTCTTGTCATATATAGAATTATGTAAAGCTTAATGAGATTTGAATTATTTTCGATTCGTTAGATTTATCATGTTATCTCATAATTAATAATGCAAAATTAAACATTTGTAACATTCTTTATTCCATGCTTAAATTGATTTTTCTCCCTTCACTTTTATTGCTCTTCCTTTATGAGAATTACATAATTGTGTATATAGAAAGTTAGCATTAGTTTTCTAAAAGACTTCTTAAATTTAGAGTCAATGAATATTTTTAAAACTTCCTTCAATGTAAATCTAAAAACGCCTCACATAATTCAGGAAAAAAACCACAATTGATATCCTACACATATGATGGTGTTATTATGTTATTTATAGGGCAGAAAGAGGACCGATTTTTTAATTATATAAATATTATTCTTTCCATGAAAGACTATACCTATTAAATAAAATAGTTTTTCTAATAAAATATAATAAAATCATATAAAATTATGATATTTAATTATTTCAATAAATTATTTAATATATACTATATTATCTAACAAAGTGTGCTTTTCTGTTAGTGATGATGATTATTGATTCCTTATATTGTTATTTATTTGTGAGGATTGTTCAGAATGGAGTACGGGGCCTAATGCTGGACATGTACGAGTTTGAGAGTGACATCTGGCTCTGCCATTCGTTTGGGGGGCACTGCTACAATTTCACAGCTTTCGTAATCCCTTGTCTTCATACCATCTCCTAAATATTTCAGTTAGTGGGTGCTAACAGTTTATGGTGTACTTAATTAATAATTATGGTTCAGGAACCAGCAATCAATACTTTGAGAGAAGTGGAATCATTCTTAAGTCAGAACCCAAGTGAGATTGTTACCATTATAATTGAGGACTATGTTCATACTCCAAAAGGATTGACAGAATTGTTTACTAATGCCGGGCTGAATAAGTATTGGTTTCCAGTATCCAAGATGCCAAAGAAGGGGGAAGATTGGCCTAATGTGAATGATATGATTCAACAGAATCATCGGCTTCTAGTTTTCACTTCGGATGCTTCAAAGGAGGCAGAAGAAGGAGTTGCTTATCAATGGAGGTACATGGTGGAAAATGAGCGTAAGTAATCCCCAATTTGATGCTTGTAAGATTTTAATCACTTGGAAATTGTTGTAAATTTTCAAATAAAAGAATGGAATAATGTGGAATTCTCATAGGCTTTATGAGTGTATATATTTATACAACCTTTTTTTTAAAATTTTGTAGAATAATTGTTTTAGTACTATGCTACTTGTGCAAATTGCACCCATGTGTGCACAGTGCATTTGGCATATTACATATCCATGTGGCATATTTGCTATCATTTTAATTATTGTATTTTTCAACCAACATAACTTCCAACTGTCATCATCACCCAACCAACCTTCACAAGGAAAAATGCTAAATATCCCAATGGACAGTGATTTGGAAGAAGTGCCACCACCTTCTATAGAAAGAGCAGGTTTGACTTGCTTTTCAAGATATATAAAAGCAAATCAATTTGTAGTTTTTGTTTACTCGCAATAACAATCACTAAATACTAGATAATCTTGATTTTTATTGAAGGTTCTTGGTTTGATTTTATTGATACAAAATACAATCAAACATAAATAAAGTTGTAAGTGGCAAAAATTGTAGCCTAGAGGCATTTCGCATTCAACCCATTTGTTTTGTCAGAGGTGAAAATTGTCTTAAAGAATGTGACATTGACAGCAAGCTTTGACGTCTTTCCTCTAGTGGCCTGTGCTTGTAGCTTTAGATTTCTTTTATTCCTAACAGAAATTTCTCACAATCTTTCTGACGTCCTGGATTTCAGCTGGAGATGCTGGGGTAAAATCAGGATCATGTTCTAACAGAAAGGAATCAAAGAAGCTCAATTCAAGAAGTGCCTCACTTTTCTTAATGAATTACTTCCCAACATATCCTGTTCAGGCTGAATCTTGCAAAGAGAATTCTGCTCCATTAGCTAATATGGTTGGTACCTGCTACAAAGCGGCAGGAAATTTGATGCCCAACTTTTTGGCTGTGAACTTTTACATGGTATCGGTGATGCTTCTTTCCATTTGGGCGACATACATGCAATTATATTTCAAATGGCATTCTAACCCGAATTGTTCAAATTCAGAGGAGTGATGGAGGAGGTGTTTTCGATACTCTGGATAGAATGAATGGCCATACGTTATGCGGTTGTAGTACAGTAGTTGCCTGTCAGGTTTGTTCGCCTTCCAATACTTCTTTGGTGGGTTTATCTTCTTCTTGGTATGCATCATATTCTCAATGGTGTTAATGAAAGATTACTTAATGGGATTTGATCGTCAAAATTTCAGGATCTTGTTCTTCTCTCCAAAGATCTTGAAATGTGGTTGCATGCTTTCATAGAGTAGGAGGAGCACTAATTTTCAGATGACAATTACACACCTCATTTTATCATGGAGTGTGACTTGATAGCATGTCTATTAAACAAATTACTCCTCCAATTATAAATATAAATGTTATGTATAACATTTTAATGTCTTAACAAATAATTATATGTCATGTCATGTGAGGCACTTTTTTGCCTCTTTCTCTTGCCTTACATGTCTAGTTTCACTAATCAGAGCGTGTGCCTTTGGGCTAGCCTGCAATTTCTCTGCCTGGTTAGCTTGGTTTCTGAAAATTTGGCATAGTCAAAGAACAATCTGTATCTGTAAGTTCAGGAATGAATTGTGGTTTCTGCCAAAATTTGATGAACTGCAGCTTTTACAAATCTGAACTCTCCCATTCACTAATCACTATCTTAATAAGGCAAGCTCTTTCTGTTTTGGTTTTCCTGAAAAGATAGGGTGCTTTAGCAGGGCATATTGGAAATATTTTTGTGGAGGATATGGAGATTTAAGAAGTTCAACATGTGCCCCTGCTGTTGGATTGGTTTATTTAGCTGAGTGCTATAGTCATACTGATCCTTGTATTCAACTACTTCAGCAATTTTCATTTATTGGCTTCTCCGGTACGAAATGAGCCACTTCAAATTGGTTCGTTGCTCTGGGCCTGAATAAGATTAATCTGGCATGATGCTACACCAAAAGCTAGGTGCAAAAAAATCAACCAAATTAACTTAGTAGATAAATTAGGAATATAGAAACAAAAAGGGGATATGAAGACACTGTCACAATGACAGTTGATATGTTGTTTTTGAGGTGGCAGCAGAGTACTCCTACTCTGCCTGAACCACGACTGCATCAACATAACATATAGGGAGGATGTTAGAGAGTTAGTAGACAAAGTTGGAAAAAATTGAGAGTAAAAAAATGACTTCCTTCCGTGTTTTCTGGTTTTGCATTATCATAAATATATAGGTGCTGAAAAAAAAAAGGTTGAGTTGGATAGTAAGGTGGTTGAATATGGTGATTTTTAGATTCTTGACATTGCAAATGCTTACAATGGCATTTATGCGCAATTCCCCATTTTCATCTTGTTATTTACTTCAAGAACGTGGTAAATGATGATCCTTTAATCAAATGGATAAACAACTTCCTTTGATCCCTTAACACAATTTCTGTAGGGATCAGCTTATTCATAATGGTGTTCCTTGTTGTTTATTGAAGGCAGGAGCTCCTTTTGGGGTTTGCAAAAGCCTGGCTGCACCTACCAGAGCTCCTGCAACTGCTACAGGAAGCTTTTCTGGGTCTGTACAGTTCATTGGAGTTGCTTCAGCCGCCCAATATCCTAATGTCTTGCTCATCTGCTGCTTCCTCATATCATTAAAGTTATTTATACTAAATGTATAGTTTATAAATGTCAACTACACAACAGGACATCTATTTTGTTAAAAGAGATTGTTAGATTGTCAAAAGATAAATTTTGGGTGAGAAATAGATTCACTGCTATATTACTTTAGATGGTGAAAAGGATGAGAATCTTGATTTAGAGTTCAGATGTACACAAAAGGAAGAAATTTAGGGTGGTTTTCTCCATGTAATGATTAATGCCAAGATCAAAAGATGACCACCAAAGAAGGAATGAAAGACATCAACAAATGGCTCAGGTATGCTTTGAGATTACTTTCTATATTCACCTTTAGCTATTTGCAAATTATATACCATCACCATTTTTCCTATTGTTTGATACACAGTTGTGTACACGTTTTAGAATTGAAGCCCTCTTAGTAAATCTGTACATTACAGGTTTGCTTAGATGACTTGGTTTGTGCATTGATGATTATATTGCCTGTACAGATCAGCGTTGAAGTTCTGATGTGCTAGTAATGACTTCAAGATATTCAACAACGATATAATAATGAGGCAACTTTTAGGGATAGGTTACTGTTATATTGAAATGGAGCTTTCAAAGTAAGAAGACTTCTAAATTTTAGCTTGTGGCCTATGCCTTCAGTTAAACCCCAAAGCCAAAATAGCATCACTGGTCAAGAGCGCACATTGCCCAAGAATATCATCGGTTTGTTCAAATTTTGGCTTGCATGACAAATTCTGGGCACCCACTGTCACATACGACTACGATCGATTAAAAGAGCAGTGCAGGAAAGGACTGAATTTTAAGACTAAAACCGAGGTTTGCCTTTTTTGGCTTCCATTGAAGCCACAGTTGTCATTGATTCTCCATTTTCATCTAGTGCTGTTTTCTTTGTATCATTGCCCATGCAAAAGTCCTAGTTGGATTTAACCTGAATGTTCCCCAGAAAAGAAAATTTGAATGAAGAAATCGAGAGGAGTTGTGATGTTATACATCTTGAATGTTTCAACACATCTTCTGGGTGAGATTGTTCCTAAATATCCTTATGAGCCATTGTCTTGCTGATGGGTCTAGAAGTTGCTTGAACATTCATCATTCTGCTTGACTTTACTCTCGCTGCAATTCTTTATAACGTTGGAGTACTTCAAATTTCCTTCTGGAAGAGGATTTCATCTTTCAGGACTGAAGTTTATCTTCTGGTTGATATGATCTGTTTCGCTTCTTCCTTATGGCACTTCTCAAATGAGTTGACTATCGGATTGTTCCCAGGAAGAAAAAGTGTCCTAGAGTACTGCTATCCATAAGCCTTTCTATAAAATCAACGTTGCATTTGCTGTTTGGTACTGGGGGTGTGGGGGTTGGTCAGAAGCTGAATATTAATATAAGAAAGATGCATGAATATGGCATCACTTCACGGTGAGTTTAGTGTTTTAACTTGCTTAATTGTGTGTTTTTTTGCCTTTTGGAATTGCAGGCTTCCATGACAGCTGAGGAAACGTAGCGTGACTCTGGCATTTGCACAGTATAGCAATTATACTACCATGTTAGCTTAATTCAACCTCTTCTGTAATTTAATTATTATTCCTGTTTGCTTTGCCTCGGCACGTTCAAGATGGTTTTCCTGATGAATTTAATGATAAGACTTAATCACTTGATATTTTGGGTTATGCCCTAAAGATTTGTAAGGAAATCAATGTCGGAAGCTCAACGAAATTTCTAAAATATTTGATTTTTAGTGGCACGATGATGCGTGCAAAGTCCGGGAGAAGAGTCCACTTTAAAAGGACGCTCTATGGAAGGGAGAATCCCCTAAACTTATAAGCTGGAGGTTTCGCCTCAAGTTTTTCGATATGGGACACGTATTATTTTTCCCCCTTTCGACAGTCATAAACCTCGTCGGCTAAACTCTACGACACTTTATTCGGTGGTTTTTACTTGGTAGCTTTCACTCTGCGATGTTTCACTCAGCTCCAGCGCACCGACAGCAGGTCAGTCCCTTTACAGGTAGCCCTCTCCGGTTAGAACTTTCTGCAGGTAGGACACGCATCATTCCTCCCCCATTCGATAACCGCAAACCTCAGCTGCTGCACTGTGCAACACTTTACTCTGCGGCTTTCACTCGGTAGCTTTCACTTTACGACATTTCATTCCGTCCCAACGTACTGGAAGTAGGTCAATCTTTCTGCAGGTAGCCTTCTCCAGTCGAAACCCTCTGTAGGTAGCTCCATCTGGGTCGGGATTGGTATTAATGAAAGTACCATTGATGCATGCTTATGTTTAGAGGAGAGTCTATCCTAAAAGGATGTCCTATAGAGGGTAGAGTTTTTTAAATTTATAAATTGAAGGTTCTGTCTCAAGCTTTTTGATATGGGATGCGCATCACATGATCTTCCTTTTAATCGATTATAACAATATATGAGTTAAACAGATTTGACCTTTGCAACACAATATAAGGTTAGATCTTTATAATGCATGCATAAAACAAAATATGTAAAGTGACGTGAATCATACCGTCTAAGTAACGATGACTGATAGCCCATCTCACAATTTCAGGGGAGCCTCCCTTCCTCCCTCCCTCTTTAACCCCCTTTTTTATCAATTTATTCAGTCAATGGGAGCCATTAAAAGAATGTTTAGTTCTCTCCTAATTACTCTATTCAGAACTGATTAGAAGGGTGATTTAATGAAGAATTAGGTTTCTTTAATCTTCTTGTATGATTAACGTATGATTAATAAAATATTTTAAGTGATAAGTGTGATTCTAAAAGGGTGTGACTTGTTAGGTTCAAATACCAAATCTTATTCAATTGATTGAAATAACCTTTTAATCATAACTTAATTAAATCTTTTTAATTCTCTTAAATTAATTATTTATAATAATTAATTTTAAAAATTATAAATTATAAGTGATGTTTAATAGTATGCCATGACTATTCATTATTTATTGAATCTTTTTATGAAAATTACAGTATAAATTTAGCTATTTTATCAATCTATATCCTGAATAAATTTAAAATATGAAAAGATATTAATTTATCCATATATATATTAATGATATTTGTTGGGCTCCAATATAATGGCCCATAAAAGCACGGCCCAAGAGAATGGCCCAAACGGGAGACCCAGAAATACTCTCGCGAGTCAAGAAAACTGGACGGCCTGAGAGGCCCAAGGTAAATGCCAATGGCCCAAAGACCGAGACTACAGTAGAAGCCCAGGAGATCCCGTCCGCTCATAAGGAAGCTCGAGGACAACGCTAACGACTCCCAAGTGCACGGACACGGAAAAGATCGAGAACCCTCGAAGCCTTGCCAAGTCTCAGAACCGCCCGAGAGGCCAAGGAGAGACACCCGGGCTTTCCCCAGAAAATCCTCAAGAACTGCTTCCTCTCACGAGTCCACGAACTCACAAGGAACGCTCCACCCTGGACGAGGACTGCTCATTCGCAATCGGGAACGCCAGCTAAGCAACCTCGCCGATTCCCAAGGAACCTGCAACCACCGTTAGTCGTCGTCTCAATAGGGCACGTCTAGTCAAATCAAGACTGACACTCAAACCTTGCACACACAGACCTACCAGCGACGCTAGCCGCGTGCTCTCCCGCACGTCAGCAGCATTAAATGGAGTTAGTAGGGCAGTAGACCGGCTCCTTAACCATCCGATGGGGGCCACGTGTCTCCTCCGCAACAGCTCATTCTCCCTTATAAATACCCAACGAGGCTCCATTCAAAAGGACCTCTGGGCAACTTCTCATTCCCACCGAGATCATCCAACAATAGAAGAAAAAGGCCTACTTTCTCTCGGCCACTTAATCTCTCTCTCTTCCTAGAAAAGCGGGACAAAAAGAGTGAAAAGCTCCCCAGCGAGAGTAAAAGAGCCCCCCAGTGAGCATTCCCCCCTAGGAAAGAGATACAAAACAACAGATAAGGAAGGGATTAATCCCAACACTTGTACCTTGTAAAGACTTCAATCCAAATAGTGAAGCATTTCAAAGGCCCAGAGCTTCGTGGTTTTTCCTCCCCATTTAAGAGGAGGCTTTCTACGTAAAAAATTCGGTCTTGATCTCCCCTTCGCATCCGACACCTCATACACTTGTGTTGCCTGGAAACCACGGATCGGACTGGACCCCGTGGATTCAGCACGCCTGTTAACCACGGATCCGACTGGACGCCGCGGCTCCGGAACGCAACAATATTAAATAAATTATTTAAATAATAAAACTAGAAATCCCTTTCTAATTTGCAATCTATATTAGCTTAGGATATATTAATCATAAATTTAATTAAATACACTTGACATAATTCTTTTTACTAGGAGTGATGAATTATTTTATTGGCATTTATTCTCATATTTTTTATTATACTTAATAATTAACTCTAATGTCTAACAATCACACATATTGATAATATTAATGTATAACAGTACGTACATGTAAGGCGCACCTATGAAACATTGTGAATGTTTTTGATTTAATTATTTGTATAAATTAACTGTGCAATAATGAAGGATTTTTGTTTTCTAATTAGCAAAGTGAGGGAAAATAATCATGACAATAATTTGATGGGATTATTTTGGAAGTTATGCTTGTAAATTAAATAGAAATATTATTTTTAGGCATATTGATTTGAATATTGTTATTCAAAATTCTAGAAGTAAAGATTCAAATGATGATCATATCATGTCACTTAGATTATTAGTTGTTAGTTTGTATATAAAATTGGAAGCCTTTATTATTCAAAATATAAGAGAGATTTTTGGATAGGTTATAATCTAATTTTGTGCCATATAAATGTGAATAATTCAATTGATTAGATGAAATTATAATTGGGAAGGCTCTACATATCTCCACCAAAAGATATTTTTATGGGATAAAATTATCGGCTTGGTAGTAGTCTAAGATTTGCTTAATCCTTAGTTGATAAAATTATCATCTATAATTCGATTCATATTGTTCTTTTAATTTTAATAAAGAGGAATCATAAATTTTTTATAGAATATTATTTATGACTGATTTGAATAATTTTTATACACTAATATACAAGTTTAATGCGATATTCAATCGGTGTTTGGAGCAACGTTTGAACGCTATTACTTCATACAGTAACGTTTAAGTACTGTTTAAACATTGGTCATATTGTCGTGCATACATGTTTCTTACTTGATTTTTATGATAATATGTCATTTTTTATTCAGTATTATATATGTTCTAGATCTACTAGTTAATAGTATAGATAGACTTGAGCGTATACTTGTTCTTACATGCGAAGGTAGATCTGAAATAAAGTGTTTTATATTCGGCATCTAAAGGGTGTTTGAGGGTCATTCAGACGCCAGAAAATAAATTAACAAAATTCATAAATTAGAATGATCCATTCAATTTTTCTTGAGATTAACCTAATGAATAGTTTTATGAGGTCTTAATAGTATGAATAATAATTTAATTGATGGATTAGATTCAATTTTTTTTAGAAATTTAGGCTTCCAGTGGGATGGTGGCTAGCCTACTGTTTAAATGCTATTACAAAGGCTTAAATGCCAATTATCGTTTAAATCTTAGATTTCAAGAACTAAGATCAAGATTTCAATTTGAGATACAATGTTAAAGGATGTTGTGGGCTGGTGACCATGTGGGGTACTTGAATACTCGTGTTGATTTCTCAATTTTTTTATTCTCTTGGTTTCATTGGTATTATCTTTAGATTCAAATGAATATATTTATTAACATTTTATTACTAAATAAAGGATAGCATATGAAAATTTTAAAATATTTAGACAAATAAGAGTATATAAAACTTTAATATAATATATATATTTTTAATACCTATTCTAAGCGGTAAAAATTGATTAATTTTTAAAATGGAATGTTTATAATATTATGACTATTTTATTGAGATAATATATGGGATATCAAGGATGAGAGATATCATAGATAGTATGATCATGCTATAAGTATAACCTCATCGAAGATTGTAGGGCTAGTGAAAATACTATGAGATATCAGGACCATAAAATACTTACCCAAATAATAGGAGTGTAAATACATAACATTTGGTCATAATGGTAGAATAAAATTCACGAAAAATAACTGATACCTCATATTATTGTGATCTTATATTGAGTTAATTTTTTTAGTAATTCAAAAAAGAATTTTAGTGTCACAAATATTTTGAGATCTCATTATATTTGTTGAGATTCGTTGAGATTTATTAGATGTCCTTCGAGATATCAAAATTGTCATAGAGTAGACATCATGAATATTATATATTTATGTTGATATTAATTAGCTTATTTACCGATGTCATTGATAATACCATTTTATTAATATTTGTAGATAATTATTATTTTCTATATATTATATACTGTCTTAAAGCTTATATTGATAGATGAGTTTCCAACTTGATGTCCATTATTGATTTAAGTCACTGTTATTTGTTGAATTTTTTACTCATCCTTACTATTTTTTTTATCAAGTACTACAATGAGATAAATAATTTTAGAGTTAGAATAAAAGTTGTGGACTTTAGCGTTATAGAAAGTCTAGCTGGTGTTATATTTGTTTATTTTATATAGTAGAAATATATTCAATACTTATACTTTATTTTAATGGTTTTGCGGGCTATATTTTTTAAAAAGGTTTTGAATGTATTAGAGATTTTCAAACTATCATGTCCCCAATCCAAAAGTCTGATTTTATTAATTCTTATTAACCGAAAACATATTTTTATCATTGATTTTTCAAAATTTATTTATTTATTTTACCAACCAAAATTTAAATAGTGATGGGACACGAATCTGAAAAATCAATTATTAATAAAAAATCTAAAATAAAAATATATCAAATTATAAAATCTAAAATGACATACCTAAAAGTAGTTCTAAATATCGACAATTATATAACTTTAAAATATTTATAAGAAAAAATATTCACACTGAAATCAAAGTAAATCAAACTATAATCCTACTAAACTATTGAACGAAATCAAAATCAAACTCAATTACCCATATTATACATTTACTACCTAAAAATTATAATGCTAAAAAATTGTAACAGAAATTTAACAACATAATCTGTTATTCTGAATAACATCAATACATTAAATTGATCTAAAAATTTTATTTTATTCTCGAACAGCTTTTTTCAATCCAAACCACTTGCAAGTAAGCCGCGAGCACTCTAATCTAAAAAATTAACGAAAATAAAAATAATAATGCGCATATTGCTCAATAAGCTATATAAATTTTCACACACATACACACATATATATCAAAAAACATGCTACAATATATTATAATCAAATTCTCAAAAAATTGATAATATCATTTTACAAATTTACCATCTGCAATTTAAAACTAATAATCAATTGTAATAAATTGTATGATGTGCACAAAATATGTTCAAATCAAACAAAAAATTTAGGAGATCTAAGGATTGATAATAATCTTACCAACAAATGGTGAATATCAAAACTCAGATTATGAGCATTTTCATATAACAAAAAGCCACATACGCTACTATTTAAAACTTGTAAGTTGGTCATTTACATATAATCTATCAACCGGGCCGAATGTCACTTTTCCAAGTAATAGATGATAGTTAAAACATTCGATCTATTTATAATATATTAAGACACATTTGAATATATTCCTTCAATTCTCTACAATAGTTAGTATATAATCAAATTGAAAACTTTATTTGAATACAAATATATTCTTCAATTTTATCATACCGAAAAAAATACACTTATATTTAGATTTATATAGAATTTTTCTTTATCTTTTCTTCAAATTTATATCATATAGTAAAATATAAATCATACAAAGATTTTAGCTTACTATGTAAAATATGTAGGAGCTATTATTATAGAAAATCAATATAATCGATATAATTTTATTAATTTCTTTCAATTATAAAATATGTAAGAACAATTATATACTAATTCAGAACATGTAGAAGCATACAGCTTAAAATTGAAGACATTCAAGAGTAGCAAATAGAACTTAAGAGTATATAATAATATTATTGTATAAAATTAGCATTTAAACATGATATGTAAATATTTAAAATACATATTTCATAAAACTTTTATGAAATGGATATGGTAACGGGAATATATACAAGTGAAGTATAAACAATTTATTTACAAAAAATAGAATATACTTAACTATTTAAAATAATAAATATTCAAAAAAGTAAAGATAGATCAATAATAAAAGAAATAGTACTTGAACATATTTATCTTATATTCGAAATTAGAAAAATTTTCTTAAATTTCCCTAAATTTTCTCATTCTATAGCATTATCTCTCTCTTTTTCTCTTTTTATTTATTTTTTTCTTTAAAATCATGCAAAAATAACTAAAAATTTGCCAATGAGGCTTTATATAAAAAACTAGCATATGTGTTCCTATCAAGTACACATCATGTGCTAAGGCATAAATCTTATGGCATACAAGTATCTATTAGGTGCACATTAAGCATTCATATTCTGCCTGAAACGAATATATACGTCTTTTATACACACATCGGGCATAACTATTCTCAATTGATTTTAACATTTTTATTAATTTAATAAATTATTATTAAAAATATAATTTGGGATCCATATCTTATATTTTTCCATTTTTTGTAAAACTTTTATCATCAAAATTTGGCATTCCTTAACGTAAAAATAAAAATGGATATTTCTCCCGGATCTCATCTTCTCTTTCCTAAGTAGCTTCCTCAAATGAATGATTTGTCCATAAAATATTCACCAACGAAATCACTTTTGTATGAAATACTTGATTTCTTTTTTCTAAAATTTGCATCGATTTCTCAATATATGATAAATCTACGTTAATCCTTAACGGTTCATATTAAATAATATGCGAGGAATCATAAACATTTTTTTTAAGCATCAAAATATAAAAATATTGCGGACTGACCTATACATCATTTCACCGATCTTTTTTGTAATCTTAAAAGGTCCAATAAACCTTGACTTTAATTTTCTTTTAAACCCAAATCGAGAGACTACTTTTGATGGAGATATTTTTAAAAATACATGATCCCGAATATCAAAACTTAACTTTGACCTTCTATAATCAGTATAGCTTTTCTATCAACTTTGAGCAATTTTCAATCGGTCTTGAGACAACTAAATCTTTTTAGATGTCTCTTGGATAACTTTCAATTCTAAAAATCTCTTATCTCCGATCTCCTATTAGTAAATTATGGAATGACATTTCATTCCATACAAAGCCTTAAATAGGGTCACGCAAATATTTACTTTATAACTATTATTATTTGTGAATGTGGCTAATGATAAATAATTGTCTTAGTTTTTGTTTATTTTTAAAATTGATGCTTATAGTATATCTTTTAGAATTTGCATTGTTTGCTATGACTACCCATCCATTTAGAGATGATATGTTATACTAAACCTCAAGTTAGTATCTAACTCCTGATATAAATTTTTTTAAGATTTTGAGATGAACATCGAGTCTTAATCCAACAAACTATACGATATGCCCAAAATATGTTCAAATCATATAAAAATTTAAGAGACTAAAAATTAATAACAGTCTTATTAACAAATAACGAATATCAAAACTCATAACTAAATATTATATGCTACTATTTAAGACCCATAGATAAGATATTTGATATAATCTTATATATAGGACTAAACACTACCTTTTTAATCTACGAATAATAGATGCAACATTTGATTTATTTATAATATATTATAATATGTCAAAATACATTTTATCAATTCTCTATAATAATTTATATATAATCAAATTGAAAACTTAATTCGAATATGAACATATTTTTTGATTTTTCCATATTAAAGAAAATATACTTTTCATCAAATGAATGTAGAGTTTTTTAAAATTCAGGTCATGCAATAAAATATAAATAATGTAGGAACTTTAGCTTGTAATGTAAAACATATAAGAACTACCATTACAAAAAATTAACATGATCAATATAATTTTATCAAGTTCTTCCAATTATAAAATATGTAAGAATAGTTTTATATTAATTTAGAACATGTAGAATTATATAACCTTAAGAGCATATTTACATTAGTGTAGAAAATCAACACTTAAATATAGTGCCTAAGTATTTAAAACATGTATTTTATAAAACTTTTATGACATAAAAATAAGATTACATACATGTGAAGTATAAGCACTTTATAAAAAAAATACAATATATATTAGTATTTAAAATAATAAATACTCTAAGAGGTAAAAAAAATTAGTAATAAAGAAAAGAGTATTTAAATGTATTTACCTTATACTTAAAATTAACAAAAATGTATTAAATTTTTTAAAGTTTTTTTCCCTTTTTTAGCCTTTTTTCTCTATTCTTTCTAAAATTATACAAAAATAATTAAAAATTAACCACGAGCCTTTATATAAAAAATTAGTGTATGTGCACATGTCATGTGTGCATCAAGAACCAAGGCATAAACTGTATACCACACAAGCATCTATTAAGTACATATCAAATATTTACATTCCACTTTAAATACGCATATACATCCCTTAGGCACATATTAGCGTGACTATTTTGCCTAAAATATATAAGAGCATCACAAATGCGTCCTTCAGGTGCGATCTTACAATCTAAAAGATGTATATGCATGAGTCAAACGGTCAGATATCATTCGATCTAACTTATTATAGTCAAAAATTAAATTTTGATTTAAAACTTTAACTAACCTCAATATTTTTATTAATTAATTTAATAAATTATTATTTAAAATATAATTTTGAATCTATACCTTACACAGACCCTTAGCAGACTTATTTATGATTATACTATAAGATGAATGCTGTTTTGATATTTATAATTTTTTTCATGTAGCCGGATCTTAATAGCAGTTGTGGGTTGGGTTTGGGTTGCCACAACCTACATAATCACTATAGCATCGATTACATTATTAATCATAGGCTTACTAACCCACTTCATTGGATTGATAAAACGTATATTAATCTAATTGGATCTCTATAATCAATAATATTCGAGCCTTCAAGCATCTAAAGAGTTCAAAAGTATGATCTTATCTTAATTCTATAGTTGCATTGTTAAAACTTTGGGATCTTATCATGTTAATAAATAATATAAATAAGCATAAAAATATAAATATTTTTAATAATAATTAAATTATATTATATAAAAATATTAGCATATCACAACATATATAATTAACTCATAAAACAAGTTATTTCTATTATATGAGAAGAAATGTTAAGAAAGTTGAACACTCGATTTAAATCCTATTGGACTAGTATTTCAGTAATGAAATTTTTTCTTATCTCTTCATTCCCTTCGTCACGTATATATGTATAAGATCGAATCTACCTACTTTCCTTATGTATGTATAAGACTAAATATATCTATATATCGTTATTGCTATCTCTAGGTGTCTAACTATCCACCGGAAGCCCTCGCGGTAATTGTAGCCTCCTGGGGATCTTTCATCTGCATTTTTTCCACCAACGTGATATATAATTTAAATGAGGAATGCTAAAAGCTTAATTGGTCAACTCAATTTAAAAAATTCCTTACCTTTAATAATAGAGAAGTTGAAGTTTACATGAAAGAAGTGTGCAATTTTCTTAACTCTCACTACTAACGAGGAAACGAGTAATCACTTCTCATGACTCCCCACTCTTGATGAGGAGGAAGTTCTCCTTGATAGCGTGAGTGGGTAGATAATTCAGCAATTGGAGTTAGTCCTCTCTGCGCCTATAATGATTGCATTCTCCATATTAAAGACATGAGTTTACCCCCAATAGGATAATTCTAGTGACAGAATACAGGCTCTTTCATGTCTGTGTCAAACAGTAAGGCTATAAACAAAGACTTCACTCTTCTTTTGTTCTTCCTAATGAAAAGCAGAAAGAAACCTTTTACCAGCAAATGTGTAGAAAGAGTTGCCAGTGGAATGGAATGTAATCATCAATTAAGATTCTTAATCAGCACGGAACATGAGAAATGAATTAGTGCATGATTTTTACAGAACTATTTCCAGAAAAATTGCCCAGATCCTGATAGGCAGGCCTGATAAATGATCTTGGAAAGTGCTGATAGAAAGGAAGGAAAATGACCATTGATCTCATATGTTATTGATAACATTTCTGTTGGTGGAGTCTGAGATTGAAGTTTCTTCCCATCATTTTTCTGAAAAAAAAAGGGGGACGGTATGAACTTGATAATCCATTATCTGCACCAAGTCGGCCATTGCTTGGACAAGAATATCATTACACGAGAAAACTATTACAACAAAAGAATACGCATATCTACTGGTCATTCCTGGATGTATGATAATACAATGATCTTAAGTACATGGAAACAGTGCGTACCAGCATTCATTGAGTGATGAAAACCTTAGAAGAAAATGGCATAGATGATGGCAATTTACTGGACAGGCCACATAGGAAAACCTTCAACATTTGGGAGCAGTCCTCTGGGTTTAATCTGGAGAGCTGGGCTAATTGTGAGCAAGCCAATGAAGCAGTCCATTGAGACTCTTGTTCCCCATACATTTATCGATTGCAGCTTAGGGCATTTATTTACAAGAAATATAAGTCCACTCTCGGTTACATGACGGCAGCTCCACAGCGAAATAGTCTGAAGAAGAATAGAAAAAAAAAAAAAAATTAGAATCTCTACGGCGCCCTTGTTTTTCTAAATGATTCCTTCTAAATGAAAAGCTAGTAGTAGTTAAATCCACAAATCATCCCGCCCTAGGAATTGCCCTATTTGACCACTTGATCAGTGCTGTAATGTGCTCCTTATTTCATCTCTCAGTGGAACAAAGAACCTATACAGTCGGTTCAACTCCCAGAGGAATGCACATCATCAATCTAATTGGTATTTTCCTTTCCTTTGATTCTTGGTTCTTCTTTTATTGGTAAGTCAATTCTTAGTTCTTGTTACTAATTTCTCTTTTTGACTTTGGTCATGTGTTACAAGGGACCAATTCCTGTAAGCAAAAGATCACAATTTCGACCATAGTGGCTGTCTTTTGGCATTTTGAACGATTAAATAGAGGACTAAAACTTTGACAAGTATGAAATTTGCACAAAATTCACCTTCAAATGAGGGCAACTATTTGCAATAGCAAACAGAGATTCATCTGTAATAAACGTACCACCAATATTCAGGTGTTGCAGGGAAGTAGCTCTAGAAACCTGCAACAAACAATAGGATCCAATAGAGATAAAGAGGTGTAGCTTACAAGAAAGGTGAAATTTATAAGAACTAAAAAAGGTATTAGATAAAGAGGGAAAAGTAAAACAACTCAAGTCTGAGATAAGAAATGCTTAAAAGTTTCTGGCAACCAAGTTCAGAGAAGACACTGAACACATACCAGTTGAACTAAGCCCTTGTCTGTAATTCCTGTCATACCCCATACGGATATTGAGGTCAAATTGCTGACACAATTTGCCAAAGATATCTTGTGGAGTCCATTATCTGTTATTTGGCAGCCCCAGCGACTCCTTGAACTGAAAGCCCAAAGTGTAAGAAAATGAAGATTAACGGAGGAAATACGTCAAGTCTTGCTGTCAATGTCACTTTCTTTAAGATTATTTTCGCTTCTAGCAAAGCAAATAGGTTGAATGTGAAATGCCCAAAGGATACAATGAAACCTTTGGTTGACTACATTTTGAACTAACAAAATTAAACCCGTACCTTTAATGAAAACAATATCATCTAGGTTTTAGTAATTATTTTCTGCAATAAATAACAACTAAGAATGATAGGATATTTGGCCATTGCTCTATCTCATGTTCTACTCAGTTATATACAAAAGTCAACCACAAACGTGACTTTTAAAGAGCGTAGGATGAAAAAACATGTCTATTTTGAATAGTTATGTCTGTTCATGTTGCTTGTAAATATAAATGTCAATTCGGGACTCTTTGAAGAGGTCTATCTGTTTGAATCAATCTCTGTTCAAATTGTTACATCCATTTGAAAAATCATATTTGTTTGAACAATCAAATTTATTAAAAAATTCATCCTCTTTTTTTTTTTTTAAGTACCGAACAAAAAGTATATAGGAAAGGGATCCTAGTAGTTACTGTTTGATCAGAGATACCAGTGATAACAGAAGATCAATGAGTGGCAGAAGGATATAAAGAAACTAGTTAACATAGAACCTACTCAGCAAACAAAATTTCTAACGTTCTCAATAATTTGAAGCCCTAAATCTGATCATTAGTGATTATTAGCAATTTTCAAGTGCTCTCTGCTGCCTTGATTGCATGGATATCCAGAATAAGCTGTCTCAAACTCCCATAAAACATTTCAGAATGGTAATTTGGGTTTGGACATTCGACGAACGAAAGGCTTTGACGACATGATGAAGTTATCAAGGAAAACGAAAAAAGAAAGAAAGAAAAAGGAACATACATGTCGAGTTCCTTGAGACTAAAAGCAAGGCGAACAAGTCGAGCAGTGGAGTCATCGTCCATTTTCCAACGGGAAAAGCTGAGACTCTCTCTCCTCCCCAAAGATTGCTTCACAGCATGTCTCCATTTCTTACATACACAACTCGCCCTATTTCAACTCCATACAACACGTAATTGTAATCAGAACACAATCACCCCCCAAAAAATTCAAAAGTAGCTCAGACAACACAATTTCCCCTAAAAAATAATCAAAAATTAGGAACAGATTACCAAAAGCAATATACACAGCAGAGGCGATTAACAGTTCTTACTGAGCCAAATCAGTGAATGAATAAATGAAGTAGAATATATGAGAGAGAAGATCAATTGGAAGCCGCTCGATTTCCGCCTCTTCAATCTCCTGCATGGCTTCAGAGAGAGACAGGCAGACAGGTTTCTTCAATCAATTGCAGAAAGAGGCCCAAACGAGCGGGACAAGATACAGTAAATAATAAGATACCTTTACAAATATATATATATATATATTAGGCACCGAGAGAGAGAGAGAGAGAGGATGTGGTCATTCGGCGCTCATTAACATGTCATCGGATTCCCATGGAATCTCTTCTAATCTGGACTTGGAATCCATTTTCTTTTCTTTTCTTTTGTTTTTTTTTGTTTTTCTTAATGGGCCCATAAAAGGGTCCGGAGGGCCTGGCAAATGAGAATATGAGGCCCAATTCCAGCCCAAGACAGTCTGAGAATGGGCCCAAATGGCCAGCGTTGGAAAGCGAACTTGCTGACAGAAAATTTCCCTACTATTTTATTCCCATGGTTCTGTTTTCTGTCTTTCCCTTTTTTCTTTTAAGTGGGAAAAGAATACAAATAATATTAATTTTCTATTTTTAATTCTATCATTAGGTTATTTTTTATTTTATTATGATTTTTAACGTCATTTTACTTGTTTTGTAAGTGAAAGGGAGGGCATAGCCCCTCTTTTTGGTCCTCAGTTTCAGACCAATTTTAACCTATCTAAACAAATTATGTTATTTTAATCTATTTTAGTCTTCTGATAATATCAATCGTAATGTTAAAGAATTTTGAAAAGTATAAAATTAAAAATTAAAAAGTCAAGTTTTGATTTTTTATATCAGTCAGGAAAAAAATTTTATGTTAAGTAAATTTAGATTAGAATAAAAGTTAATAATATAACTAGGAAAAATAATATTTCAGAAAATTTTTGGAAGGAATTTTCTTTTGATGGGAATTTCAAATGACAGAAAAATATCAACTTTTTAATGGGAAAAAAATTCTATCATTATTAAAAATAATTATTTTGCTCAAGTTTAATGGTGAGCTAAAGTTATTGGTTAGATAAATCATTTTAGTGCTATTTTTTTGATATTTTTGTGTACCATACATCTATTTTTTTATTTGTATAAATAAATTTACTTAATATAAATGAATAAATATTATCTTATAAAAATTATCTAAATAGTATGTAGATAGTGACCTTATTACTATATCAATAATATGTCTTCTTTTATTGTGATTTGGAAATCGTTCAGGTCAAAATATTAGAAGTCTATGATTGTTGTCTATAATAATTTTACTTTTTTTAATTATTAGCTTATATTGTTAAAATTCCTTATAATGACTTTCTATATACCTATTTCATATAAAGGTCCCTCACTTCGATCAAACACGTGCCTAACGGTTTGTGCCTTCAACAGCATTTCATTCCACTTAGTATGACTTTAGGCTTTGATATTGTTATTATGTATAACCCTTAGTTTATATATTTGTTCTATAGAGATATCTCATATAATATAATATATAATTTAATTTATTTATTTATTTGATAAATGCTACAATTATATATTAAAATTTTAGATATATTAATTATTTATTAATTAAATAGAGAGATTATATTTTTAAAATAAATGTATTCATTTGAGACGCACCTTTTAACAAAAAAAAAGATAAATATTTTAGTAATTTGGAAATATCCTCCCTTTATAAGTATTCCCATTATTATAGCATGTCATCAAAACACATTTTGAAATAAAGAAAGAGGATGAGAGATAAATTATTTTTTTGATTTTCTGAGATAAAAACAAATTAATATACTAATTTTGCAAATAATATCTGTAAACTAATAAATTTTATATTTATGAATTCAGATATGTTAATTTATATTTTAATATAATGATTCAATAAAAAATATGAGATCCTAAAAATTAAAATTCGAATATCATTATAGAGATTTCATATGCTGTTACAATCTGTTGGGTCCAACTTAAGTATGGGCAAAGAATGATGAGGCCTAATCATAGGGGGTTAGTCCGACCAAGCAATAGGGCCCAAACCACCGAGTGAAGCTCAATGGATCCTAGCAGGCGGCCCATGTGAAGCCCCAGGTCAATAGCCAATCAACACACCGTCACAACCTGCCACGACGGCTGTAGACAGTAGAAATCAGTACAAAAGATGCTAGCCAATGAGGGAGAGGTCAACGCTGTAAGCTACGGGGCAGGTCGTCATCACAGCGGCTTAGCCAATCTCAACACAGGTAGTAGACCAGGCATGTTTGACACCCGGTAACGGTCCCCTAGCCTCCGCTAGATGACAATCGATGCCGTTGGCCACTACCAGCGCCCAGTGGTTGGTGAATCCTGGCAAACCTCTTGTTGGGAGATCCAACTCCTGAAGCCTCCCAAGGGGGAGCCCATAAATATCTTCTCCTACTAAAGAATAGGAGAGGAAGAAGAGAAAAAGTCCAAAGCAAAGAAAACAGTGAGTAGAGATCAAGGATTCGATCCTTTACCCTTCCATTTTAAGGAGTAAGGACCAGCTCTCTTCCTTTAACCCACAGCCACTTCTCGACGGAGTTAGTGAGATACCTACAGCGGTGCAACTAACGGAGCCCAAACTTCCAGACACATCCCACTCACACACTCTGCATCCTTGCATTCCTATTTGTTAACCTTTAAAAGTGCATTCCTCCGTTTACCACAGAAGATATCTGATTTGAGTATCGGAGTATTCACATTGGAACAAATTCCTACCGTCTTCACACCTCTCGTTTTCAGTTTGTGATGTACAAATTTCAGGCTAGCAACGACGGAGATCGAACTTGATCTAGATCAACCCGCGACAAAAGATCGACTGACTCTCTAATTCGTATGATAGTCGGGGACAGAAACGCATCACAATCATTAGTTTGTAGTTAGGAGAGTATTTCACAAGGATTTCCTAGGAACATCCATAACCTTGTCTTCGACTAAGGTTATGGTCAAAGTATATAACTTTTGTAGATGAATATAATAAAAAAAAACTTGGCTAATTTTTTAGAAATGGACGAGATCACATGTAAAAATGACTACGAGGCCCTCATTTTAAACTTCTATATATATAAGTTTTAATATTTTAAATTTTTATAAAATCCATTTGCCTGATAATCTAACTAGAAAAGTTAGATAACCGAAACGGTTTGACTTCTGGACGGAGTATTATTTTCTTGAATTTTGATTTGATTTTAGATTATTTTCTTGAGTATGATTTTAGATTATCGGTTTTGGATTGGCAACTGCCCAAATCGATCATGTGACTCGCTACTTGCTGCCGAAGCATAGTAAGCAAATTTCAAGTTTAATTTCTTTTCTTCTTACAAACTTACCCTAAGTTTCTAATCGTGAGCCAGACATCCATAACAGCATGAGCACCATTTTCTATTTGCGGACAACATACAATGGATGAAGAGCACGGTTCACAATATTTATTCTGCGGCAGAAAGCCTTTGTAACAATAATACATTCATAAGCACTTATTATAGATTTCATATGTAATATTTTTTATAATTTGACTAAAAACGTTATGAATTGAAAATTGATTAATCGGTCAAACTAGTTCGATGACTGTTTTAATTTTTTTTTATCTAACTGAGTTTAATTGATTTAGGTAAAATAAGAGGATTCAATTAAATCATGATCATAATTGTTGATGATGTTGCATTCAAGCAAGAAGGCTAGGGGTCTTTTCCTCCCCCTTAAGGTCATGGCTTTTAAAGATTATCAAAGCACATAATTTTATAGAAACCAAATAGACACTAAGGGCAGGTGCCTTTTTTTACTTCCTGTATCTTCACTTTTACCTAATAACAATAATAACAATAACAATAACAATAATAATAATAATAATAATAATAATAATAATAATAATAATAATAATAATAATAATAATAATAATAATAATAATGCTTTATTATGATTTTAAGATGATAAGATTAACTTTAATATTGCAGTAATGCTTTGTGAATCTACCAATTTAGCGATGGGTACCAAGAAAATAGATGGCTGAATCTTGATTTCGATTTCAAATTTTGACAAAATGTTAAAATTGGTCCCAATTTCGGTTCTACAAATGAGGAGATTTTGCCTATAATAAAAGTGGAAGGCAAAATTCATTTTTTAATTATAATAAAGTTATAGTAATACTGGCCAAACAAAACATGTTAAATTTTTATTGTATTATTTATAAGTTTTAATTATTTTAATAAGTACTCACTTTGATAATATACACATGACTTGTAATATATATTATAGAAAGAAATTGCTAAGTATTGATGTAAATATGCCAACCTGGAAGCAGGGCCCATAAATAAAAAAAAGGCCCAATAAAAAGTAGCCCAGGTCATGGCTTGAAACGGGCTATTACAAGAAAAGGGCCCAAAGTCAAGTTGGGAAAAAACCGGAATCCTCCGGATCAAAACCCAGGAACCTATTTCAATTGGAAAAACTGACCGTAATCGACTAAGTAGAAAAGGTGCAGTTGTCAACCAATTTCCCTTATCCATGACAGTTTTACGGGCAGTAAAGGAGGTCGAAAGTGTTCGTCAATATTGTAAATACTTCGTCACCAAAGGGGGAGGGGAGGACCAGACTCTGACTAAAAAAGCTGCTCCTAGTTGAGTGCATAATTCTTAAACCATCCCACTATCAAATGCAGCAAATATTAAACCCCCTGCTAAACATCTTCCACGCAAAATTTTCTACTTTTCTGCATCTTTCAATTTCTTAAAAGAAGATTATTAATTTAAACATTGGAGGATATATCAGAGAGCGAGTCTTGTCAATCTTCTGACCTCACATTTTTAGCTGCGCTGTGCAGGTTCTAAATTCGAAGGAACGGACACCGGATTAGCTCCAATTCAACATAACACAGAATATCAAGTAATTTCCTAACCCGCATTATAAATTTGATTCAGAGACACAACAGAAACATAACTTATATATTTGAGAATAATAAAATTAACTATACAAAAATTTAAGGGAGACAACATATTAATAAATAAAAATTAAAATTTCATATGATTATATCTCAAAATAAATAAAAAATTTTAATATACGCAAGACATTCAAATTGTAGAAAATCATGCAGAATTATACTACCTCTTCTAATATTTCACCAAAAAACAAATTCAGCTAATAATTTCACCTATATCTTGGCGAGATTGAATAAAATAGGCAGAATTCCAATCACAAGAAATGGAAAATTATGTCATGGTTTGATTTTCATAACCTCAAAAACCGACCATAGCACTCATTTCTATTGAGAGTCAGATACCAATCAAGTTAAACCTTGAGCACAATTAAGTGTGAAAATCAATCTTGGAATATAATAACGAGAAAACACACAATGTCAAAAATATCAAATGCAAGTAAATCACTAATGGAAAGTGAAAAATACGAGCAAAAATCTATCTTGGAATATAATCACAAGAAAACACACAATGTCAAAAATATCAAATGCAAGTAAATCACTAATAGAAAGTGAAAAAATACGAGCAAACTATTAATAGTAACATACAACAATTAGATTTGGAATAAAATTTATTAAATTCATTCTCTCATATAGAAAATTTTAGACCTTTTAACATTTAGCACTAAAATACATTGTAAGTCTTCAGGTTTTGAATGAAATATCCAATTTTTCTACAATATTAAATTTAAACTTCATTTACGTAAATTTTTAGAAAAAAACCAGAATACAAGAAAAAATATGTAAAATTTTATATGGTTTGTTTTGGATTCTAAGATTCCACCTACTAAGTTATCAACAACCTTGATGACTTGGACTTCAGTGTAGCTTTGATATCTCATATCTCCAATCTCACATTTTCAGTAAGCTCCCAACTTATTTCTTTTGTTGGTGTTCCCTTTCACTTCATGATAGCTTTCTTCTTCTTCTTCTTCTTCTTCTTTCTAACTAATATTATCACCTCTCATTTAATAATAATCGCTTCAATTTTTGGCGCTGATTATGACTTCAATATAATGTTAGCCCACTACAAAAGGTTGTGCAAAGTGTCTTCAATGTTGAGATAATATGACTTTAAACATCTCACACGGATAACTAGGTAGAACTTTATCCATTCTAGAGAATTTGTCTTGTACGAGATCTTCCCCACATAAGTAATGATTTGAACAAAGCATTCATATTTTCGAAAGAGCCCTTGTATGTTCCTCTAATGAACCACATCTGCTCTTAGAAAAGTTTCTCTAAAACCAAATCTATCACATTGAATTACACAAGTGACCTTTTCTAGTCCGCTTTCCTTTTCATTCGATGAGATGTTGCTTTCAAATGGGCTTTAGCGATTCACATGATCTATTTTCACCCTCAAGCACAATTGTAAATACTAACATAATTGCCTTTACATGGCTTAGCCACGGTATGAAAAAGAAATAATTGCTAACTTGTTACAATCTCAAAATGAGTATTATTTGAAAAATACTTTCAAGTATTAAAACAAAATTGAACAATATCAACAATCTTCATCCAATTTTTTTGATTGGCACTCACAAAATTGTACAAGTACTCCTCAAGTGGCTATTGAATCTATCTATTTAACCGTCAATTTAAAAGTTATAATCGAAAGGCTCCAATGAATTGACTATATCTGTCACTCACAACCTTGGACACTCCTAAGTATTTAATGATCTGCTTGAAGAAAAGAAATGTTGTCATATCCCCACAACAATCTCTTGATATCGGCAAAGAATGGTATACTTTAAGAAGCTGTCTAGGTCCACCAAGATGCACAAATACTCACCAACTTTGGCAGCCTAATGATAAAATTAGGAAAAACACTCTTTCAAAGTCTACTAAGTATAGTAAGGAGTTCCAACAACCTCTCACTTGCTTTTAAGGTTTAATCTTATCTGACCATAAATATGAGTCAAAAATATATGGATATATCCATTTCATGTAAATTTTTTTGTACATTGAGTCCTTTAGATAAGGCATATTTTCGTATAACCCATTGTATCATCATATCTTGAAACAATAATAGTCCTTCTACAGTAGACACAGAGTATGTTGACTCCTTGGGTGACCAGCCCATAGAGTATCATTACACTCTCTCTAAGGAGTATCCTCCTGAATCCTCCAACTTTAGGCATAAGTATCTAGTTTCTTTTCATAAAAATTAATCCATCATCAACCCAAAATTTTTGAATTTTACCTTTTAAATGCTTAAAGAAGAGTCATTGCTATTGGATCATTCTTAAGGTTTAACTTTACTTGTTTTTTGATGGCCGTAGCAATATAACTTCCAATAGGTGGACAAATTGTGACCAAACAGTAAGGTCTGATCTTCTACTAAGGACATTCATGGCTCAGTTGTTGCATTCAAATTTACATTTTCGCTTCAAGTTAAATTCTACTAAGAATCCTGCCACTAAGCTTACTTTGAAATCAACTTCTATTGTATGAAGATATGGTTGGCAGCAATGTCATCTTGGAGTAAAACAAATAGTGTCTTTATGTTCTCAGATAGTACACAATTGCAGGCAACTCTTTCTCCTAGGTTACATAATGTCATTCGACCTCATTCATTTTCTTACTCTTGCAAGTTATTGGATGGCTTTCTTACAATAAGACTCATCCAAGGATAAATTTTAACATGTTGGTTTGCATCTTAAAGCACTTGTAATGTCCAGGAGGGCTAATGCATACTCCATCGCCATAAGCTCCTCGAGGACTTTCTAACAAGCCTCCAACCAATCTCATGTCCTATTCTTTTTTAATAAATTTGTCAAAGGCGTAACATTCTTTTAATACTCTTTGATGAACCGTTGATAATAGTTACCAAGACTAAAAAATGAGCACAACCTGCTTTGTTATTACTCCAATACAAACAAAAAATAAATTAAATGATAAATAAACCTGAAAAAAATTTTCAAATGGACAAAACCCATGTAATCCAAATAACAGGTTGAATATGATAAACTAAAATCCAAAACAATACAATATCCATAATACTTAATAACAAATACAAAATCTTATCGAACTGACCCTATTAGTTTTTTGAATAATCAATATAATAATCGGCTTATGACAAACACATTCCTTAAAAAAAGTATCTAACATTTAAATCATAACATTATAAAACCTATGCAAATATCTATCCAATAATAGCATCCCTAACATAATGCAGACCATAAATAAATCAACTAGTCAAATTTCATTGTAAGTCTCAATAAAAATCCAAATACAAATTCAAGTAACAAATAATAAATAGAATTTCTAAATATTTTATGCCTAAAATCCTACAAGTAATCCAAAGATCCTCCAATCTCAAATATTAGAAAACAAAATAAAGTATATGCCTAAACTTCAATAACAATAGATATTATACAAATTATATGTATAAATTAGATAACAAGACCAGCTACAGTAAACATCATATTAAAATCAAATATGCCCAAAGTAGTAAATGTCTTCCAAATAATGATTTTGTACGCTAAAATTCATAATACATATATGAATACTAAATAATCAAGCTATAAAAAATCATCCAAAAGTTTAAATTTTACAATTTCAAAAAGTTTAAATATTTAAAGTCAAACTATCTTAAATATCGTGCAAAACCTACAAATCTTAAAAGACTAAAATTTTTAAAATATCAAGTATAATGTAGGAAAAAATCCTGAAAATATAAAATATATCAAAATTGATAATCAAAAAACTAATTTTAAGAAAAATTTACACGTAATTTCAATAATTTTAGACTAAAATAATATTATTTTGACCTGCAGGTGAGCCATTTACAAATTACTCCCCATAAATTAGATCAAATGTCAATTTCTTTTATCACCGGAGGATAATGGGTTTAATAATCAAGTGTGCTTGATATAATAAAATGTTTAAATATATTAATTTTGTTCAATTTATTATAATAATTCTCAAAGAAAATACACACAAATAACCCCATAAGAAATATTTAATACTTTTATGCCCAGTGAAAAAAAGTACAAAATCTAAAATTTTTTACTCTGTGAAAAAGTAAAAATCATATCAAATATCAAAATAAAATTTGATCCAAACCACTTCATAAAATATTAACATACAAAGTCAAATACACAAGTTTCATAACTTTTTTTCTCAAATATTTTCATATATGAATATAATATTTCAAAACATTTACTCACTCAATGAAAAACAAACTTTCAAAACATTCGGTAAAAACTAAATAAAATCTCTAAACATTTGATGAAAAACATGTGCATGCAATAATATTAAAACCAAAAATGTAAAAAGTGGCATATATGTACAATAAAATAAAAAATATAAGCAAAAATCAAATGATTCCAAAATATACAAAAGAATGGGCTTAGAAATATTTATCTTTAACATTTAATCTAACAAGTTTAAAAAAAAAATCCTTAAAAATTTCTTCATTCTCTTTCTCTCTCCTTCTCTTCTTCTTTTTCTTTCCACTTCCTCTCGCTTCTTTCCCTTTCCCGTGTGAAATGACCATCTACAGTCACACCAGGCTTTATATGCTATAATCGGTGCACCAACACCGAATAGGTGCACACTAGACATTGCTTCAAGACCCCAAGTACACACAAGCGTTGCACCAAGTGTAATTTGGGTGCCAACATTCTGCCTCAACCATATATAATTACTGCAATAAACTCACATCAGATACCACCTGTTATACCTAAAATACGCATGTCAATACAGGCGCCACTAAACTACCTAAATCACACATAATAGCTCCATAGGCACCCATTAGATGCAGGCATAGTGCTCAAAATATGCATATGTGGGACAGGCACCAATTAGGCGCCAATTTGCTTTACCTAGAAGATTTAATTTTTCTCAAATTTTATCGTACAATTATTTTTAAATTAACTCAAAAATATATTAATAATATCATAAATTATGATTAAAAATTGGGCATTACACGCTCACACTTGTCAGGCTTTGATAATATAAGATAGCTCACACCTTTTTTCGGATTAATTCAAATTTGACCTAGACCCACATAATGCCTCAGGAAGCTAATCTCCTCTTAAGCAAATGATTACTTCTCATACTTCACAAAGAAATTATTCTCCTTTATTTTTAGAACACCCAGTTGTAGATACTTCAAGTGATCTTCTAAACTTGAACTATATATCATGATGTCATTCAAGTAAACCATCATAAATTTATTCAAGCATTCACAGAATACTTGGTTCATTAATATGTAAAATCTAACTAGGGTGTTGGCCAAACTAAAGGACATGACAAGTCATTCAGAAACTTCGTATCTTATAATAAATGCAATTTTTCGCTTGTCCTCTTTGACGATTCTGACTTGGTAATACCCAATCTCGGGTCAAGCTTCTTAAAGTACTTTGCATTGTATAATTGATCAAACAAATCAATGATCAAAGAAATCAAATAATGATTTTTCACAGTCACATTCATTAGAACCATATAGTCAATACAAAGATATAAACTCTCATCTTACATCTTCTGAAATAAAGTGGGAGCTCTATAAGACACTTTTAAAGGACAGATAAACCCCGAGCAGATCAATTCATCCATTTGTTTTCGAAACTCAATTAGCTCCAAAAGTATCAATCTATATGCTCATCGAGTAGATTGTCTCACCCTAATATTAATTCAATTCAATGATCTATTGTTCTCTGAGGTAGAAAAACCTTGAGCAACTCTTGACATCGATTTCTCAAATTCCTCTAAGAGTAAGTTGACTTCGGGCGATAATGATCTAAACTCAATATCCTTTTCCAACCGACAACTTAATAGAAGGTAAGCTCGCCTTTCTTTAAACTTTTTTAAGTTGGAGTGTAGACAACACTTTTTCCTTACCTTTTCTCTAAAATTCTTTTGGCCTCTTCGAAGCGCTCACTATATACGGACGCTCGACTATAAGGAGCACCAAGTTTAAGTAGAGTATAGACACTCTTTAGTCGCCTTAAGGAAGTTCATCTCCAAAATTAGGTCAAAATCGTCCATAAGTATTTTTATGAAATTCAACTTTCCGTTCCACCTTGGTAGCACCAAAGGTGTGCTTTGCCTTTGAGTTCATGACCTTCATGTTGTCATCATCTCACTCTAGTCGCATACCCAATCGATCCATTTCAGTCTCAATCATAAAGTTGTGAAAAGCGCCCGTGTAAAGCATGGCGCCTGCTTCATCCAAGAGTTCGGGCTGATTGCATCTGCGTGAGTTATTTTTGGCCAACCCTCATTCAATTATTACTAAATCATCCTATCTAAGCATTGCCCACGCATACTATCTCCTGACTCTAATAAAGGTTGAATCCTACCATCACATTTTCCATCTTCGCTTTTATAGTAAAACTCTTGTTATTCACTTGGATTTCCACATACATTAAGTCTATAAATTCGATAGATGCATGCATATACTTCTACATGACATACGAGTTTGGTCCCACTCAGGTTGGTCACTTCTTTATAACACATTCTAAGCTCTTTTATATAGGTATTGTGCCACCTTATAAAGCCCATCACATAAAAAACACCTACCAAAATACACCTTACCAAAATATAGACGTTTCCCTTGGACCTTTGAGAATTTACCAATGATGAATTTTTTCAAAAGTTACTTTCCCCATTCTTAGCTTTACATTCTAACTTATTGATAATAAATGTACTTTATGTGAAATTCTTTAATTGATTATTATCATTTCCTCGATTGCAATTGTCCTTCTCAGTTGCATAATCAACAAACCTTTAAACAATATTTTAGATGGAAGTCAAATCTAGTACCCACTATATAAATAACTCTCTCTTAGTCCACAGCCGTAAAATATCAATGAAATAAATGAGATGACCTTTGTCAGACACATCTTTGATAGTTAACATATAGTCTCTAATTATCCTCATGTGTTTTGTTTATTTTCGCTTACTTCTTACCGTGAACACAGTATTTTTAGGTGGAATTATACCATCAGTTCTCTCTTAAGCTTTTTTTATAAGTCGATATTCAATCTCCCCTAGACAATTTTATCGTGTTAGGTGCGCCACCACAATTTGGCATCACCAATCAAATACATTGTTGCCGTGAAAACATTGGTCTCACCCAAATCTATCTCTACTATCCTAAAGTACTATTCCAAATTGAATCCATCTCCGTTGTCCTAAAGAGATACTGTTCTAAATTTAAAAAGAAATTATCGAACTCATTTAAATCTCACACACCGTTGTATGAGCGAAATTCTGAATGTTTGACTCTGCCGTTGCCAAAGATACTACCATAAGTCCTGTGGCGCGTACTAGAAAGCTTATGTTACCGGTAAACTCGACATTCTCTTCATGTAACCTCTTATTGACTCGTAAACATCCTCAGTTAGATCCTTAACTGCCCTTTTAAGGGATCTTAACTAGTCGATGAGGCTATCCGCCCATCTTTTTATCCCGTCAAAAGATTTGTCTTGAACATCTAACTAAATCATCATTCTCACAAGAGCTTCAACACAAATTACTCCAGTCTAATGAGCCCTACGAGTCGTTTGAAAAGCTGACTATAGTAACACCTCTGCCTTCACTATCCCATTAATGAGCTTTTCCCAAAATATATGTATTTCTTATCACTCTTCTCATAAATCACTTTGATATCAAACAGTCATGATCCAAATTTTACAACCACAAAATCGTGCGTCTTCCACTTATAATCCCGCTATTTTATTCATCCTTTTGCATTGGCTCCAGATTGAGATCGGATGAATTCTCTATTAGGGTCACTCCCATGTGGGAAAATGCTGGAGTAAAAATGCCAGCTTGGAAAATATCGGAGTGAAATTTTTTAAAGTGGAATAATACGGCTTGGAAAATGTCAGAGTGAATTTGTCAAAATGCTGAAATGAAAAAGCCAGAGCAAAATGACCGATCGGACAAGCAATAGGCCGATCAATAGAAAGTTGGCTGACTTAGAGAAAAATCCAATCAACATCCTGTTGACCGGTTGAGAAAGGAGGACGGGATGTCTAAAAAGCTGGCTTCTACAAAAGCAGCCAGTTGATTTACCAGAATTGATAGCCGACTTTGTCAATTGCAAAAGGGCAGAAGGCGACATCTCAGGGAAGATGGCAAGTTTTTTCAGAGTATGCAATTGTCTTACAAAGTAGGTTAATTGCTCCTAGTAGAATGGCGTCTTGCAGAATCGGTGGCAGGCCCTCTTGTGCACGTAACCTACCTAATGCGTAGGTGGTCAGCCAGCTTGTGTATATATGTATACGTGTATGTATGGAATAAAGTGTGCAAGTTTTTGAGAGCGTGCAAGAGCTCGAGAGATAAGTGTGAATGAAGAAATATAGAAAAGTAACGAGTGAAATTTACTCTTACTCTCTGTTCTTCAAAGGGTATTTTGTAACCATTTTTTATAGTGAGTTTTTGTGGATTAAGTATTCCGTGGTTTTTTCCTATTATTCATAAGAGGATTTTCCACGTAAATTGTGTGTTCTCATTTTTCTCTTATCTCTCTGCTTATTATCTATCATTTTTCTTCACGCTTGTCGACTAACCAACTGACTACCTTTCCCTTACAAGTAGTATCAGATATAGGTTGTAAACCTTCGGTTGTATGGTGCCGTCATCAAAAAACTTGTAATTTAGCGTGGAGCAGTTTAATGGGCAAATAATTTTATCCTTTGATAGGAAATGGTGAAGAATATTTTGACCCGGGAAGAAATGGTGAAAGCACTTCGGAGGAAGGAAGAGAAGTTGGAGAACATGACGGAGGAAGAATAGCAAGATAAGAGAAATCTTGCTAGCTACACGATTAAATTGTGTCTTACAGACAATACTATTCAGGAGATCAATGGCTTGTCGGACCCAGCGGAAGACCGGGAGAAGTTTAAAAGCCGGTATAAGTCTAAATCCAGGACAATGAGACTGCATGTGAAGAAATAATTCTACGATTTTCGGTTGTCTGAAGGGGAAAGCTTCAAAAAGCACTTGGATGAGTTCAATCGGATTTTGACACAAATGTTGACACTTAATAAAAAGATCAAGGAGGAAGACAAAGCGTTGGTGTTACTAGCCTCTTTGTCAGCCCTGTATGACTACATCGTTACAACACTGTTGTTCAAGAAGGACACGCTCAGGTTGGATGGGATTATCGCTTCTTTACTCATGAATAAGTCAAGATGGTCATAAGAGACCTTTACCTCTATACACTCTGAGGTACTCGTGATTAAGTCACGGAAAAAGAGCAAAAGTTGCAACCCAAAATTTGGAGAAAAAGGCCGCAACAAGTCTAGGTCTAGGTTTCAAAACTTCGAATGCCATTATTGTGGTAAAAAAGGCTACATTAAGAAATATTATTATGTGACAATAATGGAGATGGCAAAGAGAATAAAGCTGAGAAGGGACGAGGCAAAGAAAATGCCTCGATCTCAGTCGTCACTGGAGGCAATCTCCTGTTGACTTGTGAAATAAACGACATAGTAAGTTTGACCGATCACGAGTCCGACTGGGTGATAGATACAGGTGCTTCACTCCACGCCATATCCAGAAGGGGACTGTTCACATTTTATACTCCAGGAAATTTTAGAGTGATAAGGATAAAAAATAAAAAAACGTTCCAGGTTGTTGGCAAGGTGCGTCTATTGCTTGTCACCAATAATGGGCCGAGGTTGTTACTAAAAGATGTCTGGCATGTCCCTAATATCCAACTGAATATAATTTTAGCCAATAGACTAGATGATGAAGGGTATTATAATACCTTCTGTGAATAAGCATGAAGATTTACTAGAGGGTCTCTAGTCATTACCTGAGGAAAGAAGGTTTTTGGCCTATATGTGGTGAAAGCGTCTGCTATGGGCGGAGAGGTAAACGCTGCAAGCAGTGAGGAGTCCCTGGATCTGTGACACCGTCGGTTGGGACACATAAGTAAGAAAGAACTGTATTATCTGGTCAATAAGATTCCAGGCATGAAAGAAGACGGACTAAGGACCTATCTTCATTGTATAGCGGGGAAGCAACGACGAGTCTCCTTCCTTAGAGACTCGTCCTCTAAGAAGGCTGAACTTCTTGACTTGGTTTACAATGACGTATGCAAACCATTTAAGGATAAGTCATTTGGAAGGGCTCAATATTTTATATCGTTCATTGATGATTGCTCGAGAAAATTGTGGGTTTACTCACTTAAGACTAAGGATCAAATCCTCGGAACATTTGAGTATTATCACGTTCTGATTGAACGACAAACAGGAATGAAGCTAAAATGCGTCGAAAGTGACAACGGCAGCAAGTATATTGGGGAATTTGATACCTATTGTAGAAAACATAGTATTCGACATCAGAAGATACTGCCAAAAACACTACAATTGAATGAAGTGGCAAAAAGGATGAACCGCACATCATTAAAAAGAGTCAGGTGCCTACTGCCTGAAGCAAAACTCCCAGGATCCTTTTGGGCAGAAGCCTTGAGGACGATAGCCTATGTTATCAATAGTTCGCCCAATAGACCATTAAATTGTGAAGTCCCGGAGAAGATGTAGGCTGAAAAGGAGCCATCCTATAACCATATTCGGATATTTGATTGTAAGGTCTTTGTTTACATTCCGAAAAATGAGAGGACTAAGTTAAAGCCAAAGACAATGCAGTACGTCTTTCTGGGCAACGGGAAAGATGAATTAGGATTCAGGTTTTATGACTCAATTAGAAAGAAACTTGTCCGGTCGAAAGACGTAATCTTTATAGAAGAAGAGACCATTGAGGATATCAAAAAATAGAAAAATGCATGGTCTGGTACCGATCGGACAGACAAGATAGGTGCTGATGATGTCCAACCGACACAGTAGGGACAATGTCCCAGGAGTCGCCGAGCAAGATGATGAAGACGAGGACAACCTCATTCCGTAGCCAGTAGAGGAGGTCGCTCTGTGAAGATCCTCAAGAGACTAGAGACCTTCTGTCTGTTTGTCCGCCAGTGAGTATATGTTACTCACTGATGGAGGTAAACCTAAAGGTTTTGAGGAAGCCATAGAGGATGAGGACAAAAAAAATAGTTAGAAGCCATGAATAATGAGATGGGTTCATTACATGAAAACCATACATTCGAACTGGCTGAACTGCTTAAGAGGAAGAGAACTCTAAAAAACAAATGGGTCTTTCGTTTGAAAACTGAAGAAGGTACCTCCCAACCAAGGTACAAGGCAAGGCTGATGGTGAAGGGCTTCAACCAGCGCAAAGGGGTGATTTTGATGAAAATTTACCCTGGTTGTAAAAATGTCATCTATACAAGTAGTGCTTGGCTTGGCTGTCGTCCTAAATTTGGAGGTAGAGTAGTTAGATATCCGGACAGTATTCCTCCACGATAACCTTGAGTAGAAAATTTATATTGAATAATCAGAGGGATTTCAGATCAAGAGAAAGAAATGACTGGTATGTCGTCTGAGACAAAGCCTATATAGACTAAAACAGGCTCTCTATCAATGGTACAAGAAGTTCGAATCTGTTATGGTGGATCAAGGCTACCGGAAGACTATTTCAAACAATTGCGTCATTATTCAAAGTTTTTCAAAAGATGACTTTGTCATCCTTCTTCTCTACGTGGACGATATGTTGATCATTGGACGAAACAGTTCTCGAATCAAAGAGTTGAAGGAACAGCTTGGGCAATTGTTTGTCATGAAGGACTTGGGGCCTGCGAAATAGATTCTGAATATCAGAATATTTCGCGACCGCAAGAATAAGAAACTTTGGCTGTCCAAAGAGAACTATATTCAGAAAATACTTCAACGTTTTAAGATGGAGAAGTCCAAGCCAGTGAGCACCTGTAATATCTCAAATATTTTTATATGAATTAATTTAAATTTATTTATTTATGGGTAATTTGAATGTGATAGAAAATTAATTAAATATTATAAAAATTTTGGAGAATATTTGAAATTATTGGGCCGGTACCTGGAATGCGCCTATTCGATCGCTCGAATATCAATTTAAATTTTAGGATTAAAAGAAAATGTAATATATATATATATATATATAATAACAAATAATAATAATAATAATAATAATAATAAGCAGAGGGCAGAAACGGGGGAGAAGCGTTCGGGGAGAGAGAGAGGGCAGCGTGAGGGTTAGGGTTTCATGGCGCGATGGTCGGCGGTGGCTGTCAGGCGACAACAGCACGCGGTCAAGGCGGCGGTGGCCGCGAGTGAGTCGGCTGCGCTAGCAGAGGCCGGCACGAGGAGAAAGATCGCGCAAAGGAGAATAGGAGAAAATGGAGGCCTTCGGGTCTGATTCCTAACTCCAATTAGTTGGATAAAACGTAGAGCACGTCGAGGCAAATGTTCTCATACTCACTATTTGCTCTCTTTTGATTTTTATTCGTTTTTCTTTGGCTATTCTCGCCTCAATACCCACTCAAAATGTGAAAAATTACTTAGGCCGTGATTTATATTCAAAAATATGTAATTATTTGTCCAATTTATTATTCGAATCGTCCGATTTGGTATCAGCAAACCCTAACCCAAGCCCAAATTTGGGATTCCCATTTTCCCCATCGTAATATGTTAAATTGATTCCGAAATATGAATCACCACGTTCAAATTATATATATATCGACCGGACGTCCGATCTCACAAGAATCGACCCGTTCGCAGTGTTCGAATGTTCTAAATGAACGTTGTTACTACTCACCCGAGATATAATGGAAAATTTGTATACTTTCACCCCATTTAATTATTATGAGATTCATGTCTAATTATTTAAGTGTAAGTGTAAGCTTCGAAATAAGTGTTTGAGCTCTGTTTGCAAAGAAAAATGTTCCGGAAGACCCAAAGATGAATTTGCTCATCGATGGTAAGGAATTCTGCTCTTCTCCACAAATTATAATATTCATGAATGTAATTCGTTCTTCAACGGTAAGAACTCTTAATCTTTTCTATACTTTCGATATTCATATGTAAATTAAGTTACGAAAAGACTTAAATTCGCAAGTAAGATAATAAGAACATGAATAATTGGATGGAGATTCCACATTTGGGATTTTGATGGGTTTGATCTCCAAGATTGAGATATTTGAGAAATAAGTTGTATATGTGAAACAAGTTTGGTAGAACCTTCCGTTAAAAAAATAAGAAATCATGAAATTAGGACCACGAATTCATATTATGAAGGATAACATTCTTTAGCTCGCCATAAATATTGCGATGGAGACCCAAGGATACCCTGGCTCGGTATCTTGGCTGTTTATTTGAAGCGGGTGATATTCATGACAAACCTTAGGAAGTTACAGTGGTAATCAAGGATAACTCCGTCCATAGAGTAATACGTGGTTCGCCGTCCTCGAGGTGTTGTATAGGAAAGAAATGATATAATTTAAGATTGCCGTCCTCAGGGCGTTATACAGGGAGGGAATGATATGATTTAAGATCGCCGTCCTCGGGAAGTTGTACAAGGAGGAAAAGAACCAAGATCACCGTCCTCGAGGTGTTGTATAAGGAGAAAAAGAACCAAGATCGCCGTCCTCGAGGCGTTATACAAGGAGGAAAAGAACCAAGATCGCCATCCTCGAGTATTGGTACAATGAGAGAAAGAATCAAATATTGTGAATATGAAAGAAAAGTCCTCATGATGAGGAGGACATATGAAATGATACATGCATGCAAGAGCAAGAACTAAGGCCTTTAATTGTGTGGACTAAATATAATCTATCCTCGATTATTCGCTCCCTTGGCTGGAGGGCCTACTAGCACGTGGTCCGCAAAGATGAATTTTCATGTTTAATATATATCCTAAAGAAAATAAGAACAAAAGAAAGAAGTAAATTGCATACTAAGTATGTTTAATCATGATCTTGTTTATGTATGCCTTTCATATTCATGTATTTGTTTTCTGCTTAATTTCGTTATTATTGTTTCTTGCATTTGTATATGATTGCACTTATTAAGCTATTAACTTACTCTTACCCCTTCTTTCTTCCAGATATGAGTCACAAGCTGATACCCGATTAGTTAGAGCAATGAGAGAAATCGCCTAAGGAGAATTGTTGCTTCTGGGGAGACCTAGAATTTTGTTATAATTAATCTATTGATATGTAATAAAAATTGTAGCATGTTATTATTATAGTTATTATTATGCTACCACAAGTGACTTATGGATTTATTTCTATTTCCGCATTTATTTGGATATTTTGAATTTTGTTTAGGCCGCCTAAATGGCATCTCTTTAGATCCAATACGGTGATTAGGAATACTATATTTGAGCCATATATGATATGGCATGTGTGGATCCTGTGTATGTATTGTGGTGATAAAAATAGTGAAGTGTAGATATTTATATGTTTGTATAGGTTCAAATTAACAGGTTGTATTTTTTATTTTCCTCTAATTGTAGAGAAAATTTTGCCAAAATTTCTGTAAATTTTATATTTTAATTATTGGGGCATTTGTATTTGACTAAATAAGAGCGATTAATAGAGGCTCCCTTAAGGATAAGGATCCATTCCATTACAGCACCCTCTGGCCAACCACTTTAGAGTAAGTAGTAAGCAGTACCCAACCTCAAATCTTGAGAAGGCTGGCATAAGAAGCATGGCCTACTCTTTAGTAGTAGGGAGTTTGATATATATTATGGTGTGTATGAGGCCAGATATTACACACGTGGTTGGCACCGTTAGCAGGTTTCTCTCAAATTCCGGGAAGGAGTATTGGTATGCTATAAAGTGAATTTTGAGATATCTTCGGGAGACTTCGAAGATGTGTCTGTGTTTTGAAAGGAAGAAGCTCCAATTGATTGGTTACACAGACGAGAATATAGCCGGAAACACCATCATTATGGGAATGTACACGCAGTAGAAGAGAAATAGTTATTTACTATTGAAAAGGTTTGGTTAAGATATGCCAGATTGACGTTAACTCCCGAAAGTCCACTGCGGAATATTTGGTCAAGTTTACCGGAAGAGCAGTCTCTTGACAATCTAATCTACAAAAGTGCGTTACTCTTTCCACTATAGAGGCAGAATTTATCATAGTCACAAAAGCTAGTAAGAAAATGTTGTGGATGAAAAGGTTTATCCAAGAATTGTGACTCAAGCAGGAGAAATATGTAGTGCTTTGGGACTCAATCTCATTCCATTTGAGATTGAAATATATTGATATTCGATGCAATTAGATGAGAGATGTTGATGAAGAACTACTGTCACTAGAAAAGGTTCGGATTGAAGAAAATATGTCTGATATATTAACCAAAGTAATGCTACAGGGGAAAACTTAAAACTGCTGTGACATAGCTAGTTTGACTAATTTGATTCCCACACGGTCGTGAGGAAAAATTTGTTGGGGTTACTCCAATGTGGGAAAATATCGGAGTGAAAATACCGGCTTGAAAAATGTCAGAGAGAAATTTTTGAGAGTGGAATAATGTCGGCTTGGAAAATGCTAGAGTGAATTTTTTCGGAGTGGAATAATGCCGGATTTGGAAAATGCCGGGTGAATTTTTTGGAGTGCCGGAGTGAAATAATGCCGAAGTGAAAAAGCCAAAGCAAAATAACTAGTCGGGCAAGCAAGAGGCCAGTCAACAAAAGGTTGACCGATTTAGAAAAAATTCGGTCAACATCCTAAGGACGGGATGTCTAAAAAGCTAACTTCTGCAAAAACAGCCAGTTGACTTACCAGAATTGATAACTGACTTTGTCAATTACAAAAGGGCAAGAAGGCGACATTTTAGGGAAGATGGCAAGTTTTTTCAGAGCATGCAATTGTCTTACATAATAGGTCAACTGCTCCCGACAGAATGGCATCTTGCAGAGTCGGTGGCAGGTCCTCTCGTGCATGCAACCTGCCTAATACATAGGTGGTCAGCTAACTTGTGTATATATGTATACGTGTGTGCATGGAATAAAGTGTGCAAGTTTTTGAGAGTGTGCAAGAGTTTGAGAGAAAAGTGTAAATAAAGAAATATAGAAAAGAAAGGAGCGGAATTTACTCTTACTCTTTGTTCTTCAAAGGGTTTTTGTAACTATTTTTGATAGTGAGTTTTTATGAACTAAGTGTCCCATAATTTTTTCCTCTTATTTAAAGATAATTTTCTACGTAAATTGTGTATTCTCATTTTTCTCTTATATCTTTGCTTGTTATCCGTCATTTTTTTACGCTTCCTGGCTAACCGATTGACCATCTTTCCCTTACATTCTCCTCACTGGCCTCTTGATTCATACTAGCTATCATCGAATGCATGCCATTTTTGTGGCTCATCATCTTCTTGGGCGTTAAATCCATCTTTGGCTTCAGAAATTCGCCATGAGTTTCCTTCGCAGTCTTCTCTACTTGGTGCCTAAACATTCCTTTTTGTGAGGATCTACTTTTTTTGTAAGTAATTAAATTTTAAAAATGAAAAAAGAAAACATACAGAACCAATATTCTATTTTCAAGTGTTTTGCCGACTTCGATTCAAAACAAAGACGCTGGGGTATTCTCCGAACACCGTGAAACATGTCACGAAACCAAAATAAAGTAAACAAACAAAGGAATAAATAGAGTTACATCTGCCTAAGGCCATCAACCAATCCGGTCAAACAGTAGATAACAGTGTCCATGCTAACAACCCAACATTTCTTCCAGTCCTGCTAACAAAGCATCCACTTCGGAAGTGAGAGCATACCAGTCAATCAGGCAAACCAGGACATCCATTTTGTCCCAAATCTGCCAACCATCCAAAGCCATTCCGAAAAAAATCAGTCCCACTTTAGCTATCTACCCATCGTCCATTCCGGTCATTTCAGACAAATGAAGTCCAATCCACCCATACCGATTTCTTGTGAGGAGGGAACCGGTATACACAACCCACATTGGACCAAATACCCATATCGGCATATTGCTGCATTATGGGGCATACTGGGCAAAAGCATACCGCCACCTAGATTCATGCTAGTCAAGGTTACTAAACCAGTCAATACACCCAATTCGGCATTCTACACCATAGAGGGCAAAGTGCAAACCAGCAGTGTGTTGCAATCAAACCAAATAGCCATTTTGGCATTTTGCTGCACATTGTGGCATACCAGGCAAAATGCCGTCCCGGCAAGTTATTTCACAAAACTATAAGCAAATAACAAATCAGCAATCCACATACCGGGCAAAACCACAAACCGGCCAAATGATCCATTTCGATAATTTGACCATATCAGCAAGTCATAACAGATAAAACAAGCAATCCGGCAAAACCCACCAAACCACTCCAGCAAAACCATATCGGCCTACCTATCCAACCCGATAGATCCAAAAAGGCCACCCGGGCAAATTGCACATCACCGACATATCCCAAACCATCCTAGCAGAGCCATTCCATCCAGCCAAGCTACACCTGCAAACAAACCAGGCAAATGCCTACCACTGACAAATCCCAAACCATCCCAACTGAAACTTTCCATCCTGCCTAGCTAAACCTGAAATGCCCAAAAGGGCCTGTCATCCAGGCATGAACGGCAATCCGGCCATTCCAACCAAACAAAATGCCAACCGTCCTAGCATGACGAAGCAAACCTGCACTCCAAGGAGAAAAAACGCATATACAGCCAGAATGCTTATATATATATATATATATTGAATCCAAACGTGGGAAACGTGCACAACGTACAAATCCACCCACAGACTGAACCAACCCAGCAAAGCCATACTGCCTAGCCAACCCATAAAAGAAACATAACATCCTAGCCAATCCATACCAGAACTCCCAAAAAGGCCGTCAAAGCAAACCGGCTCTCCAAGGAGGGATAACCAGCCGATTTGCTACAATAGACGCGAGGAGATCGTTTCTTTTTGGGCCTATGTGATTTTTTTAGAAATAGGTCCAAAGCCTTCCGGAGGAGAGTCCAAGCTATCCTGCTCCCTTCCGGACAAGAGCTGCCTTAGTCCCAGGAAAAGCAACGTCCCCATTGGCACATGCTCTAGAAGCATTGTAGTGTTTTCTCATCACTTCAATATTTCTCTTCAACCTTCCAAGATTGGGACAAGAGCTCGGGTCCCCATTTTGATGATTATCTGTAACAACCTAGTAAGAATGGCCAAGCTGGCGATTCAGAACAGGCAAGCCAAGTTGCTCCGTCTCCATGAGAACCTCGAGGGAGTTGATAGCAAATCCTGAAGCATGAGATTCCACAATCCCTTCACGACAAAAAGAGTCGCCTAGCACTTCCAAACGGTCTACATCTGTAATAGGGAGCTGGTGGGCTCCACATGTGCCAGGCTCAACAACTTCTTTCGAAAGAATTCCACGCTTTAAAATATCCGCAAATGAAATGGAAGCAACAACAGGAAAAAAGCCGTGCCCTTGCAAGCCTTCCACATTCAAAGGATAAGATGCACTATCACCGTCCTTTCCATCAGGGGAAAGATGAATAATACTTGATGTGGAAGTAATGGGATTTAGCAACGGCTCATCATCAACGTCACTAGATGCCAAATCCCTGGTAAGGGATGACCGGGAATCTTCAGGAGAGCTGTAAGCTGGGGCATCCCCAAAATCAGGAGGGACAGGGATAACTCCCCTGCTCTAGACCTACACCAACCATACCAGAGGTCATCTGTTGATCCCCTCCAACCCGATCCCTGAACAATACATCCTTAGCACAGCCTTGAGGCAACTTAGCTGCCACATTTGACAGAAAAACCTGTGATCTACATTGGGACATGCTATGGCCAAGGTGATGACAGTTGCTACACCATACGAGTTTCCAGGTACTCAACCTCTACAAGTGCAGAACACTCTAGAGTAGAAGTCCTCCCGGTAGCTAGCCTAATCTTAGAAAGCATAGCCGACTCAGAGTTAACCTCCACACACACTCGAGCAAACGTCAATCGCTCTATTCTGGCCGTATGAGGGTCAAGCTGCAGTGGAACCCCGATAGCACTGGCAATCCAACTAAAGCCAATGGGGGTCTAGAATTCCACCAGAATCTTGCGCAGATTGATCCAAATAGGGAAAGTCTAGTGATCCTCCTTAATAAAGGACATGCCCGAAGCCCACCGTTTAACAAACAGCGGTCTACCGGCAAACGTCCAAGGGCCAACAGACAGACATTTATCCATCATCACAGAGGAGGGAAATCGGAATACAAAGAAGTCCGCATCATGAACAGCAATATGACAAACCCCAAATTTCGTCCAAAGTTTACGAGCTATGTGATTAATGGCATGGAAGTGAAGTGGTTTCCCATAAAAATAACCCACAAGAGTAGAGCCCCAAACCTCCGCACCTTTCTCAACAATGTCAGGAGAGAGGAAATAACAACAGTATCCCCATCCATTCCTTCAGGAGGGAAAATTGCAGCAGCTCAGAAACATCCCCATTGCCTTTCTTCCAGGAAAACATGGGAACGTCATCTAAGGAGCCAGAGGTAGCATGCCCAGAAAAGGACGAAGGAAGAAGAGGGTTACCTTCTTTCGGCATCGGGAGCCGTCGCCCGTCTGCCTTATTATCAGGCATAGCAGATGGAGAAGCAAACCGCAACGGCTTGCTAACATTGTTCTACTCCAGCCGCTTCGTACCATCTGCAAATCCCACCCGCGAGGAACACGCAACAGGTAAATGAGATGAGGGGGACGATCGGGAAGGATTGAGCGAAGATTCCAGGAGACCGGCCATGGCCGGGCGCCGTCACGGGCTCAAGCATACTGCAACCCTAGGACTGCAAATTTCAAATTTGAAATTTGAAAAACCAAGAGAGAAGAGAGAGCTTCTTTCTCTAACCGCGTTTCCCTTTTTGTGAGGAGCTTCTCTCCTCCTCCTCCTCCTCCTCCTCCCTTGTGAGGATCTGCTTTGCTGACTTGCTTACACTAGTCACCGTCGCCATGCGAGGTAACCGCCTTCTCCTTTGTCCTCTCCAAATCGACCAATTGCACTAATCTATGACGCAACAAAACCCTAAAATGCTGATGAAATTTCCTTTCTTTATATTACATTGTTTTGTCCAACTTCGATTCCATGATTAATATACACTCCGATTGTTCCATCGATTGGAATCGACAACTGTCATTCAATGAGGTCAGAAATCGAGTATTTAGGGCTCGATTGCTGTAATATTACATCTAAAATCTGTGTACGGCGATCAGTAATTTTGATATTCATTGAAGAAGAAAGCGAGAGCTTACCTGCAAATCCTTTCAATACTTTGGCGGAGTTTTAGATCCCTCGAACTTAGAGTCGGATCGTTCCCATGGCAAATCCCGATGTCCGGACAAAACTTGTGTATGAGAATCTGAACAAATTATTTGGATAATCTTCGCACACGAACCCATCGAATAATGTTTATTGATCAGGACGATCCAGGGCGGAGGGTATGGCGGTGATATGGTGGCCCTTTCGCGGCCACGGAGTTCGCACACCGCTGGGCCGAAGCTTTCTGTTAAATCGCTGAATTTTATCACTCTTATGGCTTTTGTTTATTTAGGAGGAAGTAAAGTGAATTTACGACACAATAAAAACAAATTGATTTGGTTTATTTATTTATAAATTATATAATAAATGCAGAAATGTGAAAAAAAAATACAAGAAAAAGTGAAAATTTTTTTTTTTCTAAAATATTTGGAAGGAGGCAAATTTTAAAAAGTAAAACATTACTAATAATAATAAATGAGTATAAATATTTCCATTATTCTGTTTTTTTACTCTTATATCAGCATATTCAAATAAATCAATCTAAAAATTTATTTAAATTAAACGTACCTGAAAATTCATATTGATTATCCGAATACAATTATCCTTAAATCCCGTTTAAATAAAAATTTTTAAGCCCTTTAATTTATAATTAGAATTAAAATTACATGCATAATTTCAATTCAATTATTTAATATTAAATGATATTAAAATTCTAATTCCATGTTATAATTATTTAAAATTAAAAAATAGTATTTCATAATTATTTTTAATTTTTTATGGTAGAATAAAAAATTATAAGTTTGATACTTAAAATTATTAATTAGTTATATATGATAAAACTAAATAATATCGGACCTGTTGGGTCCGGTATTTATACGGTCCAAAAATTGCAAGGTCCAACTAGAACAATGTCAGCTTGCGCAAACCAGTGAAATCTAGAATCCTTAGCAACTTATGTGGCGGCCAATTAGTGCCCCCTGTACTCATTAATGCAATTGCAGGCGGCAGGCTTGAGGACAGAAAAAGTAAGCGATGGGACGAGAGTCAACACTACCGGTCGTTCACGGCCATTGCTAAACCAATCCTTGTGTGAAAGGTAAACCAAGTGTGGTTGGCAGTCCATAACTGTCTCATCGCCACTGCTAGGCGACAACTAACGCCACGACAACCACCAGTGGTTAGCACCCGGCAAATTCCCTTTCGCCACCTATAAGGGGATTCTCGCGCCTAACGTTCCTCTCCATTGAGCCTATAAATTTCTCCTCCTTCTACAGGAGGAAGGATTCCGGTTCGATCTCGAACATTAAAACACACGCTCCCAGAGCTCCTAATCTCAAGCCCGCTCCTAGAATCAAACTCTAAAAGCCTCTCTCGAGAGCACCCGTAGTGAGCCATTCATCGTATTGCAACCACGGAGCCTAGCCTCTCACAAACTGCTCATTGAGTCCTGCACTCTTGCATACTTACACTCCCACCGCATACATCACATTTACCTGCGCATTCCTACGAGTGTGCTCCTTCCGTTCATTATGGAAAGTTACCCACTGACAATAAAATGCTGATGAAATTTCGTTTCTTTATATTACATTGTTTTGTCCAACTTCGATTCCATGATTAATATACACTCCGATTGTTCCATCGATTGGAATCGACAACTGTCATTCAATGAGGTCAGAAATCGAGTATTTAGGGCTCGATTGCTGTAATATTACATCTAAAATCTGTGTACGGCGATCAGTAATTTTGATATTCATTGAAGAAGAAAGCGCGAGCTTACCTGCAAATCCTTTCAATACTTTGGCGGAGTTTTAGATCCCTCCAACTTAGGGTCGGATCGTTGCCATGGCAAATCCCGATGTCTGGACAAAACTTGTGTATGAGAATCTGAACAAATTATTTGGATAATCTTCGCACACGAACCCATCTAATAATGTTCATTGATCAGGACGATCCAGGGCGGAGGGTATGGCGGTGATATGGTGGCCCCTTCGCGGCCACGGAATTCGCACACCGCTGGGCCGAAGCTTTCTGTTAAATCGCTGAATTTTATCACTCTTATGGCTTTTGTTTATTTAGGAGGAAGTGAAGTGAATTTACGACACAATAAAAACAAATTGATTTGGTTTATTTATTTATAAATTATATAATAAATGCAGAAATGTGAAAAAAAATACAAGAAAAAGTGAAAATTTTTTTTTCTAAAATATTTGGAAGGAGGCAAATTTTAAAAAGTAAAACATTACTAATAATAATAAATGAGTATAAATATTTCCATTATTCTGTTTTTTTACTCTTATATCAGCATATTCAAATAAATCAATCAAAAAATTTTTTTAAATTAAACGTATCTGAAAATTCATATTGATTATCCCAATACAATTACCCTTAAATCCCGTTTAAATAAAAATTTTTAAGCCCTTTAATTTATAATTAGAATCAAAATTACATGCATAATTTCAATTCAATTATTTAATATTAAATGATATTAAAATTCTAATTCCATGTTATAATTATTTAAAATTAAAAAATAGTATTTCATAATTATTTTTAATTTTTAATGATAGAATAAAAATTATAAGTTTGATACTTAAAATTATTAATTAGTTATATATGATAAAACTAAATAATATCGGACTGTTGGGTCCTGTATTTATACGGTCCAAAATTGCAAGGTCCAACTAGAAAAATGTCAGCCAGTAATGCAAAACCAGTGAAATTTAGAATCCTTAGCAACTTATGTGGCGGCCAATTAGTCCCCCTGTACTCATTAATGCAATTGCAGGGCGGCGCTCGTAGTGAGAAAAAGTAAGAAATGGGACGAGAGTCAACACTATCAGCCGGTACTCGCGTCGTTCCCGGCTATTGCCGAACCAATACTTGTGTGAAAGGTAAACCAAGTGTGGTAGGCAGTCCATAGCTATCTCATCGCCACTACTAGGCGACAACTGACGCCACGACAACCACTAGTGGTCAGCGCCCAGCGAATTCCCTTTCGCCACCTATCAGGGGATTCTCGCGCCTAACATTCCTCTCCATGGAGCCTATAAATTTCTCCTCCTTCTACAAGAGGAGGGATTCCGGTTCGATCTTGGACATTGAAACACATGCTCTCAGAACTCCTAATCTCAAGCCCGCTCATAGAATCGAACTCTAAAAGCCTCTCTCGAGAGCACCCGTAGTGAGCCATTCATCGCATTGCAACCACGGAGCCTAGCCTCTCACAAACTGCTCATTGAGTCCTGCACTCTTGCATACTTACACTCCCACCGCATACATCACATTTACCTGCACATTTTTACGCGTGTGCTCCTTTCCGTTCATTGTAGGAAGTCACTTACTTAAGCCACAAAGTATTTTTGTTAAGATATCCCACACCGAAATATCTTATTTATAATTTGTGTTGTGTAGGTTTCGAGTTATTAGCAATGGAGATCAAACCCACTTGAAATCCGACCCAGATCAGGAATCCGAAGGCTCTCTAATTCATACAATAACTCGAAACCCAAGACGCAACAAAACCTATTTGATGAAATATTTTTTATTGTTATGATTTGGTTGAGACGAGCGAACCATGATCCTATTTTTTAATTTATTTTTTAAAAAATTATATTAAAGTATTATCTAAAACTTAAATCAAATATTCTAAAAAATATTATCTAAAAATATATCAAAGTAATATATATTTATAAAATATAATCTCTATTAAAAACAAAATATGTTTTTTTTTAAATTTTTATTATTTCAAAATGTTGCATCCCGAGTTTCTAGTTCTTGTACAGATTATGGAGCCTTCGGACTCCTCATCGTCCGGAGGTGATCACAAGCAAATCCGGTTTCCATTGTTGTTAACTTGAAACCTGCACAACACAACTAACAAATAAGATGTCAGATATCGACAGAATTTCTCCCACAGAAAACACTCCGACCTTAAGTCAGAATCCTTCCACAATGAACGGAAAGTGGGAACGCACGCTTAGAGGTGCGTGGAACTATGATGAATGTACGATGGGAATGTATGAATGTAAGAGTTGAACTCAATAAACTGTTGGTAGGAAGCTTGGCTCCCTATATACATCGCGATGAGTAGCTAACTTTGGTAGCTTGTGAAAGGCCATAGTGGATGAGAGCTGGTTGTAAGTTTGAGAGCAAGAGCTTGTGAATTGTTTGTCTCAATGACAGACTCAGATTTCAGATTTTGAATTGATCTCTTTTCTCCTGTAAAAGGATAGAGAATTTATAGGCTCCAGAGAGTGGAGTTTTGGACGTGAGAATCCTCCTTATAGGGATTTGCCTGGCCGACCTATTAGCTGCAATCGGTGATGTCAATTGTTGCCTTATGACGGTGAGGAGACCGTCGTGATCGCTACCACGCTAGTTACCTTTCGCATGATTGATTGGGCTGGCCATGGAAGTAACGCGTACCTCCGATTAGCAGAGTTGACCTTTCTTTCATATGCTCACCTTGCTGTCTTGAGTCTGCCGCTTGCAACTGTATTAATGAGTTGCCGGAAACACTGATTAGCCACGGACGTTAGGCCACCACGTAGGCTGCTTGGAGTTCTAGGCTGAATAGTCGATTTGGACTTCCGTTTTCTGAATTAAGCCTTGTGAGTTATGGACGCTATTGGGACTAGGCCCAACACAAAATTTATATATTAAAATGTTAAAATTTATAATAACTAATTATTTTATTATTATTAATTATAAGATAACAAATTAATCAAATTTTGATTTTATTAAAAGTTTAATTTCCATTTTGAAATTCAGTTCGACAAAATTACTTGGCATGCCACTGCTACCGCGATATCTTAATCCACCGCTCACCGACTCCGGGTCTCCTGCTTCCGGCATCAGGGTAAGCCCATCTATGGCGATAGATTCAGTAGAAGCTCCCTCTCTGTCCTCTACGTCGTCTTCTCATTCCAGGTCTTTTCCTTCCTACTCACTTGCCCTTAATTCCATTTTTTTTCGTCTTTCTTCTTGCCCCTTTTACTCTTTTCTAACGGAAGTGCGCAACACCACATCTTGCAGCCAATCTCGCCATTTCTACCTTGCGGTCGATAGACTTCAATTCAAAATGGTATCTATCCGTGTTTCTCTCGGTCGCTCGATCGCTTATGATTTCTGGTATCAAATTGTTCAATTAATTACTGCGATCTATATGTTTTCTATACGGTGTGGTATCAGGAGACATTGGTGGATCTGTTGGGAGTCGTGGGTCGGCGGTCAGGCCTGCCAATGGTAGTTTGTTGCTGTTCGCGGGACGAGCTTGACGCTGTCTGCTCCAGCGTCTCTACCCTATCATACATTTCTTTGGCCTTCTTGGTATATTCTGTCCCCATCTTATGTTCCATTTTCTGAATCATATTGCTTTTGTTATGTTCATTTTTAATTTGGTCTATGACAATAGCTGAAATATACAATTTCCATTGTCTCATTATGAACTGGTGTACACTAAAAAGACCTGCATACAAAAATAATTCACTGAAATGTACAATTTGCAGCAAAGGCGGGGAAGATCGAGTAATTTTTCTTGTGATATAAACTTACTAGGTTGCATCCTGATAATTTGGCCAGGGTGACTGTGTATATTACACTTAGCTGTTATCTTAAGCCATTCGGTATGCAAGAATCTAGCAATTATTTATTTGTGTTATGTGTGAACCAAATTTATTTTGTATGCCTGTTTGAAAATCCAACCCAAAAACTTTGCAGTGTGACAATGTGAATTTTGAATTAATGTTAGTGGTGGTAGTAGAGGGACCGGGCCAAAGGCTATATTTTTGGATTTATCAATTATGTAATATATATTGCATTTGCACTAGGGTTTGATAGGTTTCAAAACACAATTTGTAGCCGTCAAGCTTTGTTGTAACCCTATTTGTCAAAAATAATGACACCTCTACTTCTTTACCTGGTGTTTTTCCTCCTTTGGAATTTTTCCACATAAATTCGGTTCTTTGTTATTTGATTGTTTATTATTTTAATATTGCTAATCCTTTGAATCCTAATTATTTGACTTAACAATACCCGAAATTCTTGGTATTTGGCCTGGTGTGGATGTGATTTGATGAGAATTCATGCCAATTAAGGAGAGATGAGGTGAGAATCATTTATATTCTTTGTTGACTTTTATATTTGAATTAATCCAATTTGATGTGGCCTGTTTCATAGTAGGGGTTGATGGCAATATAATCTCCCAATTTTTCCAGCAAGCCACACCATTAATGTAAAATGGATGGAATTCAAAAGTTTGAGTAATTAAATTCATTCTTTGTTTATCCAAATATCATTCAAAACAACAAGATACAATGTAATCCTACTAATTGCAATCAACATATTACCCAGATTTTTTTTTTTGGGGGAAGTCTGGTGAGTGCCTGCGTGATTAAACTCGTGGTTAGCCCTTCGGCAGTTCAGCTGTTGTGTTGCTTTTGTGTCTTATATATAAACCGTGATACTAATTGGCACCCTATGAAGGCTGCTAACAGCTGATGGGGTCATGAGCAGTGACTTAGGTTCTGCTATTATTTGTCTTCACTGACTTATGGCTCTTCCAAGAAATTTTGGATCTAGCTTTCCAATTGCATCCGGCTAATAGAATTCTGGGCTAATAACATGTGATTACTCATTGTGTATCTAACATGTGCACATTGTCCCAAAAAAACTAAGCATTTTGTGTACCTAATGACAATTTGTTTTCTGAGTACCTATCACATGCATGTGGAGCAAGGCCTATTGTCCATGTTGTTGACTATATGTGCAATTGTTTCCTAGTATCTTAATTGCTTGCAGACAAAACTTATTTATTTGTATATGTCTCATCAATTATCATGACCCTCTCTTTTTCTCTTTTTTTCTTCATTTTTGTTCCATCATTGGTCCAGTACAGTGATCTTGCTGCAGCAGACCGTGCACTCATATTGGAAAATTTTCGGCAAGCAGCCCTGAAGTGTTATGAAAACATCCCTATTCAATCATGTGGAGGTGAAATTGGGGAAGAAGGGCTCAAGTCTCATATGATAGTGGCAACAGATGCCTGCCTTCCAATGCTTCCTTCTGGGGAGTCTCCTCTTTCTGCTCGTGTTCTGATTAATTATGAGTTACCAGCAAAAAAGGTCTTTCACAAGCCCCCTTTTTCAAAATGGAATCTTTCAATATTGTCTGCATGAGTAGATGAGTCCTAGTCCATAGATACCATTCTATTCATTGATGGAAAATTTCAGCAATGCTTTGGTGCTCACTTTCTCATATGCTTTTAAGTATTGAACGGACTGTGTGTTAGTGGTCTGTATGGAGCTATCTAGACTCTAGTAACATGGTATATTTATGTTAGTGATGGGCATAGCTGCAACGGGGTTAACCTGATTTATTAGCATCGCAAACCGATGAATAATAAGCCTAGAAAAAGGAAAGTATTAACCGACCCATTAGACCCAAGTTTGAATAAAAGAGTCTTGCCTTGACCCAATCAAGCGGACGGCTGACTGGCCATGTGGCCTAATAACGTAAAGGATGCGGAAAATATTAAATCATAGAACCAACTGACTAGATATCCAATGGCAAGTCAAACGATTAATTTGACCAAAATGGTTAACCAAATCGAGCAGTTAACCTAGCCAAATGGTTAAACCAAGCAATTGGTTAATATACCCTGCAGTGAGCCCAAGCAAGAGTTTCTTGACTAATATCAATTGCTCATTATTATCATCGGGTAAACTGTCTTCAGAAAGAATGTGCATAAAGGCAATCGAACTAATCAGTTTTTAATTGGTTTAACTACCCATATCGTGACCGATTATTCCTCTTCAGAATACCACCATCAACTGGCGATGTAGTTATAAATACGCCTACTTCTCCTAAAAAAAAAGGAAGAAGCTGGAAATTAAGCACAAAGCAAAGCCTTCTAAACACATGTTCTTCCATTTAATACGAGGCTAAGTCTTCCATTTCTCTCTTTCTCATCCTTAAAACCTCTCCCATTTTCCAAATTTTTGGAAAAGTTATTGATTTTAGCGTCAAAGGATATACTGAGTAGCATGTCCCTATCCTTTGAACTCTTATTTGCTATTATGGTGTCAGGATCCAGATACAAGATTCGTTAGTTTAACTTGAATTTGTTTGAGTCATAATCGATATTTCAGATTCTAGATACGCATTATTAGAGTCATATATGGGAAATGCAGTCAAGCAACTTGTTCCTACCCGAAATATCATAAGATTCCCATTCCTGAAAATCCATACTTTTCCAAACCCTAAAAACAGATGAAATGCTTCCTTGGGGCCAATACTTTTATGCATACCTCCTCCGGTACCCACAAAAATCTATTAACCCACAATCTTTGACAAGACTAATCAATATGGTGAATACAAAGGTACATGGACAATCGAGCAAACTGCTAAAGGATGTTCCCTCTTGCAACAACTTCCCAAAAGAAGGCAGCCAAGGGAGTGCTCACTCACTAGCCATTCCAAACATTGGAGCTTTGGCTGCTCAAATGCAAGTAATATCAAATATGTTAAAGTCCCTCTAAGACAAATTCTGTGACCAAACTCGTCAAGCTCAAGTCCTCCATCCATAAGGCTCGATCTTAAGGAAAAGATTGAAAAGAAAAAAAACCCGCCTTAAAGGGAAGCCACTCTAGGATAAATATGCTTGTGGCTCCCGAGCTGTAGAATCAAGCTTTCCTTCCCGACTCGAGGCTATCTAAATTTCGAGATTAGAGAAGAGAGTGTAAAGCGATTGAATCCCTAGTATACTGAGAATTTCGGATGCCCTTCCATCAAAGAGAAAGGGTCATGCAATAGCATGCCCCGGAACCTCCTGATTAGGCAAATGTCAAGCATATTTGTCATTTATTCAAAGTTAAAAGACATTCTTTAATGCCAAGAGAATCACTTCCATGACTAAAATGGAGGAATGTATCAAAAGAATAGAGCAGTAAGTTTTCCATGGAAGCTTTGCTGGCTAAACAATCCAACTAGGTCGAACACCATTTACATTGAAAATCAAGAGATACCGGCGCCATCATAAATTCAAAATGCCAGTATTGGAGCCAAACGATAAAAATATTAATCCAATGGAGCATTTGAACCACTTTCACATGTTGCTTGGCTTCAAAATCTAGAAGACATCACGTTGTGCCTCAATTTCCCTTTGACCCTAAAGGGAGATGTACAAATTTGGTTCTAAAGGTTAGAACTGAATTTCATTGAGACCTTTCAGGAACTATCTAAAACAATTCTTGTCCCACTTTGCCTCTAGACAAAGAGAAGAGAAACAATTGCAACATTTTGTTAAGATTAGACAAGCTCAAAATGAGAGTTTGAAGCGTTTTATGGCCTGATTTTACGCCGAGATCGGAGGTATATCAAAACCCACCGATAAGATAAAGCTAAATGCTTTTATGATGACAATTCAATCGGGCAACTTTTTCAAGTCGTCGACCTAGCAATACCCCAAGATGTTATTGGAGGAAGAAGTGATCACCAGGGCCTACATCACATTAGAGGAGGCGAATAACGTCAAAAGACCAAAATGCTCAAATTATGAGTAGCATATGGGAAATAATGGGGAAGGAAAAAGGAGAAACAACGGCAATTAACTTACTCAGGACCATCATAAGCAAGAGAATGGAGTTAGGTTTTCGTAGAAAATATAAGCCGCTACATGTCACGCCCTAGGTAATACCCGAATGAATGTTCTAATGCAAGTTCAAAACAAAAAGTTCCTGTAGTGGCCCAAGCCGGTTAAGAATTCGGAGGGAGAAAATCGATCAAAGTATTGCTTCCACCATCAATCTCCAAGGCATAACATCAAGGACTGCTGGACGCTTCAGAAGAAGATTAAAGCCTTTATCAAAAACGGCATCTTAAGAAATATTTGCTGAATCCTATGACCGCCCCAGGCAAAGATAAGGATGATAAAAAGCCGCCGAACAACCATAAAATCGTATAGTTGTAGGGGTCATCAACATGGTATCCACCAAACTCACAAGCTTGGCAATTCCAAATCATCTGGAAAAAGCTTCCTCTAACAAAAGACAAATTACAAGCGGAGAAAGATGTCATTAGTTTTAGCAACAACTATATGACACATGTAATCTTTCCCAATTTTAATACTCTTGTTGTAATTGCACTTGTTTCAAATGAAGTCTAGGACTACCCACTAGAAAGTGCCTTAATTAATAATAGAAACTCAAAAAATATTCTTTACTTCAATGAGTTCATTAAGTTAGAACTTAAATGAAATCAAATAGAACCATCGAACTAACCATTGTACAAATTGGATAATGAATCAGTTTAGGTTAAGGGAATTGTACACCTAAAAGTTACGATAGGACATATCCAAAAACAATCTTTCATCAACTAATATTTTTAGTATTAGATCTTCCTCAGTTTACAACGTCATATTAAGTCGACTGTACCTAACAACATTTGGAGCGATCACCTCCTTCTAACATCTGAAAATGAAGTTTCTAACTAAATACAAGGTTTGAGAAGTTAGAAGATATCGGGCCATTGGACAAATATGCTACTTAACGTAGATCAATGGCCTAACCCCACCACAACTAGTTGAAGAGATTGACCTTTGGATTGAGGCCTGTCTGTAACAAGCTTAACCCAGTGAATCACCTCTTTAGATTTCTTTGAATTCGGTAAACTCGTATAAATATGTCCAGATTTGATCATCACTAGATCAAGATCTAGAGCAAAAAATGATAGAATTCCTACGGAACAATGCGGACATTTTTGTCTAGATATCAACTAACATATCAGGTATTCCAACAGAAAGCCTCATCTTTGAAAGTAAATATATTAGATAGAAAAGGCAAAACTGCTCCTTTGAAAAGGTCATGGCTTTTCGAGAAAAGGTTAAGAAGTTTATCAAAGTTGGATTTAACAGGGAAGTCAATTACAAGGATTGGTTATCCAATGTTGTCCTTGCAAAGAAGCGAAATGGGAAATAGATGTGCGTCGACTTCACATATACGAATAAAGCATGTCAAAAATATGTTTTCCCTCTGCCAATGATCAATTAAATGGTAGATTTGACATTTAGACAGTAGCTACTAAGTTTTATAGACGCTTATTCAGAATATAACCCGATCAAAATGAATTAAGAAGATGAAGAGATAACCCTATTTACGACAAACCAGGAAACTTATTGCTATAAAGTGATGTCTATCAGTTTGAAGAATGTTGGCACCACATATTAGAGACTAATGAATAAAATGTTTGAGCAAAAGGTCAAAAAAAATATGGAGGTGTATATTAACAATATGCCCGTATATTTGCCGACGACTATATCAACAATCTGTCAAATATTTTCTATTTACTTAGAAATATCGAATAAAGTCAAACCTAACCAAGTTTATCTTTGAGATAATTTCTGATAAATTCTTAGTCTCTCTCGATACAGGATAGAGGCCAACCTAGAGAACATTAAAGCAATTATGGATATAAAGCTAACGCGGACGATCAAAGATATCCAAAAGCTAATCGGCCGACTTGTAGCCCTATCCCAATTTATGGCCAAGCCAATTGAGAAGTATTTTTCATTCTTCAAAGTACTGAGAGGTATAAAGACGAACAATTTCCGATGGACGGATAAGTGCTAACAAGCTTTCCAAGATTTGAAAGAATACTTGGTGCATCCGCCTTATCTAAGTCATCCTAAAGGGAATAAGGAATTATATATTTACTTGGCCATTTTAGAAACACAGCTCTAAACATCATTTTAGTCAAGAAAAAATCAGGAATACAATGGCCGGTATACTATATTAGCAAAATAATAGTCGACTCAAAAACTCGGTATGCACCAACGGAGAATGCTACTTTAGTTGTAGTTTTTGCCATAAGGAAACTCTGACCATATTTTCAGGCCTATAAAATTGAGATATTGATAGATTAACTCTTAAAAAGGATTTTGCAAAAAACTAGAAGTATCCAAACACTTAATTTTAAGTGGTCGATCGAGTTGGGGAGTTCGACATAAAATTTCAAGCCCGATTCTTCATAAAGGGTCAAGTCTTTATGGACTTTATAGTCGAAACAACGATCCCAATCTCAGAAAAAGCAATTAAAGCGAGGCTGCACTAGATGTGCCACCACCCAGGTGGACATTACATGTGGATGGAGCATTGTTCCGGACAAATAGTGGAGTTGGAATAATCCTGACTTCACCCAAAATGATTGGGATCAAATATTCAATCATATTTGGGTTCCCAACCACCAATGTGGCTGAATATGAGGCTATGCCAAATAATCAAATATTCAATCATTTTTTTGTCAAGATTTTAACTGTTTACAGTGATTCTAAATTAACAATCAATCAAGTATTGAGTAATCAAATATTATTTTAAATTTTGCTTACTTGCAAGTGGAAAAAAGTAATAAAAACTTTCTGAATGCAGTGGCTGCAAATTGTGTAATGATAAAATCTGCTAGTTTTCTTGATGGAGCTTTATATTATAGTCTGAAAGGTCAATAAAAAGTGGACAGAAAGACCTCGTTTTCCATATCCAAGAGAATATCTTCTCTGTGAATAGGAAGTAGTGTTTATGTGGGGAATGGTTACAAGGTAATAGTCACAGTGAGGATCTGGTGTTTTCCTTTCCTAATTTTTGTATGTTTTACAAAATTTTATGATAAGTGAACATGAATCCTCTGTTTAAAAAGAAACAAATTGTTTGCACACTCTCTTCCCCACTGTATTTATTTGGGTGAAGTTATGGAAACAACCTGCATAAGTAACTAGGTTAGGCTGCACACATTTAACATTTCTCAGGCCACCCAATACAGGAGCCTTGTGTCCTCAGCCATCCCCTTTGTGGGAGTTGTGCAGTTAGGCCGGATGTTTATGACAACTTTAGCTGATATTTTATGTTGTTTATGAGTTGAGAGATGACTTGTCTTTTTTAGTAGCTTAAACAAGTTGCTGGAATTCTCAAAGTAATACATTCTCAAATGGCTGTATACCTTTTTCTTTTCTTTTCTTTTATCTAGGTTTGCATCATATGTTTTGACACGTCATCTATCTTGTGTATGACTTTGACCAGTGGAAGATGGTCTCATATTTTATTTTGGCTTATCGTGTGTCTTGTGTATATCTTGTGGTTTGTGCCTTTGCCATAACTTTTTTAATATCATAGACCATAAAGTTTCTGTTGTCTGAGAATCGTGGGCAACAAATGGATGTATGTTATGTCCTTGTAGTCAATTCTATCAAACTTTGTGTGGCCTTCTTCTCATTTCACATGTTGATTGATGCTTATAGGAAACGTATATGAGGAGAATGGCAACCTGTTTAGCTCCAGGTACTTTCTTCAATGCAGAATTGCCTCCCCCAACAGTGTTCTGGGTAATTATCCCAACCATAAACACCCAGTTGGCATTATGATGGGATTTGAACCTAAACCTTAAATCTTGGACTCTCAAGAGTTGCATACACAGAATTCTGCATCAACTTCATCATGTCATTTGGATAAATATTCAGATGGGATCGTGATCAACATGGTGGTTGGAGGTGAAGTTGCTGCTCTCAAAAGCATTGAAGAAAGCATTAATCTTGTCATTGCTGAGATGCCCATAAATGTAAGCTTTTTCATTTGTAGTTTTCTTACGCCTTTCTCATCATATGCATGCAAAACCTTAGGACTGGCTGCTCATCATAGGAAACCAAATTCATCACTTAGAAAGACAGATTTGGGGATATATATATATATATATGTGTGTGTGTATGATTATCACTTAGAAAGACAGATTTCGGAATATATATATATATATATGCCTCTATACGTAGATTGTTCTTTCCTATGACCAATTTGGGTTGCTGCAGGTATCAGAGATTTTGTGAAGATGCTTCTGCACTGTGATGGGAGGTGCATTGGTTAATTTTTACAACACAAAAAATAAAAATTGCAGAAGCTCTTTGAATATCAAGGCAGATGTAACTTATTATGTATTTTCATAAAGGTATAGTTGTGTGCTTAATAATTTGTATGCTTGTTTCGACAGATCTTCCTACTTTATAATTGGTCAATCAGAATATTTTTAACTCGTCTAGATCTCGGCTGAGGAAGTATTTCTATGAATTTAATCTTCCCTTCATTCCTTCATCATTAGATAGAATTTACAGAAATAAGCATCCCCCCATCTTCCCATGCCCTTCTGGCTGCTGAGTCATAGAAGAGAAATGCTTAGGGGATGACCTTTAATTAATTTTATGACATTTTTGGACAACATGACATTTATTTATTCATTTATTATTGTCTAAATCTATTAATATAAATAGATAAGATGTTATGTCATTAAAAAATATTTAAAAAATCTAAAAAATGTCATCATAACACCACTCTTGATTAAAAGAAAGAGTGTTCAGCATTTGTGGGATGCAATAGCATATTAGTTATTTATCTGTGTGAACTTATCAGTATAATAATAGATGAATGAATAAGTGTTATTTTTTAAAAATATATCCAATAATAATTAAAGGATCTTACCTATTTTTTTAATGGAAACTTGGCTGTATTTTGAAGCTTGTGGTTCAGCGATCACAAGCACCCATCTGTTATTTGTGGTTTTTTTTTTAATGTGTTTTGATTCTGCTTTAGAAAGCACGGTTATTTATTTTGGCCCTTTTTTACAATTTATTTGTTATTAGTAATTATTAGTAATGCATATCGATTATTTTATATATGTTGAAATTTACTTAATAAGCTTAATAAGTTGAGATAAGCGTATTTTATAAGCTCCTCTAGATGAATAATAAATTTTAAGCATGATATTTACTGGCTATTTATTCATTTTAAATTAATTTTGAACTCAATTCTTGATAGTTGTGATAGCAATTTTAAAGTTAATAATGTGGAAATGATAAATTTTCAGGTTATAATTTGAGGTTCTCATACTAAGCGTTGCAGTCTCACCTCCTACCTTACTAAAAGAAATCATTTCTAACTATTTAATTAGTTACATAAAATTTTAAATAATTTTAGTAAGATATAATAAATATAAACGAAATAGATTGTGAAAGTATATCAAATTATTCATCATAAGTATCATTTCAAATTTGTCGTCTATATTAAGTAGTAAGATAATATTTTATCACAAATTCTCAAAGAAATATAACGTACAAGTCGAAATTAGAATACGATAAAAAAAAAATTATTTGTGATGGGTTTAGTATACCCAAATCGGAAAAAAAAATCGCTTAACCACTTCATCTTATTCATTGGCGGTTGTCACGAGTGGTTGTCATTGGCGATTGTCAATTGATAAAAATGACCATCCTCCAACTTTATAAATATCTTCATTCCAATGAAAGTGGAAAAAAAAGGGATGAGAAATGGACCAACCTAGCAAGGAAGAATTCTCCCTCCAGAAAGTTCTTCATGAACTCCTCTAGCCAAGAAAATGCCAACCCTCTATTTAAGGAATCCAACCTTCCATTTCAGGAAACCATCCAGGAGACTTATCCTATTGCTAAGGGTCTCTCCCTTCATTCAGGAAGCTTGCCTTCCATATCTCTGAGTCTCTCCTCAATCAAGTATATCTCCAAGTGGCCATTCTTTCAGGTGCACTTGAATACTCAATCCACCATTACATATATCTACATCCACTTTACATTTTTCTATTCTCTTGAAAATATATCTAATTTGAGTGTCGAAGAATATACGGTGAGAGTAAACTCCGTCATCCTCTGACTTCTTATTTTCAATTGTATTGCGCAAGGTTCAAATTGAAGACTATAAATACCAAATCCGCAACTGATCGACCCAATGTAAAGATCCGATTCGTGGTCCCCTAATTTGTAGGATAACTCAAATTTATGAAATGTAATAATTTGTAATCAATATCATATTTTTTATATGAGATATATTTTAATATTTATTTATTTGTTATTTTTATTTTTATTTTTAAAATGTATATGTCGGATAATAGCGAGTGTTTTAATTATGTAAAGAAATATCAAAGGTTCTTCTAGTATGATAAGAATATATCAATTATCTATTATAAATGTTTATTTATTTATCTTGGTTATGAATAAATTTTTTAAGAGATGTTCAAGATAAAAAAAATTTTATATGCTACTTATATTATTTTAATAGATAAGAAAAGAAAATGTTTAAAAATTAAATTAGCACGTTAGATTAGACCTTAGTATGGGTAAAAGTAAAATTAAAATATATGAAGTATATTTATGGTAATTTTAAATAGAATAATAAATAAATTAATAATTGATAATTAATATATTTTTCAAAATAGTAGTTTTTATTATTTTTGATTTATAATTTAAAAAACAAAGTAGAAAGATTAATGAAGATATAACAAGTGTAATTAATACAGGTTTATTAAAATAAAAAAATTTATATCAGAATATTATACGAATAAAATATGCATACCTCTAAAATTAAATTAATAATATTATAAAATAGCTGCAATATCAATTTTACTCCATAAATAAGAATATTAATAAGTTAAACAAAAATATTTAGAGATTTAAAATACAGATAAAATGAGAGACCTGAGTAGAAAATGAGAGTTGGTTTTGGTTGAAAAAGATAGAGAAATAAGTAGACTTATAAAAATTTAGAGTTATATAATAAAAATAATTTAAAATTAATTATATTCACAAATATAATATCACTAAATCCAATAAATTACCAAAAATATATTTGTATTATGAATCCAGTTAATAGGACTTTAGACTTTACTATGGTTTAATATTTCGGATCTCTGTTTAAATTATTTTAATATTAATTATTATTTTAAGTAATTTGAGAGTGATAAAAAATTAATTTAATATTGTAAAATTTAGAAGGATATTTGGATCAGTTGGCTGACATTCAAGGTGCATCTGTATGGACTAAGTATCCATTTAGGTTTTAAAATAAAAGAATTAAAATATATAATAACAATAATAATAATAAAGGAAAAAGGAAAAGAAAACAGAGAAAGGAGAATCGGGAAGAGAAAAGCAGGGGAGAAGAAAAGGGAAAAAAAAGAAAATATATATACGAAAATATATATAAAACTTTGATTGATTATATTACATTTAAATTTGGATATTATATAACGGAGAGATCTATTTGAAAATTCCTTTCCACTAGTAAAAAAAGATTTTGGGTGGTCACTCTTTCCAATTGGATGATTTAATTTAATCTTATAAAATATTCAGACGTCTTAATATATTTGTAAATTTGAAATTAACAAAATTAACATACTAATAGATAAAATTATCCATGGATACAGTGTATATGAGTGATTATATATGTTGGCCTAATTTATATTTGATTTAGCTTTAGATTACCGAGATTATGTGTAATTCTTTCTCAAGCTAATCTTTAAATAACTATAACTCAAATTTGATGCATGATTTGTATTTTTACAATGATTTGTAATGGACTTCGATCTCGATCTTGATTTGGATTTTAGACTTGAATTTGATATTCGTTGATTTTCCCAATGATAAATCACCTTGATTTTCTTCCTATAAATAATTTTGGTATGTGTTTTGATCCGAGTCAGTCCAATCCGATACTATTTTGGTTTTTTATGCACTATTAAGAATAATTTTGTCCCAAATCACGAGTTGATCGGGCCTTAGATTTGGACTTAAACTTGCACTTGGACTAGATGTCGGCTTCTTGGAATCTGAAAGATATTTTGTTTATATAAATATATATCAAAAATAAATTTGGATATTTATTTTGGATTTAGATATTTGATTGAGTACGAGACTATCATTGTATTTTAGATCTTGAATTTTAATTGAACTTATTTTATTGACAATTTAGATTTATTTTGTTATTTGATTGGTATTCATCCATTTGACCCTCCCTTTGATTTATTGGCATCGTTTTGTTTAAATACGATACTTTGGGCGTTTTTGCGTTTTTATTTTATCAGTAAAATGTTCAAAGCGTTATAGGACCGTGGGTTAAATTTGATGAGTTTTAGATTTGTTATGTTTTAAATTAGTATTAGATATGATTGGATTATGGAATTGACTTGATATAGGCTCATCGATATATTTTAAGAATATTTAAGATATTATGTTATATCTAATTTATGATTTTTGTTGGATTATTCTCCTATTACGATCATTGTATAAAAACGCATATTTATTTTGTGGAGACGGTTGAACGTTTCATTTTGATTTGTCGAATCCTATATATTTGGTTTGTCGCACATAAATTTTTGAGACTTTGTATTATTTATTAAATTTATTTAAAATTTTAAATTTTAAAATTATAATTAATTATTTAAATCAATTTATTTGATCCGAATTCATGACAATTTAATACTTGAAAATAATATGATTCAAGGATTTGCTAAAAATACTATTTTTTTTGTCAATATCTTAGATTAAAAAATACAATTAACCTGCATTCTAAAGTTTGCTTATTTTCTTGAAAAATATTTCCAAAAAAAAAAAAGCATCCTATTTTAATAGCTTCATACTTGCCTTGCCGTTGTTGGAACAAATGACACAAACAATAAGAGAATTAATATAATTTAGCTTATCTTCAGTTTATAATGATAAGTCATTTATATAGAATAGTTAACACGGTACTAATATGAAAAATAATAAATATAAAAATATAAAAAATATTTAAAAATATTTTAATTTTATAATATTATATATTTGAAAATATATATTACAAAATATTATAATATATATTTTATATATGTTACCATATTTTATATTCCTCTCAAACTCAAATAAATAAGGTAGAGATTGAGTTTGAAAACTAGATCATGATATTGTCCGATAATATTAAACTTGTTAAAAATGTTAGCAGGTTGTCCACTGATAGTATGTAGTAAAGATATATATTACCTTGTTGAATATATTGATAAATAAAATGATAATTATTTTTAATATGATTGGTCTGCTTATTAAATACATTATTGAGAATAATTTGTATCACACTTTGATTACCATAATATGGAATAATTACATTAGAATATACAACGTTCATTTCTTTTAACAGTTAATATAACCAAAGAAGTTCGACAATTGTATTGACCAAGGTATAATATTCTACATTCGTATTTGAGCGTGCTACAATATATTATTTTTTTACTTCATCATAAAATAAGAAATGTTCCCAAGAAGAAACAATATCAAATGGTGGTTTGTCGATAGTTGGAATCATTGTCCCATCTGCATCAAAAAAAACAAAAAAAGAACATAACCAAATAGATAAATGGCAGAAATTAAAATCTATGGAATAAAATCCTTTAATATATCAAAGAATACAGAGTATAATAGTATTGTGAGTAGTCTATGGTGAAATCATAAATTGATTAATAAGATAAATTACATAAGTAATATTATAATGAGTAATAAAAAGATAAATAAACCCTCAAACTAGTTATCGATAACGAGTTGTATCTAACAAAGGAGAACTATCAAATAAAATGAGTTTAACATTCAGTTCAAATGGAAAAAAAACCGCCTTGTTATTAGTTATGGCATGACAAATGAGTAGATCAAAAGCATATTTTACTTTAGAGAGATAATATTTATCAAAATATGAGGACATTTCAAGACCAAGGAAGTAACTAAGACTTTTTAATATCTTTCATTTTAAATTATTGATGTAGAAAAATTTTAACAGATTGAATCCCGAGCAGATCATTTTCAATAATAATCATATCATTAACATAAGGTAAAATAAGAAAAGTGTCAAATGAAGTACATATAAAAAGAGTTGAGTCAAGAAAGTTGGATGTAAAACCCTTGTGTAACAATAGTGGAACTAAACTTAACAAAATAGACTCTACGAGCTTGTTGAAGGCCATACAGTGCTTAACAAAGTCAATAGACTCTGTTTGAGGGATGCTCACACCTAAGCAGGGCTGAATATACACTTCCTAAATCAAATCACCGTGAAGAAATATATTCTTAACATCTATTTAAAAAATTCCTATTGAAAAATGGCATTAGCAGTAATTAAAGAATCAATAAATGTGAAACGAGCAACAAGTACAAAGATTTTCTCATAATTAATCCCTTACTCCTAGATAAAACTACAAGCAATAAGACAAACTTTATAATATTTTACTGAGTTATCAAACTTCACTTCTAATCACTGATTTGCCTAGAGATAAGTGAATCAAATTCCTTATGCAATTCTTTTATAAGGTGAGAATTTTATCAGTCATTGCATGTTACCACTAAAGATAGCATTTTACTTCTCGATAGGTAGTAGGTTTATATAATATAGTAAATACTGTAAAATAATAAAATTCAGTAAGTGAGAATGGAGCTCACATGATATAGGAAAAGTGGTTCATGTCTGATCGATATATCAATTGATAGATCAACTACATCCTGAACAAGTATAAACGGACAATTAGTAGGAGTTTGAGCAAAAATATTAGAAATCAATGTAATAGGAATAAGATCAAAAAACAGGCTTAATAACAGATCGGTAAAAGCTTATGCCACAAGTGTGGAAAAAAGAGAGAATAAGTTGATAAATATTTTATACTCCCAAAAGAAGACATGACGGGAGATACAAAGTCTATTGAAAATAAAGTTATAACATCAATATCTTTTATATTCAATATTATATTCAAGAAAGTAACATAGACAAGCTAAAGGTTTTAGTTTATTTTCTTTGTGAGATTGAAAAAGAATAAAGCAAATATATCCAAAGGCACAGAAAAGATTATAGTGAGATAGTATATTAAAGAGACGCTTGTGAGAAATATGATTTTGTATAACCTAAGATGAGAAATGATTGACAGTATAAACTATAGTGAAGATAGATTTTTCCTAAAATTCTTCTAGTACAGAAGTTAAGAGTGAGATAAAAAGAAATTAGATACTACTACAAATATAAACAAACTTTTGTTTAGCATAGCTGTTTTATTAGCATGTTTTTTTAGCAAGATTTTCGATGTATGGTGCCATGTCATTTAATGGTATCGAAGAATAATGACCCATAATATTCCTTGGCATTATCGAATTTTAATATTTTAACTTGTTTTGAAAATTGAGTATATATCATATTACAAATTCTTTGTATACTTTGATCAATTCAGATCAACAATATAAAATATCTATCCATGCAAAATAAGAGAAGTTATTAATAAAAGTAACAAAATATTGTGATTATCTTTAGTAAATATAGGGGCGAGTCCCCAAATGTTAGAATGATCAAGGTTAAAAAGAGTATAAGAAATAAATTCACTAAAATTAAAAGGTAACACTTTGTGATTAATAAGTTTACAAGTCATACAATCAAAAGATTTATTACTAAAAGTTTTTAAATGACCTATAAATGCTAGCAATTAAACTTTTAGATTTGGTATGTAATTAAGGTAAGAATGTTACCAAAGATTAGATTTGACTAGTTTGAAATACAGAGTAAGAGTGCTAAAATGATAAGATAAAATATAAAGTACGTTAAGCTCAAATAAATGTTTAACTTTATAACCTGTCCCAATCATTTAATCTATCTATGGATATTATATATTATAACTATGAGAAAAAAAGTAACATTTTAAACTAAAATCATGTAATTATCCTATAGATAGTAGTGAATCGGATAATAAAGATACAATATAACCATTTGAAATAGAGAGTAAAGAAGTAAAAATGGAGTAATAAAAATAATATACATATGAGATCCATTTAATATGTAAATTTTTAGTGCATCAAAGGCTTCAATTTTGTTATTATATAGACTTTGATTAAAAGTCATGTGATTGCAACATACAAAATCAATAATCAAATAAAAGTTACACAAAGTTGTAAATAAAGTAGGTGTAGAGATTGAATTTACACAAGATAAAAACCTAGTTGTCAATTATCTCAAGATCAATAGCAGATAGAGAACAAGATGAAGTAGCAGAATCTAATTCTGTTGGTTTAGTTTTGATGATAACTGTTATTTAAACTAAAGATGATCTGTAGTTCTGGTAGGAGCATTTCTTCTTTGAAAAATTATATTTTCAACGACTTTTGTATGATAATATTAGCATATATTTAAGTTATATGACCATTAATTATTTGACCCAAAGCTTTGATGTAATAATTTAGAATTTAAAGTTTGTAAGGAAACCATAAAAACTGTCTACACAAGTAAAGGGTAAGGATACTTATACAATAAAGAGGTTCCGGTAGATTTAAACTTATTACGAAGAGTCATAAGAAATTAAGTGAGATGAAATTCATTTTAATAATCTAAAAATTTATTAATCTCTATTAGAGACTCCTCTTATGTTTCAATTGATACCACCTAATCCCATAAATAGCATATTTAGGAGCAAAAATCTCTTATTGATTGATTATATTTTTAATTTTTATTATATAACTTACGTATAGCCTGATATCAAAAAGCAAAGTTCACAAATGGATAGTAGTGTTATAAAAAGTCTAATACATCTTTGGTAACTTTAAAACAACTAAATAACATACTAATAGATAAAATATATGTATTAGCAAATTAAGAAATAATTCTATGGTTAATAACATCCCAATCTTCAAATGATCAGTAAAAATTGACTATGTTTTAAAAATCTCTCATCGGAAGGCTCGTATTTCCCGATGACAAATCACCACAATTTTCTTCCCTTGAAAGAAGTGTGCTTGGAGTTAGTCCAATGATTTTAGTTTAAGCGATTAAGAATAGTTTGAATAAGGTGAGATATATAGGTTATTATTAGAGCCATGTAGACTGAGATATCAAAATTATATCAAAAATAAAGTGGCTAAAATATGTTTCAAGAAGTGGGCTGAAAAACAATGGGCCATGAATAGTAAATACTCCGTGTCACTGATGGGCCACACTATTTGCATTATCAGGCAGAATAGACCGCGGGGAAGAGGGAAAATGCAACATGAAGGAGCTTGACAAATCAAAACGCAGGGTTTTGCTAACTGGGCCCTGTCAAAAAGAAAACGCAACGTTTCACTTGTGAAGCGAATTTTGAGCGCCACGTTTAGACGCATCGTCTTCTCCAAGGAATGTGCAACGGCGCCGATAAAAGTTGTTGTTGGATGTGCCATCATGGGCTATTTCTTTACCGTCTAGGCCAGAATCTGGAGAACTTATAGAAAAGGAGTGATGTGCCATCATGGGCCATTTCGTCAGACAAAAAAGTGGCCACGTGTCCACACACAGTAAATTGAAGATCCTGTCAATTAATGCACTGGGGGATCCGATTTGTCAGTGCCCATTCAAGAGGTGCCATGTGGCAACGATGATGGTGGTCTTTTACGAGGCGGTTATGTCAACCAGCGTTTACATTACCTTTTAAGCTGCCGTTCGTTTTTTTTCTTTTGAATTTTTCACGCTTTCCTTTATCTTATTTGAGTGAGATTTTTTTGAATGTTCTGCAACTTTTCCTTACTTCCATATTCTTAGCTTCCGTTCTCGAGATTGGCTCCATCCTCAGAGAACCCGATGTAAAAGAGCTATGTGTGGAATACAATATTCCAAAGGAGATAGTCTTTCGAGTCCCCATCAAAAGGCATGCGCCCTTCGGGGGCTTCGGGAGAACTTGACTTGAGGAGTGGCCTACGTTTCCCATGGTGTCGAACTATTGGAGATCTTCCGGCTCTTCAAAACCCTATTTTTCAATCATCAAATTATTGTACTTTGCCTTCTTATATTTTTTTGTATCGGCATATGAAGCGGCATCGTGGCGATGGTGAGGGTGCTCTTTAAGTTCAACCAGGCTAGTGGATTTTCCTGGCCCCATGAAGCTGTCTCTAGGTTAGTACCGCCATATATGACTCTTTAAAGAATTGAAAGAATCGGGTTCTTTTTGTCCGTGTGGACAAGTCCTGGCCGTTGGCCCAGGAATGGGGCAAGGTGCCCAATACTTACACTGGAATTCCTTCTAAGGAGGAGACGAAGTCCCTAGAGTGGTTGTTCCGGTTTGTGAAAAACACCACTTAGAGTTTCGGAGAGACCATTTGATTTCTTACGATGAGGCCAGGAAGGTGGCCAAGTGGGGGCCTTCGTCCCCTGAGCAAAAGGTGGTGAGGCCTACTACGAAGAGGAAGGCTGGGACTCTGGTGGTTGGTGAGCTATCCGACGAGGAGTCCCCCTCAAGTCTAGTGGAAAAGAGGTTGATGATGGTGGCAGCAATAAGGCCTTCCTCATCCTCCACCAATCCAGGGACCATTCTGATCGGTTAAATTGCCGGTGTAGGCGATAGTTCCGGCTTGGGCGGTGAAAAGTCCTCCATTGAAGCTTATAGGGCCAGATTGTGCTTCACCACCAGCCGTGTCATCCTTGCCCTCCTACAGTCAGAGCGCTTGTTGAGGTTGGAGGCTTCCTCGGAGCTCATTGTAGAGCGTGCCGCTGATCCGTCGGAGGAGACACAGGGTACACAGGGAGGCACTTGTGAGTCTCTGTTGGACAAATTAGGTGTCGAGATTACTCTGAGGTGAATAATCGACAACTACCAAAGAACCTCATCCGGCGACTGGGGTTAGAGAGGAGATCGTGGAGGAGGTTGTCACGTAGGAGCCTGCAAAGACCGTGGAAATCAAGAGCGTTATACTTGGAGAGGTGGCAAGAATGGACGATAGGATGGCTTAAAACTCGATGGTGGAAATAGGTCTACTCAAGGGGATCCATTTCGGCATTTAAGTGAAGATCTTTACGCCAATTGCGACAGAAATGGGGTGAATTTTATGACCTACCATTTCCTTTTAGTTTTTCATCGCTGGTACTTGGAAGGAAAAAGTTTGCCTTTATTGTTAAAGTGATTGGCCAGTGAGACCTAGGGATTTCTGACAGTCATAGATTGATTGCTTGGCTCAACGAGGAGTTGGAGACGATGAGGGCGGAGTACTAGGAGGACACGGTTGCTTTAGGGTTTGTGTTGGCCAATTTGGAGGCAGAGAACACCCAACTAAGAGAAGAAAATGCTAGTCTTAGAGAGGCCGTGGTGTCGGGTATAGTTCGATTGCCGAAAGAAGATAATCCAAGGATGAGAAATATGAGGCGTGTTGATGGCAAATATCCGTACTAGAGAATGAGCTAACCACCCGCATCCGCCCTTATGAAGTTGAGAACATGCTGCTGGCACAGTTATGGGAGGGGATCAACATTAGTCGGCGCATTACCCGGCTAATTAATCCCAACTTTCCAATCAAATTTCTTAATCTAGAGAACCGCTCTACTCAACATCGTGAGATTGTCGTGGGGGAACCCTAGGACAGCCACAGATCATCAGCACCTTCTTTCGGGCGCTCCGCTCCTTCTTAGCTTTTGTAACTGATGTATTTTTTTAGATAAATGTAATCAGTAAAATGGCATCTTTATGGACGTTATGCGTCTTTTGCCTTTTGTTAACTTCATTGCTGAGTTTTTCGGCTAATTCTATGTGCACAGGTTGGCCGTCCGCCTTACTTAAGATGGTGTTATCATTTTTTGAAAGACTTGGGCCTTTGAATGGGCCACTCTTTCGGGGTTGGCTCGGATGTCGCGCCAAGTCTGATTTGTTCACGCGAGAGTAATAGTTTGGTGGCGCCGCCGCTAGCGGTAAGGGGCGACGGCTCTATCGACCATTGTTCACTGATCGCGCTACTTCCAAGTGTAGGAGATTGTCGCGCGTGCTGTTTATACCCCCTAAGATTTTTGACCACAAATGGGCCACTCGGTTGTCCAAGTTTTAACTCGACCATCAGTAGGCCGTCTGGATGACCAGGGTTTAAGTACGACCGCTCATGGGCCGCCTTAATGACCGAGGTTAAATACTACTACTCGTGGCCACTTGGATGACTAGGGTTTAATAGGTAGCGGGTGAAAATCCGCCCGACTTAGGGGCAGTTTAGATTGTTTTAGCCTTGCAACCAAACATACAGACACGTGCATACTTACATAACATAAAAAGGAAGATAGTAATATGATATGACGCATAAACAAGAAAAATACACTTATTTTACCAGAGAAATACATTTTCTTTCGAGCACACATACGGGTGATATACTTGGGCCCTTACTAGAAGTAGCGCTTGAGGCGAGTCACGTTCTACGTCCGTGGAGTCAACTTGGAGTGAGCTTGTATGCTCCGTTTTGCAAACGAAACTAAGAAATTTGAGAGAGCTACATGGTTGGTAACCTTGCCTGTGGCGTCGACACTCTACAAAACCATGTCCCCAACGTCGAATTATCGCGCTTTTGCCTTCTTATTGTAATAGCGCGCGACCCGTTGTTGTTACGCTACGATTCGCATTCTGGTAGCATCGCGGACTTCCCCCAACAAGTCCAGATGTTCCATAATTTTTTGGAAATTGCCCTACGGGTCGAAGGATTCAACCCTTAGACTTAGAAACCCGATCTCAACTGAAATTACCGCTTCAGTTCCACAACAGAGGCTGAAGGGAGTCTCGTGGGTTGGCTCTTTTGGGGTCGTTCGATATGATCAGAGGACGGAAGGCAGCTTGTCCACCCATGAGCCCCCAGCATCCTCTAGCTTGATCTTGAGTCCATGGACTAGTGTGTGGTTCGTGATTCTCACATGTCCATTTGCTTGTAAGTATGCCACCGAAGTGTTGACCAATCTGATACCCAGATTGGCACAATACTTGGGGAAACGCCTTCCCAAGAATCGGGTTCCATTGTCGGTAAAATCGCTTCGAGAACTTCAAATCTGTTGATTACATTTTGGCAGACGAAATCAAGAGCGTTATGCTCTCTGATTTTGGCCGGCGGGATGGCCTCAACTCACTTGGTGAAATAGTCGATGTCTACGATAATGAATTTCCTTTGCGCCGATATGACAAGAAATGGGCCAAGAATTTCGAGACCCTACTGCGCGAAGGGCCAAGGGGCGTGGAGGGACTTCAGTTCTACGGGCGATTGGTGGTGGAGATTGCTATAAAGTTGGCAGTTTTCACACCTTTTTACGAACTCAAATGCATCCTTTTTCATCATCGGCTAATAGTAACCTGCCACATGATTTTGAATGCTAAGTTGTTGCCGCCAATATGTAATTTGCAAATCCCGAGATGGACTTTACTTAGAACATAGTCGGCCTCCTCTGGAACGAGGCATCGAAGGTATGGAGTCGAGTAGCCATGACGATCTAATCGTCCGCCTACCATGGTGTACCATCCGGCCGACTTTTTGACCTACTTAGCCTCGACCGCATCTTTCGAAACTGTTTCATTCGTTAGGTATTTTTGGTACGGTGTCATCCGATTTTCTGCTTCAGATATCTGCATTGCTTCCTACTCTTCCATCCTGGGGGTGCCAAGAATTTCTCGCATATCCCTTAAGTATTGTTCTGGATTTTTCGGCTGTCGCCTAGTTGATCGGCTTTCCAGTTTTTAATTCGGGGAACATGGGCGAGGGTCACATGGTCAAATCTTCTACTCACCTCCTTTACTTTGGCCAAGTATTTTGCCAGGTGAGGGTTGGATGCCTCAAAATTTTTATTAACCTGGTTGACAATCAGCTCAAACTCGTTATAGATCACCAGTCGTTTAGCTGAGCACTCTTTGGCCAGTCTTAACCCAGCCAATAGGGTTTTATATTCGGCAACATTGTTGGTTGCTAGGAAGACGAGGCGGAGTGAGTACTTCGCCTCAAATTCGACTGGAATTTTTAAGACTACTCCGGCTCCACTGCCAGAACCCGTAGATGATCCGTCCAGATTGGGGATCCATTCCGGCTCTTCCCTATGCTATTCTACGTCCTTAGCAAGCAGTTCCTCGGGAATCGGTGTTGTGGTCTCGACGATGAAGTCGGCCAGAGCCTGCCCTTTAATGGGGGGTCAGGGTTGAAACTTAAAGTCGAACTCTCCTAATTCGATAGTCCACTTTACCAATAGTCCAGAAATGTCAGGTTTCTAGAGGATGCTCTTCTGAGGTTGGTCGGTGAGAACAATCACATGATAAGTCTGAAAATAAGGTCTTAATTTTCGGGCGGAGAAGACAAGCGCCAAGGATAATTTTTCATCGCGTGGGTAGCGTGTCTCTGGGCCGGTCAACGTTTTGCTCACTTAATAAACTGGCCATTGGACGTCGGAGTCCTGGCGTACGAGGATAGAGTTGAGGGCCACCTTCGACACTGCCAAGTAGAGATATAGCTCCTCACCATCTTTCGGTGACGTTAGTAATAGTGGGTTGGCCAGATACCGCTTCAATTTGTCAAAGGCTGTCTGACATTCTGCTATCCACCGGAACCCATTTGCTTTCATTCCCATTAATGCCTTCAAGAAAGGTTGGTACTTATCGCCTGATTTTACTAGAAAGCGGGACAACGTCGCCAGCCACCCAATTAATCGTTGGACGTCTTTGACGGTCTATGGGGAAGACATACCCGTGAGAGCCTTAATTTTATCGGAGTTTGCCTCAATCCCCCGCTGGGAGACAATAAATTCCAAGAATTTCTACGAGGATACCGATGAAGACACACCCAAAGAATTTTTACTTCATTTTTAAATGTGATTAAGCACCTCGAAAGATTCAGCCATGTCTCGAATATGGTCCTTGGTGACATTGCTAAAACGTCGGTTCTATGCATGTCTCGAATATGCTCCTTTCGAATATGGTCTCAAAAGATTCAGCCATGTCTCAAATAAATTCCAAACTTGTGGACCATTACTCCGGCTGAAATCTCATGCATGTCTACAGAAGTCTATGCAAAAATGTCAATATTCCACCGTAAAAGAGTGATCAACTTATCACGCAGTATCTCGATGAGTGAGCCGTCGATCTATACACACTTCTCCAGATCTTCCGGGTTTAGAGGGATTAAATTGGTTGCTTCTCGAGACTGCGCTTGTTGTAAAGTTGCCTCATCATGATGGTCGAATTCTCCTACCGATCTAACACTACCGCTTGGGTCGATTTGGGACATGTAACACGTCCACCCAGTGACCTGGTCACCCAGTACCTTGACTATCCCCAAAAACCGTTGAAAATTTTACTTTAAGATGCGGTATCGATGTGATAGCTTCAAACGTTGTTAGGTAATGACAGTCTAGTATAGCGTTGTAAACAAAGGGCAGATCGACTACTAAGAAGATGAGCGTTCGACCTGCCCTTCATGGGTATGTAACCAGGGTCACTTCTAGTTAGATTGTCCCTTGGACGGGTACCGGTTCATTGTCAGGGCCGTATAACGAGCCTCCGGCAGGTTTTAACTGACTCTTTTTTAAACCAAGTTTAAAAAAACACATCAAGGTAAAGCAAATCACGTGAACTTCTATTATCAATGAATATTCATTTCAGCTAGTAGTCGACGCTACTGTCCGAAATGATGGCGGATACAACTAGGAGATCTGCGTGGGGAGAGATTACATGCTCAAGATCATCATTAGTAAAACTAATGATGTTATTCTCTATTCGCTGCTTTTTCTTTCAGACATGCTGCTCCCTATGGTCTGCTGGAGTCTTAGCAAGTCGAGTCGTAATCATGTTAACTACTCCTACCGCAACCTGATTCCTCAGAGGAGACGATTCCGGGCCTTCACTTTCCGCTGTGTTGGAGTTCTGGCCAGGGTTCTTAATGAACCTGGTAATGTGGCCTCTGCTGATCAGTTCTTCTATCTCCCTCTAAAGTATCTTACAGTTATCAGTGGAGTGTCTGGAAGATCAATGAAAATCACAATACTTGGCTGGATTCCCCCCTTCCCCCTTCTTAAGCGGCTTTGGCCACTTAAGGAATTTCTCACCTCAAATCTGCATGAGGACGTTTGCACGCGTGTTGGTCAAGGGCATTAGGCTGATTAGCCCATAGTCCTTGCACTCCGGCGGTCTAGTCCTACAGTGCTTTCGGTGGGAGTGATCATCGTCTCCGTACTTCCTCTTTCCTACAGCCGGGAATGTTCAGTCTGTTCGGGATGCTTAGCCTCGTTGGCCTCTTCTACCGCCGCGTAGGCCCTGGTGATAGATTCCACTTCCCAAAAAGTTTACGGATTCTTATATGCTAGGCGTCTAAAAAATCTCCATATGTCAGTGCGGAGATGAAACTGCCCAATTTCATCTCCTTCGTGAGCATGGGGATCCATCTAACTTCTATTACGAGGTGATCCAAAAATTTTTGTGGATTCTCCCCGTGCCTCTATTTGATATGCGATAGGTGCCAGGGCTGCTTCTCCTCTCGGCAACTGGAGGCAAATTGTGATAGGAAGAGGTCAGCTAGATCTTTGAAGCTTCGGATTGAATCTGAAGGGAGGTGATGGAACTAGATGCGCACGTCTCCCTTTAAAGTAAGCAGAAAGCAGTGGCACATGGTCGCGTCCTCCAACCCTTATAGACCCAAATGGGTGCAAAAATGAGTAAGGTGATCAACGAGATCAGTGCTCCCATCGTACGAGTCTAAGGTTGGCATTTTAAATTTTACGAGCATGGGACAGCCTAAGATTTTCGCTATGAAAGGAGATCCGTCCAGGTCTTTCGCGCTCTCGCCGCAGTCCCAGATTTTCCCTTGTCCTGGATCCACTTGAGCTGCGCTGCCTAATTTTTTGAGTTGAGAAATGTTCTCAACTCTGTCTTCCCTCTAAAGCGATCAGCAACCGGCCAGCTACTACCACTAGTGGATCTGATGGCCCAGGTGGCGCGCTCTTTGTCCTGGGGATTCATTTTCGCTCGAGTATATCAGGGTTCCTTTGCTTCGGACTTTCTTTCGGAGTTAAGTCACCTAAACGCTCCTCAGGCCTTAGTCGACTTTGCCCCTGTGAAGATTTCGATGTCGGAACGATGGCCAACATTCTGGATTTTCTAGCCGGTCTCTTCTTCCTTTGGCCTCCTCTTATAGAGGCCGGCACGGGGGTGCTACTGGCAAAGCCCCTTGCCGTGCGTGCTCCTGGTGGGAGCAAAGTATTTGAAGCATCTTGTTTGTGATTTGCATGTGCTCCACCAGTTTTGAAAAAAGGTCACAGGCACCCCGTTGACCAGAGTACCAGCAACATAATCCTGGTCGAGTGAGGTCATGTCTCTGGCGGGCTTACTAGCCTGTGCCCTCGTGATCACCATTTCAGTTGGTGATATGAAATTTTTGATGGTGACGCTGAGGAAAGTATCTGAGCAAAGTGGTAGGCTTTTAGTAAGG